>OZ037778.1:41930330-41955330 GCA_964035525.1 Porites cylindrica
AAACTCTTCTGTGTCAGCTTTCTCCTCTTGGAGTGGTTCGTCTGACCTGGTAACATGTAAGGTACAGGCAAGAAAAAAGCCCAGCAAAGCAAACGCCAATAACCCTTTCATCTTGAAAGAATCAATATGCTTCTGTGTCGCTACACAGATTGAACTGTTTCAAGAGCGACTGCTGCTTAAACGAGCTTTCTTACAGCATTTTATGCAGAATTAACCCGGAAGTATAAAAGTTTAACGTCAAATTCGGTGCTTTTGAAAATCGCATTTCTAAGATATCGGCTTTAAGTTTAAGGCCGCGTTTCTAAATCTGATGTGAGTTATTTGTCAAGTATGATATTCAATTGTGTGTTTATTGGCCCTTCCCTCAAAAACATTCCTGGATAATAACATTCTAATATTTTCGGGTAATTGTCAGTTGAAATACCTATTGTAACAGTTTCGCCAAGTTTTAAACAAAATGGTTCGCCATAAGCTTGTTATTCCAAGTGTTGAGGGGTTGCGGAGTTTAAGATGAAAGTTATTCTTTTCTATCTTTTGTTTAAATTTCAGCCTTTGTATTTGACGTTTTCTTGGAATAGGCAAAAAATGGTAAAATGCTGTAGTGCATTCGCTCCATGGCTTCCATAAATGCTGCCAACTGTCTCTATGGGGCCATTTGAGTAAAATACTGCATAAGGTTATTAATTACGACGATAGACACCGTTCCAATCACTCGAATACTAAATTTTTTATTCATATTCGTAAACTTCCTCTAAGTCATCAACGACAAAAAAAGGGTTTCACAGCTTTATGCCAGAGTATTACAATAATACTATGCTATGCCTAAGTTTGAAACTTTGTTTAATCATCACTGAACGTGAAGGTCTGCTCCCCATCTCTCCAGTATTCGCACCCATACACTTTTAATTTTTCCATGAAACATTGCCCACTGTTTCGATGGGGCCATTTGAGAACATAATACTGCGTTATTAACAATGACGATTGGATATCACTCGAATACTAAGTTGCTAATTCATATTCGTAGTAAACGTCCGTATCGGCGACAACTGTTTAAAAGTCTTACACCTGTATCCTCCACTGTACAGAAATCGTACCCTACGCATTAGTTAAAAAAATAAATCAATAAAAAGAATGTCGGTTCCGTCCTGTATCCGCACGATACCCATCCAAGTATCGCCACGATATATGGCAGTGGTTAAAGGCGTGACGTTATTTTACACCCGCAAAATTTTCTTCTATGCTTTTTTTATTTTTGTTTTGAAGAAATGTTGAATGCATCTTTTGAGCTTGATTATTTTGAGGCAAGTTGAATGAAACTTCTGTTGGTAATTAGTCTTAGAATTACATTTCAGTGTTTTCCACTCGTTATGTCTACTTCTGGTACCTTTTGGAATGAAAAAATTAAAATACGGTAAGAGAAAAAAAGAGTTAGCCAGCCAAGAAAACCAGAATCGGCCGGTATCGTAGACTACTTTTTCCGCTTGATTTGCGCAGCCAAGTATAAAATTAAAATTATTGATAGTTTACGAGTCTCGACTTGATCGACCATTTTATTAACATAGAAGACATCAACTGCAAAACTGGCCCGTAACAGCTCTCACTCTCCAAAGGGTGTCGTATTACCAGTCCTATAAAATATATCGGAAAGTAAATATGAGTTTTTATCAAATAATTTGCTAGCTGCAAATACAAGAATAAGAATTCGGGACCTATGTATCCGTTGCTAAGTGCCTTTATTTATATTTAATATTTAAAATATTGGAATTGGACAATATCTATGTAACCACCAATGACTTTGCAATAATTTCAAAAATCATTCCTTAAAATTTTTAGTTATTTACAAGTACGTCAGGTTGTGTGTGAAATATATTTATCCTTTTGAAACGGCCGCAACACTATTCGAAAGCTAATATTCTCTATCTTCGTCTGAACCTCACAGAACAATATATAGTTGTGAAAATGTTATTATTGGCTGGACTAGGTATGAGAAGGAAGGAAATTCAGTTATCCATAACTTTTTAAAATACCATGTGAAGTCAGCATCAACAACAGCTAATATTTGCAAAGGTCAATACTATATTGGCACAGGCGGTTTATATCTGCTGCCGGAACTCCAGCTGTGGTAAAGACTCCCACTTATAGGGAAAGTACCCAAAGAATAAGTAACATGCTGGGACATGAATTTAAACTTAAAACATGAAGACTTAGTCGCTAACTATAACGCCATTATTACACTTATTTTTATTTTTTATTATCGTCTTCATTGTTTCTCAGTTCCTACAGCCCCTGAGCAACGGAAAACAACCAGTTCTTCCTTAGCAAGGGAAAGGAGGGGGGGGGGGGGGGGCGAGGTGTTGTCTTCTTCACAGTTTCTGTTATCATTATTATTATTATTATTATTATTATTATTATTATTATTATTATTATTATTATTATTATTATTATTACTATTATTATTATTACTTTATTTTATTGTTAGTTGTATTGACAGATGAGAAGGCGATTAAAGAACTCCGAACCGTAGACCAGACTGATCGGATAATATGCTGAAGGTAACTGAAGACAGATCTATTGAATTTTCCCCAAAAATTTGTTACGTAAGGGGGATTTAGGAGCATCGAAATTAGTGAAAGATGTGCAACTAATGTTTATTTGAAAGGGTTCAAATTTGATGCATACCAGATGCACAACGTGGTGAAATTTATAAATATAGTTTTTTTAATATCTATAATATTCTGCTTTGTTGTTAATGTTGTTGTTGTTGTTGCTGTAATGCTTCCTTCGTAGCTAGGCGTCCTTTTATACGTCATGACGAGTAGTGAAGTGTCTGTTGAAAGGAATGTAACACTTACGTAAAAAATAAACTCTTGCGGGTGTATCACACTGGGTTTCTCCGACTTTTTTAAACGCACTGCGGGATTTTTAATAGGTGTTCCGAAGTTCCCAAAGCTAACGCTTGCCTTTCGTTCTCTAATTTCCACTTTGAACGGAATTAGCTTACAACCGAAAGCGTGACGGGAACTAATCGTAATTCCCAAAATTGATCAAAAGCGTTTAACCAAGAGCAATATATTTTCTCCTTCAGTAACCTCTGAACTGCAGAACATTTTTGAAGTTTAATTAGCGGTAGACCAAACAGATAAAAGAGGTAAAAATACAGCAAAAGAAAATTAGTACCTAATTATGTACGAAATTAAATCATTACTATACTAGAGGAGGAATAAACGAATCACTGCCGTTGTTGCCAACCCATCCTCCAGGCAGTGATTGATTTTATTTCAATTTTTTGATCTTGCGAACAATCTTTTTCGTCCAGTTATGGTTGGGTGATTAAAATAACTTAACAACCAACCATGACGGTGGACAAGAGGAGGCTAAGGAGTTCCTAACCATGGGTCTTAATCACTTCACCAAGAAGCAGTGATCGGCAAAAGACTGAGAAGTCCCCAAGAGAAAGCAAAAAGGAATTAAGTTCATCAAAGTTCTAGTTAAGCAGGATATTGGCTAAGTGAAAAAAATTTTATACTGTTAAAGTGAAAATTATTCAGTCACATAAAATTTCCTTTTTCGAAATTATGTCTACAGTCCAATACAGAGTATGATACAGATTTAAGAAAACGTACACCATCTCTTTCGGAAACTGTTTTACTGCAAGGATTTTATTATGCTACCAACAAAACACGTTCTTACTGGACTGGAAACTAATTGATCACAACACACTTTGCTAACTGTTTATATTCTTTCCCTAAAATGTTTGATTGCGCATGAGTAAATGAAAACTGCCAACACGTGCCTTTTTTTAAAAACCATACGGTATGGCCTTTGGGCTAGAAGCCAATTCATCTGGCGTTACGTACCGCTCACATGCAATATCATATATCAGTACTGAAACGGTCCAACATACTTTGAGTTAGTAATATTGATGACCAATAGTGAGCTAAAAACGCTGTATGGAAGTAGATATTTTTAGTCCAACTTGGAGATAACTGAATATTCCTGACACACAATATAGTGCATTTACGGTCCAACATCCCGTTTGAGGTAGTAATAATGACTACCAAATGTAGCCAATTATAAAAGGTCAATTGATCATAGGTTGGAAAAAGCAACTTTTCTTTGACCAAATGATCAAACTACAAACCTAGGAATGCAACATACCTATATCCAATAGAAAATACTGTTGTGAAGTATTTGAAAGTTATTTTAAGACGGATCTATCTTATCTTTTGAGTTTAGTTTTTGTTTCATTAAGTCTTGCTTTTGTCCACGTACTTTTTTCCTGTTTTGATCTTTTGTTTTTACTTGTACTTGAATTTATGCTTAGCTCGCGAATTTACTTATTGCCATATTAGGAATGTTATTCGCTTGGCGTTGTCAGATGTTCGTTTTTTACAGGTGGTCGTGTTTGTGGTGTTAGAGCTGCTTCATGACCTTTGTTCTTTGGTACTTGTCAGTTGTGACTGTGCGTAGGCTAATCTATTCCCTAACAATATAGCAAGCCTGTTGCAATGCTAGCGATAAGATATTCAGCAATGAAGGTCTCCCGGCCAGCTAACTCAAACATGTCTAGCCTTGGCTATAAAAAACCGCTACTATAGTTGAACTAGTAAGTAGAAAAGAGTAGAAAAGTAGAAAAGAGTTAGAAGAGTAGGAAGATTAAGATTGTTAGCAGAAGTCAACATGGTCAAAGAAGAATAAAGGCCAAGATGTAAATCAGATTCCTGGTACCTCACCGTGTAGCGCTTTCAATCATATTTTATAGATAGACCTATCTTTGAAAAAAAAATTAAGGTTTGTAAACTCTATCCTTTAAATTTGGGTATTCTCCATTTTTAAAACCCCTTAATCAACTATTTTCTTTAACTCCTTTTTTTTTTCCCAGAAATTGTAGCATGAGATATGTACCTTTATAGCAACTTCAACTGCTTCAGAGCGTATTTTCGTTTGAACTTGAAATTGATTACACACGAACCTGCGAGCAAATCAAACAAAACCAAACGAACGAGAATAGAAGAATTTCATTGGTTTACTGAAACAGACACAAACAGTTTAATGTATTCGCCGCTCACGAAAGATAGCTAAAAAGTATTATTCCCCAAATTGGAGAAAAGAAACTGGGCTGCCAATTGGACAAACAAACGATGCTTTTTTTTTCATTTATAGCTATTTATGGGTTTTCTTTGGCGGGAAAATGACGAAAACTGCTGGAGGCATAGTATCAGCCAGTACCTGAGTTGTCGACGCTTTGTTATCGGCATCCCAAAATTGTGACACCTTTCACGCGAATCAAAGCCAAGACCGACCCGAAACTTGTCTTAATAATCGGAAACCTTCGGCTTGACAAACTTGTGTACCACGGGGGGTGGGGAGTACTAATTGATCTGTGAAGAATGAAATTTCACTAGGGTACCGACGGGAATAGTCAAAGGAGCTTTAGCTAGAGAGCAAGTCTTCTAGAAGAAGCATTTTCATATTCAGTGAAGACGTCCACAACTTGTTATGCTTTGAGGCAGTGAACTGAAAACTTGACCTTTATTTGCATCATTGCTTTTCAGATTTTTTGCATCAACCCGCCGCGTGCGTAGACTTCTCCCGATACTTTTATGTCGTTACTGCAAAGAGTTTAGTCAATTATCCAAGCGGCCGAGATTACGTTCTCAAAAAGCGACAACGCACTTTGAATAAAACAGGTTTTTACTTCAAATAAAAGCAAACAGTTGCGCATTAAACAGCACTTGCATGTGCGATAAGTTAGCAACAAGCGCGTGTGGTTTTTACTTACAGAAATTTTATCAGTAAGTGTGGGGGCATTGAGCCGTGTTTTAAACCTCGCGGGTCAGTAAAAAGGAGGTGCCATCTTTTTTTTAATCTTTAGTTTATTTACCTGAGTCATTGCCAAATTGAAATCCGCTTTTTATAAATCAGTTAGTTTCGGCTGACTCTGCTCGGAATTTTAAGCAATTAATTACACCCGCATCTTTAGGCTGTTAGAAAAGCGTGTAATTTTTACTTGAAACCGGAGAAGTAAATTTTAAAAGTACCGAAAGTGTACATGTCTTTTTTAACTTCGCGTCACAGTAAAAGAGAGGTGCGATTTTTTCAGTCTTTTGTGTTCTTGTCCCTTCAGTGTATTTATCGCCGACGGAGAATTTGCTTTGATTTGTTTCGATTAACCCTGTCCGAAGTGTTGCACAAGTATACTGCGCGTTCATATTAGAAACGTTCAGCACCAAGCACGTTTTTTATTTTATTTTATTAGATTCGCCAATTATTGGCAGGGTCACCGCAACAGCATGACGCCAATTACTGCGGGCCCGTAACAGTCCCTCCCCCCATGAGAAATAGACCACCACACCGGGTTGGTCCGGCCGGGATTTGAACCAGCGGCCTCACGCTCGGCAGACCGGCGCTTATCCAACTGAGCTAACCGGGCGATATTCACGTCTAATATATTCACTCAAAGAGAGCACCACATAATATCAGTGTGAGGGCATTGAGCTGTGCTTTAAATCTCGCGGGCCAGTAAAATGGAGGTGCGATTTTTTTAGTCTTTTGTTTACTAAGAAGACGCGGGTTGATTTTATTCCTCTATTGTTAACAGACCCTTTTCAATACATGAATAATATGTGATTTTAATTCTAACAAGTCAATCCGTAACGAACGACTGTAAAGTATAAACTTCATTTGCATGTAGATTCAAAGTTCTCTAGCGCGAAATTTGAATGTTGCCATCTCGGAAACAGAATATAACCAGTATATAAAAAATCACAACCAAAGCGTATGCGATCAAACAAACTGAATTATAAGTTCTCAGCCGCTTCTATTCGAGCCGATATTTTAGTTCCTTACGGCAATATTAACGAGCAAGATGAGCATCTAGTTTTGCGTAAAAGTTACTGCCACTAGGCTAAGCCCGAAATAGAACACAAGGATGCAACTGGTAATTAAACTCCTCTGTCCAGCAGTTACCTCACACTACCACTACTACGTCGTATGTTTCGTCCTGACTACTTTAACTCTTACCCACCCGCTGGGTTGAAATTGCTCCTTACTTCGGTCGCGCCGAAAGAGGTTATCGGAAATGTTGAAATTTCCCGCGCGTGAGAGCTTTTGCCACGTTGATCGGTTTTGTCCTTACAAGGCAAGAAACGATCAAAAATAACAACACAGAACAATACCTATTGTTCTCGAATTCAGGTCGCTTTTCTTGATACGATTAGGTCAGGCTCCCGGTCAGTGCAGACGAGCGAAAAAAGCGAACGGGCAGAGAAATGGCGAACGAGCGAAAAACGACGGGAAAAGATGGAGAAGGGAAGAGCCTGTAAGCATCTTTTCAAATACCGCAATCCGCCCACTACCACCCACTTGGTGAAAAATCGTTTCTCGTGTCAGAACGTCGTATGTCAAAACGTCAAAAAGTGCGGTGTTGGACTGTGCGCGCGACGCCAAATGAGAAGTGACTGTCACAATTGACCAATTATAGCGGAATGAGGTATCGAAAACAATGCTTACAAATCCGTCTACGCAAATTCGTTTTCCACACGATCTTGGAGCCTGTAACAGGCTAATCAGGGGGCAGCGATTGCTTGCTTTAAAGTGTGGCGCTCTTTCGAGCAAATGCGGTATATAATTACACTTTTAAAATGCACCTCAAATATTAGGCACTTCTGAGAAATTATGGAACTCGCCAGCTGGCAGTCAGTGGAGTTCAATCCCTAATCAAGGTACTTCAAATACATGACATGGTCAAATGGTAGTAGTGTTGCACCCATGACCCATGACATCATCTTACAAAGTCAACCTTTAAAAATTCTAGACGATGGACTTAGATTAACATGAGGATATCTTTTCTCCAATACAGTTCAGGGGCAAGAAGGCTCCGTACACCTAACAGCAAATCCACTGGTTGCCATTGACAACAGCATTGTCACAGAACCAACTAAGACCATGAGAACAACAATAACAATGACTCTGAGAATTTGACGAAAGCACAAACTTAGGAAGAGACATAAAGGTAACAATAGTCGTTGAGTTTTAACATTAAATGCAAACAAATTAATGAACCAAAGGAGGGAATCATGCAAGGGTACTGATGTGTGCTTTTGGTGATCATCCTTCATGGTAAACAAAAACGATTCGACATTATCCAGTCTAGCGTCCAAGTCCATTATATCTTTTGCCTTTTTACGTCTTTTGACTTCTAGCATTTTTCGGTAATTGCGAGCAACTTTCATCTCGGCTGTCTGAAGCACCGGTAAATCCCAATATTCTATGGATTCAATTTCTTTCAAGATCCTTTCACTGTCAGCGTCAGTTTCGAAAGGAAATTCGAGGAGAAGTTTTGTAACTGCATCAAATGCCCGACGTTTATCTTGGTGGATAATTTTCTGATTTGGCGCGTTTGCCCAAAGCTTCCTCCAAACATCGATAACGTCGCCAAGGGTCTTTTCTGATATACTGAAGTAAGAACAGAATCGAAGTGCCTGCAAATTTCGTAGCCCATCTACAAGTGGCTCGCCAGCAAAAACAGAAGCGATTTCCGATGGTCCTGAAACAGGGTCATGCCACTTAGAGCTATTGGAGACCAGCCATTTTATCTTCGATGGCTCACGATGGTAGCTTATAATGGCTTGCGCCCACCTACAGCTGGGCGTATGATGCATTTCAGGCGCATGCGTACAGTGACACTTTGTTCTAGGGCCTACCTTAACGGTCAAAACATCATAAAAGGCCTTGAACACTACTGACGCATGAACCTGTACTGGCTCTGAAAGAATTAGCAACGCCTGTCCCACTTCTACCCAGTTACGATATTCACTCTGGGCAAGCCTTGCCCTTAACTGCATTTCTTTCGTGTGTCACTGAAAAAAAAGTAACAATAAAAGTCCGTTAAACATTCTTTCAGTCCCGTGGAAAGACTAATATTTACTCTGATAATGAGAGGATTAATTGTTATTTAGTTTATTTAATTTGCTTTAAAGAGCTTGAAAATATCGTAGAATCCATTGCAAACTAACAACTTCTAAAGCCGTAAACAATGCATGTTATTGTTTTTTTGTTTCATAGGTGATCCTCTTTAAAACTTTTCAGTTAAGGTCGGCTATTTCTTCTTCACAAAACGTGTGAAGTAATCCGCCATTTTCTAGAGCTGTACTAAACAGCTGAGCTACCACGCCAATCAATTATCAGTACAATTAGCGCCAATTTGGACTGACTCGGCCAACGTTTCCAAGTTTGGTCATTGTGATCTATTGACATGTATCATTGAAATCACAGCGACGAAGTCGAAATCGAAAACTACATTTTAAGGGTCACAATACTACCCTCCCGTCTCATGATTAAATCAGTTCTTGTTGGCTCCCAGCTTTTGGGAGCCACATGAACAGCGGTGGTAAGCAGGGTACTTCTCGAGGCAAACGGGAGAACCCTGGGAACGAGGTTGGGTCTTTTTACTTACTTAGCTTAATGTATGTTTTGTTCATGTGTTGTTTTCAAGGGATTTTGCCCTTCGTCTTGTTCATTACATTATGCAGTCCGTATGTAGGCAAATAAGACGAAATTTAAAAGTAACAGCTTTCAAGAGTAAACTCGCATGACTTACACTAGGAAACCAAGGCATATTTACGCGAACAAGCGCCCCTCCCCGAATAAGCGCCGCGGTGATATAATCAAGATTAGAAGACGTTAATTCTGTTAGTTTAATACGGAAGATGATAACACCGTAGTTAAAACAATAATTGTTTGCCGCGTCCAACTTTCGACCGCATTTGAGGCGTGAAAAAGCACCGGGGCGTTTATTCGATTAAATACTGTAAGCTAAAACAAAGAACAAAGAGGTTCAGTAATTGATTTCATTCAAGAAAATTTAACAACAAAAGTCATGACGCTCCTGTTTTCCTCTCTGTCACGCGGAGAAGAAAGATAAAAAAGGACGGTCATTGTAGAGTCTGCAATTAACTGAATGTTAAGGCAGTAAAGTAAAGGAAATATATGTTGACTGACTTGAAGCGTATTCATGTTTCAGGCCTTTGATGCAGTGCGGCATCAAACGTTTATGGTGTGCAGTTTTGTCCTCGTTCTCTTTTCCTTTAGTTTTTTGGTATTCTTGTATCTGGTATATGAAAAGGAGTTTTAAACAAGAGAAAATAAGATTAAATCCGGACAAAACTAAACCAAGCAGCGCCCATTTTAGGGCCCCTTATTACTCACCAGTGCTGCGACGCCCGCACCTCAACTCCTCTGGTTGATATAAAATGCTATCTTGGTATTTAAAATATAAGTCATTTTACAGACTCCTTCGTTATAGACCTCTTACGTTTGTATGTTTTATTTTCCCATTGTCGCAGTTCGTTCATACACCATCTTTCAAATTTCGTCTAAATATTTATGTGCATTATGCGTAAACAAAGGCTGCAAGAGAAAGCAGTAGATTGGCTACCGGGCTTAAAATGGGTGGAAAACAAAAGTTTCCAAGGAAGCAAAAGCACTGCATAAAAATTTTGGGATTCCGTTTTAAACCGAGAGCCTGGTCTCCATACAATCGTACAGCAGTTCGACTCGAGTGTGTATAAAATGCGAGCCAGCAAGTCCATTGAAGAATCATTGAAAAAAAAAAACACCATAAAAATCGAAAACAGCGTCGAACGCTTACTCGTCTTATTCATTCATCCGTTCGTTCGTTCGTTCGTTTATTTATTTGGTTATTTTTGTTATTTTTTGGACAAATGGAACGATCAAGTCAGTCAAGTCGATGCGGACGATTTAATAGAGGAAGACCTCCGAGGTTCTGTCCATGATTTAGCCAGATTACGATCGCTGCCGGCACTAATCGCGTCCCTTATTGAATTAGGCGTATAATAACGAGGCGACCCGGACGATTATCACATGAAATTGAAAACCATATGCTCTAAAAACACCATACTGAGCATGGAATCGACTGAAATGACAAAGCATTTAAACCAAATTTTTACTGTACTGAGTACATGTCCTAGAAGATATACTTCGGTCATGCTACTGAAGAACATTTAGCAATCTCACACGACTATTCCTTGTAATTGTAACCTCTCAGACCGTCAGAGAAGGAAGGTATTCGAGCGTGAAGACCGATATATGCAAATTGCCGATCGAAGATCATATTTTATCGTAAGTTTCAGATCTTAGATGTAATCCCTGGTAGTGCATTCGAAGGAGCATAATTGGTTTTGGGATACACAGCCGAAAATCGTAAACAAATATGGCCAATTTCGGATTTCCGAAGAGAAAAACACAACAAAGCGACTTGTCCTTCGTCAGTGTTTGTTGATTTGATTTGCTGTTGTAATAAAACTATGTTTAGCTTGACGTGTTATGCTTCACAGTAGGCAAGTTCAATGAGTGTATCAAACGGGTTTACACTACACACTGCCATGCTAAAAAAGAAAAGGAAAAAATACCTGAGGCCTCAAGGTTCGTGAAACGTAATTCCGTGCTCACCGATTCGTTTCAGATCAAATGCATGTGACACTGAATAATTCATGCTACTCCCACTCACGAAATCCTACATGAGCATTGTAAACATTGTCACGCACGCTAGCGTTCTGATATTTTATGACTATTTTACTGAGAGCAGATACAATAAGCTGATAAAAATTTTCATTTCAAGATAAATCTGCCAAAAGAAGTCGGCGCGAACCGCCCGAGCTGAAGGTACTGAGTGCCTCGAACAGATCATTTTGTTTTTTGTTTTGTTTTGTTTTTGTTTTTTCCAGTTAGTTGCCATCCGAACCGACTTGTGGCTAATCAATTTCCATCATTTAATCAGCTGTTCTTTTTTTTTAGTACAAAAAGTACAGAGTTAAAAAGGATAAAAGTGTAAAAGCTCACGTATTTATCCGTCCGATCCGGATCCTCAGCAGCGGTCAGCGGATGGCGAGTGAAGATGGCTGATTTCATCGTTTGTGTTGTGTTTTTGTGTTATTCCAACCCTAATATACAATTTATTCTATGTAATTTGGCTTCCTAGACTTGTTAACTCTTTAGTTCTTTTAGGAAGCCAACACCCCTTTTAGTTTTAATTTTATTTCATGTAAATTGAATTCTCCTTATGTATAAGGGGTCAATAAAGGTTTTTGTTGTTGTTGTTGATGTTGTATTGTTAGAGGGTCTCAATGGGGCTAACTGATAGGCGTAAAACGGCCAAAAATTTCGTCGATTGCCGTAAAAATTGAAAAATTTTAACCGTTAACCGTAAATAGGTTAAAAAAGAGTTAACCGTTAAAGAAATTGTTACCTAGATTTGCTACTTTTAAGGAAGGTGCTAAACTTACTTAATATGGTTGCGTTTTTTACTTCCCGGCTAGTGTGACTCCGTACGCACGTTAGGCAAAGCGCCTTTTAGGTGTTAACCAAGACCTAGGCACACACTAGAGCTAGAAATTGATCATCCGTCTGAGACTAGCCTGTGTACAGTCGCGCCCTCCCCACAGACACCCCTTCTCCGATTTTTCTGCGGAGGAGTGAGCGGCTGTACACAGGCTATCTGGAGCGGATAATCCCGTCTTCAAAAGTCAGGCGGATTCTTCATTCAAAATTAAAACTATTCCATTTTCAGATTACGGCGTATTACCTATCTGACGCGAATCAACAAACGGATAACCCGCCTCACGCGAATAATCCTTCTCTAGTGTGAAAACGGCCATTTCTGTTATAATGAATGTCGCGCCCCGGCCTTGAGTTGGGCGTTTGCGTGTCTGCTTTTGCTTTTTTACGAAGATTATTTTTTAAATTGACTATTGACATTTCTATGTGTAAAATAATGTATTAGAAGTGGAATACTTTATAAAAAGTATTCAACCTTTTGATATATAAAATGTTAAAATTTTTCAAAAGAATAGCTTATTTCATCCCGAGATGATCCGATCGAAGACCTTTATTTTGATTTAAAGATACAAAAAAATACGGGTTAATTAATATTTAACGTTTTGAAACAAAAGAAAATAATTTTTAACCTTTTCGTTAACCGTAACTGAAAAAAATTAACCGATAGCCGTAAAAGAGCCAAAATTTTAGCCCATAACCGTAAAAGCCACCACCCCATTGGGACCCTCTTGTTAAAACGTCATTTTGCATAAGTCTCTTTTGTCCTACAGCAAAGTGACCCTTGGAGTCACCCTTTTCGAGACACGTGTTATTGCGTTGTCGACTGCACCGTGAAAAGGAAAACTAGACCCCATGTGACGTCCCCACCCTGTGGTCGTGGAAACAAAAGGCGTCAGGCCTCTTGTTTCGGTTATTTCAATGTATTCTTTTGCCCACGAGGCCTTGCGTTCTCTGTTTTATAGTTTACAAAATTACCAATATGATGAATTTTGGGGCGGTACCATCAGTAGTGTTCACAACAGAGACTACATCTGTATGAAACTAAACACTTCATGGTCAAATCAAAAACATCATAGGTCACAATCACCACCTTCTATCTAGTCTCTAAATGCGCATGGTCTTGAATCACTCGACCGCTGACCTTATGGACATTAGATTTCTTGCCCTAGTGGCTGGGAAAAGAAAACGCTGTAAACTTAAAGACATGAAAAATTTATGAATCTGACTATTTGAAGACCAACAGTTTCACGGTTTGGGACGTCATCTCACGGTCTCACGATTTAGCCTCCAAATCTCACGGTGAATTAGAAAAGCAAGCTTGAAATTATATCAGACGATTCCAGTAGAAATCGCGTATTTGAAAAACCTTCTTTTTATATAAAGACGAATTGTTTCAATGCAAGGTTTTTTTGTTTTTTCGTTTTTGTTTTGTTTTGTTTTTTTTTTGGGGGGGGGGGGGAGGGTAGAACCTGAGTCCAATTCCAACCTCATTCCCACATAGGTTCGCTAAGGTCGGTGGGAAAGGCCTTACATAGCATTCTCATTTGGCTACTCGCCGTGCTATCGACCTGGTTGGGGAAATAGAATCTTCTCATCACTGCCAAAAGAGCTACAGGACAGTACAACAGAGGCCACCAATAGGATAAAGAATACCATGCAAGAAATAATCTGCCTTTTTGGTTTAATTTGACATACATATTTGTTTTTTTCAAACACTCTAGATTAACATGGTTTAGGGGTAGGAAGGTCTGTTACAAGGAAAATGAAGAACACTTCGTCTGGTCTATGTTGCCTTGAAACTTACCCCTCGTCGCACTTAAAATACTGATTCATGTATCTTTTGCTTAAGCAGGGATCAAATAATAATCTGCACAGCAATCATGTATTTTTAGATCTTATATAGAGGAAAGGGAAAACAAAAGATGAATAAATAAACCGAATCAGTTCAGTAAACATGCGAATTAGAGATGATTGGGTTCCTCAAATAGATAGATGAGCTTGCACTGGATTCCATTCCAGAGATCTTAGTATTTATTTATTTGTGCAGCTGATCGAGTTTTATTAGATGGAAGAGAACGTGTACATTTAACTTAATTAAGTCAAATATCATCTGTTAACAATAGATGCACAGTCAAACAACTTTCATTGGACAACGAGCCAATAAGGTAATAGTATCAACTTTTCTTAATCTAAGAAATGTCATTTAAAAAACATATTTGCGCAATCTAATGTGTTGAGAATTATATTAGATTAAAATGTGAGGTGTTAGCAATAACACCGCTTTCGCTGGTCGAGTCACTGGAACAGAGAGAAAACGATCGGTGAACGTGGTAAAATGAGAATCGTTCTTGTTGTGCTTTCAATTTTTCTACTCCTTTGGCGTTATGGTAAGACACCATTTTCAGTTATACCGTTTTATATATAGGATGTATTTATACTGTTTTGCTTCTCTTATCTATGTTTTGAATTTAAGTGGAAAAGTCACTCCATAGATACCTCATTATTATAGTATTAAACAAGAAGAGCGCGACAATTTTCATTCGCTTCTGTAAAGGGAGGCAATTAAAGCAAATCTTATTCCCAAGGGGCTTGATTTGCGGAGCCACATCATCCGTTAACGCAGGAATATTTTCCGTTTGAGCAAACTAACGTATTTTCAGCTGTCTCTGGTCAGTTTAGCATTAATCGATTCCATTTACTCGACTGAATCCGAGTTTCTTGCTCCATCACTGTTTATCCAATTGACTGATTCCCTTTTTTTCGATGATAATCAGAAGGCCTCCTGTGCCGAATAGTGAACTTGACCAAAATTAAAGAAAAAGAAAAGAAAGATAACAATAATTAGTTTTTATAGATTATCATTTGACTGAAAAGCACGAGGACTGATTAAAATAATGATTGCTAAGTAATTTTTTGGAGGAAAGAATAATTGAAACAAGTAAATTTTAGCCTCAGAAAGCTTAACCCAAATGGGGAAATTCAGTTGACTGTTATGTTGGTTAGTGAAGTCTAATATAAATCAGGTAGTTTGAGGACCATCCAATACTGTTTGGATGAAAAGTTTACCAGGCGTTCTAATATGCCCCTACACCCACCCATCCCAAGGCCATGCAGCAAATGTTGTCAGTCAAGATCACGCTAAGTCGTTTTCTTGACGAGTTTGAATTATAGCTCGTGAGTGAGTAACGGTGTTTTCTTCTACATGCATATAAAACCCTAGAGTGACTGGATTAGACTTTTTTCTCAATCACGCAAAAGTAAAAGCAAAGAATTGGAGCGAACCTGGTTTAAAAACTTGTATTTTCATTCGCTTGGGGGACTGGCATTGGATAACTCCTGATATGCGTGTAATGGTTTGCTTAGCGGGCTGGTCACACGCCAAGAGCTCTCGATTGGTTTACTTTGATGTTTATTTTGTTTAATTCTCCGTCGCTTTTGACTGTCAAGAGTAGTAGTCCGAAAATGAAAAAAATATACATAAAAATAAAAATAAAAATAAAAACTTTAATGACCGTCTAAGTTAAACGGATTTGAGTGTATAGTTCGAAGAAAGCAACTTTTGATGTGGATAGGACCACTTGACCCCCTTCCTCTTCTTCTCCTTCTTGTTCTTGTTCTTGTTCCTGTTCTTGTTCTTCTTGTTCTTCTTGTTCTTTTTCTTCTTCTTCTTTGAACTTTATGATAAAAAGTAGCAAGCGAATGTCCATTGCAAAAACGGCTGCAAAGAGAACATTAAAGAAAGGTAACATATCAAGTCTAAAGGTAACACGCGACGTCCAAATTAAAGGGAGTAAATTAGACATTACTCTTCCACAAAGTAGAGAAATTTTAGAGACGTTTGTATGCAGGTGGGCACCAAATTACTTGCCGTCAGATCACCATATAATACAAACTTCTGTAAAATTCCACGACTTTGCGGAGCTATATTTTCGTTTGTTTTTATCAACTTTCAAACTTGGCCACACTACTGATTTTAAGGCGTTCTTTCAGGCTGTATAGACCTTGTTGCGGTTTTCAATGCCATCTTGACGAGTAGGCAAACGCGTGAGAAATTACAGTGTGTGTATGAGAATCTAATGTCAAATAATTTCCATAAAACGGCTATAGGGAAAAAAATATATGAATTGTAAACTAAAGCTTCAGTCTTAAGGATCCTATAATAAAAAAAGTTGAGGGCGTTACATGCGCTCAACCTCGTCCCCAGGGCTTTTCCCTTAAAAAATGGGTGGGGAGGACCTAGAATCACTTTTTAAAATTTTCTATACATTTGTCTGTAAAAATTTCCCGGGAAAAATTGCAGACAAATATATGGAAAATCTTAAGCAAGCATCTTAAGAAATTTAAGCACAGTAACGGCCCCCAAAATTTGTTAGAAAAATCCTTTGCTGTGTAGCTTTAAAGTTTACAATTCTTTTTTTTTTTTTTTTGCAAAACAGCCTCGCGTTTTACGGAAATTATTTCACATTAGATTCTCATACAAACACTGTATTCTTACGCGTTTGCCTACTCGTCAACATGGCGTCGAAAACCGTGATCATGAAAAGGTCTATTGACAGATTTTCGTTATCTGATCCAGTCAAAGTTGAAAAAACGGTGGCAGGGTCTATACTTTTATTTCGACATCATGACATCAGGGAGAAACGTACCAGTCCATTATTTTGTTTAGACTAATTAGCTGTGTATTAATTAGAAAAGGATATTTGATTGAATTGGGTCAGTAACATCTCTTTAGGTAACAATATCATGTGCAATTTACTTTTCTCGATGTTTTAACAGGCGAATCCCTGACTTGCTATGAATGTGAATCGAATTCCGGTTGGAAAGACTGCCCGACGGAAACGAGGAAGTTCTGCAAGCCTGGCTGGCTGTGTGTGACGATGAAAGAAAAGCCTGAAGGAATGACAAAGTACTACTTCCGAAGAACTTGTAGCGAGGCGGACATATGCGCTAAATTCTGCCTAAAAAAGAAGAACTGCGTTTATGAATGTTGTAACAGTGATCTCTGTAACAAGGGTACTTTGTAAGCATAGCCAGACAAGAAGCCGAGACGTCAAAATAAAGCAAAAGTTTAATATTTTAATTTTCTGCGTCTTTTTTTGGAGTCTTGGTACAAATATTTCATTGTCTCTTCCAAACCTTCCACTTTCTGATGGACGTCAGTTAAAGCCGGTAACTAGCTTTATCTCTCCATTCATTCTCCGTTTCTGATTGGCCTAAATTTGGAGGGACTTATAGTACGTTTCCTGACGTGCTAAATGACCAAATTTTATAATTATTCGACCCCTAAAGAAGATATTACATAATCCAAAACAGTATGATGGCGTTTGTTAATCTTTAATTTAGTTTGAAATAGGCATCTCGTGGCGAATTACCCGAAGGGATACCTTCTAGGTTAAAAATATTGGATTAACGTCATGAATTCCGAAAAAGAACCCAACCCATTTAGCGGGATTGACGAGGAACATCCCCGTTAAGCTACGTGCAAATGAACGCAACAACTCCCAACAACACGCAAAAACATGCAACAATAACATGCAACAGTGTGTGTGCAAACGGACGCAACATTTAACATCCAACGATGTTATGTCTGTTCGTTGTTTATGCAAGAAACCTTCCAGCTTGAAGCTGGGGAGACCCTCTTTTCAAACTTGATAACCCGTTCTGGAAAATGTTTTCGTCCTTTTTTTTCCAAAAAATTCTCTCAGGGATGATAAAGTTGCTTACTCTCGGGCGATACTCATTTTACCAAGGGTGAGATAGATAGTGCTACCGCAGCTAATACTACCTTTATAATCGTTATATATAGTGCAATAGAGATAACTACATGGACAACACAATTTTTAGATAATTTTCAATATATAATTCTAAGTGTTTTTTGTGTAGTTTTCTTACCCATGAATTTAAGGTACTTTAATAGTTTAGTTTTCTTCATCAACCAGGAATTCAGTTTTAAACCTTTGTCAAAGCCTTTTTAATTACGATACTTTCAAACTGTTTTAAGCTAACTTTTTTTTGAAATCGAATTAAAAGTTGTGGCTCCTTAAAAGGCTCTTTCAGGTTATGAAAGTATAAAAATTATTCATATTGACTCTGTGATTCGACAGGCGAGGAGACAGTGCTGTCTTTTGTCCAGTGATTAAATTTTTAATTTGTAAACAGTCTCAATTGAAACAAATAAGTTAAACAAATAAGCCATGCAGAAATTAAAACCACAATCATAATAAAATCAATTATTTTTATGTCTAGTATATTGCCTGTCTTGGAAGAAAGAATATTTCTATACTAGTGATGTTAGTGATTTTGCAAGCAATTACCAAAGGAAAATAAAACATGCGGCCCGACTTTGTATCCTTGCGATTTGACCAATGACCTGAGGGTGATTAAATTAAACCATTAGGGAAACAATGTTATAGCTGGTTACTTCAAGTTAGTGAGAATCGAAAATACCTAGGATTATTTTAAGATATTGTTAAAAGGGAGACAAGAAACTTCACATTTCTCCTTGGAAACCAGTATTATGATTAATTTGTTGCCTGCTGTCTCTTGGATTATCATGAAAAGAACTCTACTGAAAACCAGAGCAAAGTAACGTTTAAAGGAAACAAAAAATTGGGAATACTGAATATCTACAGTGGAACTTCGATATATTAATGAAGGGCCATACAATTCAGTTAGGAGTGGCAAGATAAATTGTTTGCTATAACGAGGTTTCCTTATATCGAGGTTTTTTCCATATGTTTCACTATTACTGGGTTAAAGAAAATCGTTCGTTATACTGAGGACTTTGTTATATTAGTAGAGATTCGTTATAGCGAGACTCCACTGTATATAACTATCCTTTCATAAACCTCGCGTGAAGAATGAAGTTAGTTCTATTCTTACTCTTACTCTTTCAAAATTTTATAAGTTAAAATTTTGAAAGAAAACGATAAACAAGAAAACTGACACTATGCAAATTCTCAGAAGATTAAAAAAATTCAAGACAAAAACTTTTACCATCCTTGGCTTTGATTTTTGACATAATGGTTATAAAGATAGTGAATTGCCATAAGTGGAGGTTTAACATTCAAGCATTAATATTGCCAAGACAGTGGGAAATTATTGTTCGATCCATGTGTTCTCGGTTCTGATCTGTTTTTATTTTCCGTCCTTTTTTTATGCAACTATCTTAAATTAACCGTTGCACATACTTGTCATTTTTAACGCACTATTAAATTATTTTATGGTAAAGTATACGTAATTTCCATTAACTTATTTCAACGTCTCAGCTTTTCATCTAGGTTCACTGCGATTTACAGCGTGTCTGAGTCTCTATATTCATTGCCTCCCTCTTTCAGTCAGTTTACGAGTGTGCATTTGAACTCTTTCTAGTCATTAACTGCCTGAGCTATGACAACGCAAACAAGATGCCTCCAGAAAAAGAATATATCATATCTCCCGTTCCTTTATTCACCTGCGCCTACGTCACTACCACAGTACAAACAATGTATTATTTTGAGCTTATTTTTCATGGCTACTTGGAAAACAATTCTACTTTGCGTTTTTGAAATCATGAGTAGCCCAAACTGCCGCGGTTCCCTTTTTGCTATAGAAAAAGAAAAAAACCATAACAGCGCGGGCAATGATAATGTCAAGATCCATCAGTACTTTCACAGCCTGCGCCACAGACGAAACTAAACTTCCGTCTGCGAACAAGCACCTATTCTTGTTCTGGGCCCACACCTGTGTACCACGATTTCAGTACGTCCCTTGATTGGCCTGTTAAGATAGTGGCATTTTCAATTTGCCAATCAGGTTAAAGCAAAATTCGAAACGCATTTCCGATGATTCGCTAAATCCGTTGAGCACTCAGAAAATGGTTCTCGGCAATCTGCTCCCCTGAGGTGCTGCTTCACAGATATTACCATGGGTACTAATACAGATCATTTTTACTCTGAGACGTAGACTATAGTTTCCGCATCCGTTCTTTTTGTATTGGCAGCTTTTCGAAAGAGGACCTTTTCTTAAAAAATAAACACTTTTACCTTTACTTCATCAGAAAGCAATTTTAACAACAAGAACTGCCATGAAAAATTATGATAAACCTTACTTAGCCTCGTTTTCCCCGTCCTTAATGTAAGGTACAGAGAGAGATAATAATTAATTATAATAAATTATTGAATGGGGCTAAGTATGATATGAAGAATTATACAGACCATGGAGTGCTTTAACCACCGAGACTGGATATCCTTATTTCATACGAAAGCCGAATATAATTGCGGAGTTTTATACATTCATTAAAAATCAGGTGTTTCCAACTTCACTCTGACTATGTTTACCTCAATCAATGGTTACTTTCATTGACAGATATTCTTTAACTAATAGCAGATTTGCTTAATAATCCGTCTAGGGGTATTTTTGCTAACCTTGTGCCACGCCTTCAGCTGAGTCTGTTGTTTCTGGACAATAAACCACAAAAGGGATTTAACTTTAAGGATATCCGCAAACATGTTTCAAATTTGGTCAACGGGAGCTGGTTGTTTATAATTAGCCGAGGGATTTAAAACAACCAGAAAAAGAGAAATCTTTCAATGAATACTTCAGCTCCGTGCAAACAGACGCAACATTGTTGTCTAGTGACTCCCAACATTCTTGGGTGTTACACGTTGCGTCGCACACCATGTTGCATGTTGTTGCGTGTTGCGCAAAGTTTGAAACCGGTCAAACTTTTGAGCCAACAACTCCCAACATTTCTTTTGTTTCGTGATCACCGACGTATAGCGCAACAACGTTTTCACAGCTCTTCCAACATTGTTGGGGCCACGCACGTGCATTACACATGGTCTCCAAATTCTTAAGGGTTGTATCCTTCTCACGATGCACTGTCAATCCCAACATTGTTGGGAGTTGTTGCATCCGTTTGCACACCACTGCCAACACGGACGTAACAGCTACCAAAATTCATGCCCAACAATGTTGGGAGTTTCTGCGTCCGTTTGCACGTAACTTTAGGAATAGATGGCAGACGTCCTCAAAATATTAGGAGGTGTTTAATTTATTCATCGAATTCTTAGCATCAGTTGATCAGATCTTATTTAAAATGTAGTAACAAATGTAAATTCTTCCTCTTGCATTGAAGAATTAAACTCCGTAGCGTTGTTTGTTCTTTATTAATTATCGTCTCTTGTTACTACTAAAAAACTAACAATATAGCTTTTTTAGATAATGCGTTCAATTCAAACCCGTTTTGGCTTGAATAAGAAAGCCCTTTAGTGGACGGAAAAGTGAATTTGTTTGAAAACTCCGAAAACTTCCCAAACTTATTGTTTTTTATCAAAATATTCACTCATTCATTTAGAAAATAAAATACCGTCTTCAACAGCGAACAATAAAAAGTGCCATTTTAAACGGCAGTCAATTGCGCAATGCAAATATTCGGTAGGATGGGCCGACTTTTTCACGGAATGAAAATTACCACAAGTCAATATTTACACTTGAACGGAAAAAAAGAAAACCATACACTCACCCTTCTATTTGAATAAAACAGTCACAGATAAGGATTCATTGACTTTTCATATATTTGCCTTTGATTCAGAACAATAACAATATTTTTACCCTGAACCTGAATGATTATAAAGCAAAACTAAATGTATATATCTAGCGCATAAATAACTATTTAACAAAGACAAAGAGTTCCTATTCGTCCATGCAATGGAAAAAATTGCTCCCAAAAAAGCAGTTTAAATCCCTTTTATTAGCTTGTGCGATAACATCAATGGCTGTATACCCTCTAATGGCTTCAAGACGTCTATCTTGTGAAAGAACTAAGAAAAAATACCTTTATCAAAAGGAGCGCAGTGTCCTGATATTCAGATTGGGTATCACTTTATGATAAATAATCAGTTTGATGGACCCACAGCTGTGCGAGTTTCTGTCAAGCTCATATCTTGCAAGCGAAACTTCCCTCTGGTAAGTGATCGAAATGTGCGGAAAAGTTCCCTTCTTATATCTTGCTTGAGAAAAGCGTAAACGATGGGATCTGCTGCGATATTGCCAACTATAAGTAGTCTTGACGCTAAGACGACTGACTTCTGTACTTTGCAAAGGGAGAAGCTGTCGCAGATGCCCCTGTAAATGGTAAACGACCAGCAGAAAACAAAGAAAAAAATAACAACCCCAAGGACAAGAACAGAAAATGACTTCCGGCGTATTTTAAAGCTTTGTTGTGGCGCAATAGAGTTTCTTTGTATCTGCGTCACCTGAACTCTTTGATGATGTGAGTGCTTAAGAGTAATACGTGTGATCTTCGCAAAGGCAAGCAACAGCCCAACAGAAGGTAGAATGGCAAAGACAAACATCTGTATTACATTAAAGATTCTCTTATCAAGTGCTGGGTTCAAAGAAACACAAAGCGAAGGAATGAACTGGAGGAAAAATGGCAGTGTCCATCCCAGAGCAATGAGTACAGCGATTCGTCTCGAGCTCATCACCACGGGATATCGCAAAGGGTAGACAACACGACAGTATCGATCAGCAGTTAACGTACATACATTCAACACGGAAGCACAGATAATGTAATCGAAGAAACTCCATAGAACCGGATGGTGGCAGCTAGTACCAAACTTGCAAATAAATGACACTGGTATGATTGTAGCGGCGGTTAAAAGGTCAGATAATGAAAGGGAAAAGATGAAGCTATTACAAGCTGTTTGAAGCCTTCGGCGGGTTGCAATCAAGAACGTTACTACTGAGTTTCCAATCAGAGCTACCACACCAATGGCACCAAACATGACCCAAAACCATACGTCAGTCGAGGCTTGCTTAGGCTGCCTATAAGCTACAGCATTTGGAGTTGTATTTAAATGCAAGGTATTATTCTCTTCTTCCATAATCAGGTCACCCGTTGAAGGGCTTAAATGCCCCAAAAATCTGAATTAAACTGCGCTTTGAACCGGTCTTCTCTCGCAAATATTGCAAAGAATTTATCTTGAGCTAATATCTTTTTAACTATAATCCATAATAAGAAACCAGCCACGAACCGTCCTTGAAGAAAACCGTACTGGTGGTCATAAAGCCGTGTGGAACACGTCGACGCATTGTGCCTAATGGACGGCGAAATGGAACACTTCATGTAATATGTAATATCCCACTACTGCCCTTTCATGATTGGCTCTTAGATTCATCATTGGCGGATGCAACTTTTATCAAAGACTAATATTTTCTTCAGACTGCCAAATTCGAGCCAAATACAGCTGCTCTTGCTTGAAAAGCCTTGGTGGAATCTTGAAGGTAAAGTTAGTTTCTATAAGTCTGTATTAAGTTTCATTATTCAACGATTTCTATGTTTTATCAAAGAATTGACATTATTTCCTGGGAAAATTATATCTCAAAGCATTTCTACGACAACCACTGATGCATGGGTCACGTTTCCTTGTGAACTGCTTCTTAAAAATACTCATTTCCTTGTTCTATTTTTCCAATATGACAGAGTGTCACAGCAAAACATAAGCATTGTAAATAAACTTTGACAAATCGAAGCGGTAATACAACCATACCATTAAAATCTTTTAAACAACATGAAAAAGCAAGCAATTAAGATAAAATAGAATGATCCAATAGATAACAATTTGTGGACTTCGGTCAAATATATCCTTGGCAATTAGGGCAGCAGAATACTGATTTTATTTTCATAAAAGGCTATCTACATGAAATATTAAAAGAGAGGATAGTAGTAAGGGCTATTCATTTGTCAGTGTTAATTAATACTCACGCTTTCTAGATTTGTTAAGCAATACTGATTTGCAATACAAAAAAATTTTACATCAAAAAGTATAATAGAGTTCTAGCCTATTTGGTGTTAATATCCATGACTAACCATAGGGACAGTTTTAAATACAAGGTACGTGAGTGTAATTTAATTAACGAGTGAACGTCAATTTGTTACCTTTATGCGTCAATTTCTCCCACATTAAAACAAATTTAATCAAAATAAAATATATTCTTTGCTATGCAAAAATACAAACAACTATCAAAGAATTATTTGAAAGTGAACATGAGATTCGCAGAGGAATGAAAAAGTAAAAACCTAAACGATTGAAAAAGAACCAGAAAAAGTCATTCTACTGCATGCGAAGATCATTCTTTACCCGCGCAGCTCAAAATATGATTGTTTTCATACATTTCGATTCATGTCTTTTCCACCATCGGATATATTACGAATTCACGATGGCCTGCCCTCCACTGATTAGCTTGAGTATGGATAGAGCGTTGCGTCCGGTCATCGCAAAGGTCAAGGTTTGATTCCCGATCTCAGAACCTGAATGATTTCAAGTTCCTATCTAACCGCTTATGTTATTTTCTTACTACTGCGAAGATCATGTTCAATTTCATATCTTTATCCAAAGTTCAAGATATGATTAATTTCATATATTTCAATTTATAGTAAATTATAAATAAAACACGATGGAGAAAAATAGCTATGTTGGAATTAACGAGTAGCCGGGTTTATTAACGCCCCTACAGTCAACAGTAAGGGTGTTTACCGCTTCCTCGAATAATAGCGGGCAGGGGGGCGACTATTTCTTTTTTCTCATCAATAGGGGGCGATTATTCCAGGAAAGGCGATTATTTCATATATTGCTCACTGGAAGTCGTGCCCTAAATA
>OZ037778.1:41960330-42087830 GCA_964035525.1 Porites cylindrica
AATTATCGCCTTTGTTATTTAATCCTCGCTAGGATTACCAAATTTAAATGTGAAAGAAAAAAACAGAAGAATTCTGGTCGCAGTAGTAAAATGACGTCATCGTGCAATTGGCCTATTATTAGTTGATTTGAAACCTTGGCTGGTACATGACGTTGTCACTTGTCAATTGCCGCTACTTTTAGAAGCTATCATAATATTTTCAGTTTTACTGTTAAGAAACGACTTAATACTTCATGAACGAAGGAATTAAAACTCGAGAGAAAGCAAATTCAAGTCAAACCAAGAAAACTATGATGAATGTACAAATGTTATTTTCAGGAAACTGAACTAGAAACTTCGGTTAAGACGTTTTCATAAAAAGTACGACTTTAACACATAGCTGCGCTACCAACATAATTTTTGCTCACAAAGAAGGGCGACTTTTCTAAACACAAATGACTTTTCAGAAACAGAGATAAAATTTTGGGGCATATGTTATAACAAAAAATTTACCCATCGTGAAATATAAAATGGAGATGCTATCAAATAGACTTAAGATTATCGTTAATTGAATTTATATCAGTAGATCTTCAAGACCCATTGTAACGAGAAATGTTGTGCAAAATTTCAGTATTGAAAATTCTGTACTTCTAAAGCGAAAACTAGCAGTAAAATAAACAACGTAATGCCTCCTTGGGTTGTAAAACATTAGGTTGGGTGCAATTGAAATCAAAGAATCACTTTGGACAAACTTCTTTCGCTTATGCTATAAATCTAAATATTAATGTTTTAGTCCGCCACTTTGTCAACCTTCTTCGCAGGTCAGTGGGGCTATCAGTCAGTACATGTACTTTTTTGGTGGGTGTCAGTATAGTTGTTATTCTCAAGACGTCTCAGATCAGAACTATACATGGGTTTTTTAAGGCGAATATAGAAGGGAGTTAAGACATTAGTGCGTCATTGTTTCGAATTTCGCCAGGATTGTTTCAGCACTGTTACCCCGAAAATCGTCGTAATTGTGTTGCAAATCGTCTCGTGTTGTGTGTCAAATGTGTGACTTCGCCTTTTGCGGCTTGAAAAACGACGTTGTAGGGGGCAATGATCAAATCTCATAACAGACCACTTGAAATCTTGTACAGTTGTTAAATAGTCAATATTCAATATAACGATCAACTGCAACCAAGTTGTCTCGTCCATTCATATTTTTAACGTCCTGTGGTTCTAGTCGCCATAGAAATATCACCTTCAGATAAGGTTTCCTTGACTCTCCTGAATGCTGTTGTAAGCTAGTGCTGTGCACTGGGCGAAGCTAAAGACACGAAGGACTGAATTAACCTTCTTGCTTAATTTTTTGTAACCTGCTTCACCAAAATGCAAAAGCTGGCGACCGCATTTTGATGCTATAACTTAAATAAAGTTAAAAGACAGAACTCCAGCGAAAATAAAACTTGAAAAATGCTATGGCATACTTTTTTTCTTCCTGACTTGATACAAGAGAAAAAATTTTGTTCTAATATTGCCTTTTGTCAGTGATGACTTTTATAAACGCCTTCTGACGAGAAAAATTTAGAAAATACGCATTCGGTGATTAAGTTATAATTGTATAATGCTGGAAATGCCTCTTACTCAACGATCACGTGTCCAAAGGTAGGCTCCCTTCGAAAATTGCGGCCATGCTAGGAACTTAATCATCAAAAGCTGGTACTTTTAGCGCTTTTGTATTACTGTCCAAAATCCTAAGCTGAACAAATTCTACGCACTATTTTTTTCTATTATTCTGTGAAGCTGACTTTGGTTCCTCTCTTGTTTATATGCTTTTTGATGTAATACTGAATGACAGTTAAAGAGGAAGTGATTTATTTGAATTGCTGTTTGAGCAATTTGTTGCCTTCGTTAGTCGTAGGCAGATCTTGAGTTAAACTTTTGTTCGGTCAAATTTTGCACTGATAGACTTTAAGCATGAAGTGATTCTAAAATATGTATTAGTTTTATTTTTGGCTCTGCAGGCTCCTTGATCTGAATTTGCAAATTATAAACGAGCTATCATTTTGTGCTGACAATTTCATATATTAGTCAGAGTATGACTGTTATTGAGTAAATTCATTATTAAGAAAACTTGGCTTTTGAAAAGCTCTGTTAAAGAAAAACGCTCAGCCTTTGCCCTTGCCCAAAGAGTCAGAAAATGATTTTAATAAAAATGTTTAATGATATCGCATTGTTTTCGTTTTCTTCATTTGTACGTCAACATCTTGTCTACTAAGTGTCAAACGAGTATACTTACTCCAAGTACATAAAACTGCTTAATTTTAATTACAATGTGAACAAATGATTCAAGATCCGATTGATATGATCAAAGATCTCCTTTTTGTCATTACCATTTTAAAGGATTCCTACCACATAGTAGGCAGGTGATGATAAAAAAAAAAGTGCATATTCATAACATACTTAGTAAAACCAACATAATCATAACTTTTGATCATCGCGCGCATGGGTTTTAAAGCCGGTTGTTATTTAGCAACAACGGCTTACTACGTGGAGAGAAGCCAATTATTGAAAGTTAAAGAAGTCCTAGTGCACCAATTTAACTTTGCATAGGTCAGGAGAATATTTACTGCACCGCTAAACAAACACAGGATTGACCAGAAGAGTTTTAGAAACGTCTCATTATGCGAGTTGTAGAGAATAACTGACGGTTGGACAAGAACTTATTAAGTGGTCTGCAAATATAAGATAAGGTTTTCCATCGCGTCAACCAAACGGAAAAGAAGAACCTGCTTGAATTCGAACTCGTCGACATGGGTGAATCCGAAAAAGACTCGCTCCCTCTGTATTACATCATACTCGCATTGTTTATGGCCTTCTTTGGTGTAGTAGGAAATGGAATGGTTTTCTTTCTTATTTGCTCACGAAGACGACTTCAAGTCGTTGGTAATTATTTTGTGGCCTCTCTTGCTGCTGCTGACCTTTTGGTAGGGTTATTTCTCCCAAGTTTTTTCATCGTCTGCAACGTTTGGTCTGCGTGTGACATTGTCACCTATAATATGTTCTTTAATCTTTTTACGTTAGTCTCTATAGCAAGTTTGTTTGTTATGACGGTGGACCGTTATATATCAATTATTTTCCCTTTTCGGTATCCATCGCACGCGACGACTACACGGATATTTGCTGCTATAACAGCTTCTTGGGTTTTGCCAGCACTTTTCTCTTTCTTTCCTCTATTCTGGATGTTTTCGTCATCTGAATATGTCAAGACGACCGCAAAAAAAGTTCACGCTTTCATTGTTATAACTACATTCGAGGTCGTGCCCACAGTTGTCATGCCAACGATGTATGCTCACATCTTTCGCACCGCAAGAAGGCACGCACGTCAGGTCGAGGCTCACAAAACACAGCTTGAGTACAATTCCACGCACAGTGAGGTTCCTAAACGGACAGTAAACCTAGTAAACCTAGAGATGCTAACAACTACAGGGAAGAAAATGTCCACTGCCTCACAGACAAGCGCAGGAGAAAGAAAACCTGATGGATCTAGCATCGCAGTCTTGGGATCTGTGATCGGACTTTTCGTTTTGTGTTGGTCATTTGACACTGTTATATCATTTTGTAACAAGTTAGAGTTGTGCGTTACAAACGATCATCTTTTCAGGGTTGCTGATTTGATGATTTTCCTTAATTCTGCTATTAATCCGCTTGTTTATGCTTTACTGAAAAAGGACATAAAAAAGGAGCTCAGAAGTTTATGCATTGGTATTCGTAATAAAGACACGAAAGAGAGTGCGTAAGTCTTTCTAATTCTGTAACCCTAACAGTCGACAAGATATCAGCGTTTTGAATAGCACCTAGATGTAAAGCCATCACTTGAAACAGTAAAATAATCATTTAATCAATAACTGTACATATTATTCCAAAATGCGTTTCCTTTTAAAGTTTATCTGAGTATTTTCTTTTAGTTGGCCACTATATACGAACATAGCGTTCTTGTAAATAAACGTAAAACATGTACATTATTAGCTGAAGCATATCTCGGCAAAACGTCATGTCGGGGTTAATTTGTGAAATGTCCGTGTAGGGTGGTTATTCAGGCTTTCGACTTCACAATCCAAGTTAACAATAAAAATCATTATGCTTTAATGTCCCTCTAGGTAATTAAGCCATTTGACATGTGAATGATGTCGATAACAAGCAAGAGAACTGCTGTCTTGTAAAACCAAGGCAGATGTAGTCCCCCGACGATTTTAAGAAAGCTTAACTGAGCAAAAAAAGAGACTGTCATAGGCTTATACTGTATATCCTGTTATGAAACTAGAAAGACTAATAAAACTGTTACGGCCATGTAACGACGATAAAAATTATGACGTCTTCTGTAATCAGATGAGCCGAGCGAGTAAAGTACGCTACTCCCTAAACTTAGTTCCTTGACTTTATTGCTCTCTCAGCCATGTATGTTTTTGAAACAATGTTTTCTTTGTTTGGCTGTTGTTGTTGGTAAGGCAACCCCCAAGTAACTTCATAAAAAGTGCACTGTCAGCAGTATCATCACAAACACTTGTTTTCGATCACAACGTCTGTACATAATTTGCAGCTGCAAGGCGCACTGGGACCTTTTTTGCAGTTACAAAATCTTTTCTTATGAGACACATTTCTACTGTATCCGCGACCACAGCAAAGAAAGATACAATCGTCTTCCTTATTGGTGTTTCGTCGGCACAAGCGTCCCTGCGTTCCTGGTATTCGATATTCATCTTGGCGATAACAGTACTGAGATTTCACCAGGAAAACCAATGCTGATTTTTTTGGGCGGTTACCACTTTGTCGATTTCGGAATCGTGCCCTGTTCAACAGATAGAGGGACTTCTTATTTTCTCGTAGGGAAGGGAATACCTCATTAGCTCCGTTATATTTTGTTTTAAGAATTCTGCTGATTTTCTCGAGTGGTGGCAGGGTAAGGTGACATGACTTCACGTTCCCTGTATTTCCTACAGTACACCTGATTACTCTATTTTCTTTTAAAACCTAAAAAGAAAAAAAAGAAAAAGTTACCATTAAGCCTCGTTTGTCTGAAAAAAAGTTGTCCCGGGAAGGAGGGTCACCCTCTCAACACAGCCGAGTCAATTTTTGTGATGTGTTTATGTGAGAAAAAAATGATCTCTTTGCCACAGCCATGCCGCTGACCACAGCGTTCTCGCGCAAGCTCTGAATGGGGAGCATGTGCAAAGACGTTTTGAGCGACACACTTCAACCGGAAGTGAAGCCCTCTTTCTTTTTATATGCCTTGACGCTAACAAATTTGTATTACTAAGTTTCGTTTCTCTTATGAAGACGATTCATCCGAGAGTTTCAACGAAACCACTCCTAAATGATGCAAAAAGTCCAAATCCGGTTGATGTCGCTCAAAAACGCTGAGTTGACCTGGCCAAAGTGTTTGTATGGAGAAAAGTTGGCCCGACCAGGAAGGTAACAGACCTTACCATGGAAAAAGGGTGAACCGTCTACTGCAGGTGGGTCACCCTTCTAGCAGAATCAACTTTTGTTTCTTATGTAAATCACCAAGTTTTGAAAGGAAATGTAATATGAAAAGCTGGCTCGCCAGAGTAGTTCGGGTAGAAGAGTGACCCTTCTACCCGGAAGTTTCCTTTTTCTGAACGGGGCCTTAATGCCAGTGCGTTGACCAAAGAAACCAAACAAAACATGAGTCAGGAAAATCCGGATGACCGTACCCATGCGCCTTACGTCAGTACGTCCACCTCATTATGCGATAAACCTGACTGTACGGCCCAGGGGCACTACCGATCGATGTGACTTACTTTTTAAAGTTATTAGAGGACCAGCCGATAATTTTCCAAGTTTTGCTTTGTGTTAGAGGCTTTATTTCGAGGGATTTAATAGGCCACTTGCACTAAGAGGTCACGTGACCAATGTTTTCTTTAAACAATGAGCTGGAATCTAGCTGATGCCAAAGAGCACATAAAAATTATCTTACACCCGAAATTTGAGAGGAAAAACATTTAAGGGAGACATTTTATGGCACTTTGACTTTTCAACAAAGTAGTATCATTTGTATTGGCCGCCATGTTGGATGGCATACTCTTGCCCTCCAAGATGGCGGACAAAACTACTTTTTGCTTAGATCTTCTTAAACGTTTGATAGTTACGCTCAGATGTGCTGTAAACGTTCCCACATCAACGTTTCAACATTTCCCTTGAGGTCTAAGCGCAAAGTTTGTGTTCAGAAAGAGGTAATTCATAATTTTAAAAATCACATTTTGGTCACGTGACCAGCTACGAACTTACTCATTTTAAGAAAATGTTGCAGGTTTGCAAAACAAAATCACTATTATTTTGTTAAAGATATGACCCACTAATGGTTTTTTGAAGAAAATATCATATAACTTTCAGTTTTTATAAAAACGATGTCACATGACCTCTTATTTCAAATCGCCTATTGATCTCGTTTATTTGATCAAACCACGGTAGCAATGAACCATTTTCTTTCATGTATGAACAGTTCCTGTGGCTCTTCCAAAACATCCACAAATCTTAAAACTTGTCCATTTTGAAAAAAATAAGCTTATGCTGCCGTTATCGATTCAATGCAAGACGTACTATCATTGAAATGCAGTATTTTTAATCAAGGAACCTTCGCCCAAATATTCTCATCTGTTGCCGGGGATACTGTTGCCGACTGTTGCGAAAGCAAAAACGTACCTCAAGGCCAGCTCTAACATTGTGTCTCGACATCATGTTCAGTTTGGTGTCATTACTCCTTCCACTCATCATAAACCGCTCAGCAGCGTAAGAACCGAAGCGAATATTTACATTGCAGCCTTTCCACTTCCATGGCTGTCCGCGGAAGGGTCTTTTCACTCCTTCGCAGCTGCATTCCGTGACATCTTTAGCTGTGCAGGCCTTTGCTATGTTAAAAGCTATGGCGGCTGATAGCATTGCCGTGGTAAACGCAGCTTCCTTAGTACCATCTATATATATATATTACACAAAATAAAAACTTTCAGATCCTTTGCATTGTGAAATGGTCCATAAAGAGGTTATTTATCGTGATCTGGTGGTATGAGGTCTGTCCCTGAGCATAGCGGTCTGTACTCTCCTATAGATAAGCTTAAGTATGTTATATGTGCTGCCCAAAGGCTATGTTGTTTCAGCCGTTTGTTAAGTTGATTCTCAAATACGTTATTTAACCAAGAAGCCCTAAAAAAGAGAGATATAAAGAGGCCACATGAATCATCGAGATTGTAATCCTGAGCATAGTATTTACTGCCGTAAAATTTTTTTCTTGGTGCGTGACTCTTCGTAAAGAAAAATATTTATCAATTCGACACTCCGACGATGTTGGAGTTAAAGTAAACAGGATAAAGTTATTGGACAATAGGGATTGCATGTCTCACCTGGCGCTCGCTGAAGAAGGTTTTTTTCTCCTAGCAAAGTACAGTTCCATCTGCTCCATTTAAATTCCCGTTCGCATTCTGAGAGCCCTTTCTCGATTCCTTTCTTGATTGCAGTTTGAAGTCCGGGTACCCTATGACAAACCTTCCTTTGGCCATCAGAAAGTCCTGGGGCTTTTTCGCACCACACATTGGGACGGGATTTCCTCTTCCCCGTCCCTGTGCTACAACTACAAAAAAAAAAAAGGATCCCTTAGAAACAAGACCACCTGCTAGTATAGGTTGGTGTATGATAGATGACAACTCGGATGATATCCTCTAACCCCTAGGCCCGGGGGGAGAGGTATTCCCGATAAAATCCTAACATGTACCGGGGAGGCGCAGCACGAAAGAGATTTCACCTTTTTTCGGGCTTCAAGTATATAAAAGAGTAGGGATTTTCTGAGTTGAACCGTATGAAAGGGTACGAAAATTTGTCTTTTAAGTGTTTACAAAGGTCTTTAATCAGAATATTTGGAACAGACGCACGTTGTTGTCGAATCAATTAAATTTATTAAACACTGCATGAAATGAAACGAAAACTTACTTGTTAGTAAGTATGTGAAAGGGAAATCATTTGTCAATAGAAAGTGTCAAAAATGTCAAAAATGGTATATAAAATGTTGAAGGGTTGGACCTCCTGGCGGAGCCTCCCGTACAAAACATTGTTGAGTAGTCCTCCCCCACCCCCCCCGGGCCCCAAGGCATGTTATGACTTTGCTCTGTCTAAAAATACAAACACGAGCAACCCCAAAATGACAAATTTTCCAGTGAATGAGGTTGTATTTATGCAATGAATGAGCTGCCTTTAGTCCACTTAATGATGTGTTGAAAGCAATTACCCCACTGAATAAAGTCACGTCAACTGTTCAAGCATGTTTACATTGGCTAAGCTAATTATCACAAGTAAAGTGCACTGTCCTTATTGTTAAAATTGCGATGGCAGTCACAGATGCTATAATGTCAGTCAACAGCCAGCCCACACTTAAGTTGTTAAGAGAAAAAACATTTCTGGGTTTTCGCTATACATAGTTCACGTAATCACTTCTTTTAATTGTACGCACAGGCATCAACCCAGTTGTACATACACACAGCTAATTCAGACTATATGCCGGCACTATACATCAGTGAACAACAACAAAAAAAAATGGGATGCGCCATAACGCTGCATCGAAAATCAATAAAACAGGTCACGATTCGTCGAAGATTAAAAGTTAAGCGCTTATGCTTATTTGTCTGGGATATATTTCCTATCTTGAAGTGCTCGGTCTATGGCTATTTAAAATACCTTTCACTAAAATTCTTTGTTCTTGAAAGGACAAGTGTTTATTAGCATGAAATTAGGTCTTTATGTAAGAAAGGTCATGGCGATCCTCCTCGAGTTGACTTATTTTTACTAATCTGCTGTTTCCACTTAAGTTTTGATAAAATGAAATCATTATCGTTCAGCTCCCAGTTTTGTTGCACCGCTTGTAAGTCCCCAAAACAGACGCTCTGTAGATTATCTTGTTTATCAGTAAAAACTCTGCATGAGATCCAGTAGGTCTAACTTGTCGATGGCAAATCAATTTAAACTTTAACCGTATTTAGTAATCGAGTACAGCAGCCTTAGTGAATAAGCCTTATGTAACTCACCTTATACACCAGAATACAAGTAGAGTATGGATTTTCCACTTAAAAGCATTCATCCCTTAAATCTCGAGGGAAAATATACAAGGACGACACCTGAACCTTTAAAGAAGAAAAAACAAAGATCGTAGAGTCTTGATGTTGATCCGATGTTACAATGAGTAACACTAGAGCGTCTTTGAAAGCAAGAGCCTTTTTACGCAGCTTGACAAATGAAAATTTGAATTCCAAGACTTTTTAAGGAATGTCTGAGATTCCTCGTAGCGTTGCACCGTGTACAATAGATTTAGACTTTTCAGAATAATCACTGTCTGCCAACAGTCTGTTCTCTTTCTCCAAATTCACTCTGCAAAACGACTCCGAGCTTTAACTTTCGGCATCAATTCAAATGCGAATCCGTCCCCTTTAATCCAGTCAACGCCTGTTTACATAGACAACGTGATCGTGAATTATAGTATTGTTTCCTATTAAGTGGATTATGTGACTCAAGGTTTAAATTAAAGGCTTACTCTGCACAACTGCTTACATATCGTTTAAAACAACTAAACTGAGATTTCCCTTAAGATTACCCAATACCGACCACAGGAAATGATCCAGCAGTTGAATGTGGATCATGTCCTCGCAATGAATCATAAGAGCATAGTAGTTCATAGTTCATAGCAAAGGGGTTTGAAGGGAAACTGTTTCGTGAAGAGCGCATCGCGGCCAGTGCCCGCACTCCAAATAACACGAGATAAAAACACTTACTTTTAACTCAGTAATACTCGTAAGCCTAAGTCAACGCTTCTTCTCAGTCCGATATGAATAACATCAGTTGGAATTTTTCTTATACTGGAGTGGAAGAATGCATGACCAGTCTGTTATTGGCAGAGTCTAGTCTATGATGTTAGCCGAGTTCTTTTAGATTTTGCTAATGAAAATACGATTACTCAGAATAATTCCGAGACAAAAATATCTGATTATTTATTCCCTAGCTATGCTCTTAGGCAAGCTACTTGAATTACACATACCATATTCTCTAAAATTTGGCGCGTTGCATTTTCCGAGTTTAAATTGCTCGTCATCGAATTTTAGAGGGTTTTAAACTTCCATATCTTCACGTTGATTAAAAAATGACTTATGCCATAGCATATAGGTAACAGGCGAAGGAGGGTCCGGAAGAGTACACAAACGCCGCGAGAGCAGTTTAGCCTTAGCTACAATTAAATATTCATTCATTCATTCATTCATTCATTCATTCATTCATTCATTCATTCATTCATTCATTCATTCATTCATTCAATCATTCATTTATTTTTTCATTAACCACAAATACAACAACAATATACAGAAATTTATAATACATTAAAGATAAAATACACTATTCTAAGGAAATTATTTACAAAATCAAACGTATAGCTTAATACACTCGTCTTGTTATAAGAATTTATTTTACGAAAATATTGAGGCAGAAAGTAAATATATTAAGAATATTTAGGAATAAACCCCACGCTCAGGATTTGAAAATAAATTAATATTAATACTGGAGCTAAACGCGTACCCCATACCTAAAAAAATTTTGTGATTCATCCATCCGAGAAATTTGGTAATCACGTGAACGTAACCCAGTACGTCGGTACAGACGCTGAGGGAGGGTGAAGGGAGTCAGGAGTCAGCCCTTCGGGGGGTGGGAGAAGTATGCTATAGCGGAAGTACCCGTGCGTTTCGGCGGTAAATGGCATTGCCATCCGGACTTTTAGAGATAAAAACAACAACGACGAAGCCGATTCTTGCTGTCGACTTAAGTTTAATCATGGAGCTTTACCAACGACGACGGCGACGGCAACGAGGACGTCAAAAAAGCAATAGGTTTATTACACAAAACAACAACTTCTGCAAAGAGCACCACGCTTTTTTGTACATTTCTTCACCGTCTTTGCACGACTACGACGTGAAAATGCCTAATTGCAAGTTTTATGGAGGACGTAAACAAGCGACGACGAATCTCTCAACTTGAGTGCGGTCCTCAAGAAATCAACTCCAGGGAAATTCGCCTGCACTTGCCCTTTTTAGCAAATTGGAATCAACGCGACAAAGATTGAAAAAAAACGGAAATTCATTTTAAAAATGACGTTTTCGCTGCCGTTGCCGTCGTCGATGCTAAAGCTACTTAATGTCTTCATTGACAACAGAAAGAGCTAGAGCGAGAGATAACAAACAAAGGAGACCAATTACTTTGGAAGAATAACATGAGAATTTTATAGCGGTGGTGAGAAAATGAGAATTACTACCATGGGCCACCAAAGTGAACTGATGAGTGGCCTAGAAAAAAATGAACAGGAGGAACACATACAACATTCCTCCATAAAACGTGTAACTGGGATGTTTCTGGAAGTTTCACGTTGTAGTCGTAGAAAATAACGGCAAGAAATGTACAAAACAAGCGTGCTGCACTTGCAAAATTGTTTTTTTTTTCTGCTGAATGGAGCAACTGATTTTTTTTTTTTTTTTTTTTTTTTACAGTTTTTGTTGCCGTCGCCTCTTAGCATTAAACGATTTTATATTTTGTTCGAGTAAACTACAGAATGATATTAACGAGAGCTTCGCTTTTAGCACTGGCCAAATCTATATAGTATGTAATATTGTGTTGAAAATAACAATACACTAGGCTGTATGTTTCAAATCGTTTAAGAAGCTTTGTCTTAACGGCAAAACTACTGCCAGGGTCGAGTTGTTCAAAGCTGGGTTAAGATAACCCACGGTTAGTGCGATATTTATTCAGATATGAAAGCTTAGAAAGCCTTTCAGTTTTAATTCTTTTTGTCTACAAGTTGATGATTGGAAGCTCTAAAAATAGCACAGAAAATTATCCGAGAAAATGCTTTTGAACACAAGAAAAAGAAACCTGGGTTAAATTTAACCCCGGGTTAAGCCCTAATCGGCCTTCGAACAACTGGGCCCTGGTAGCTAATAAAGCGACTAAACCTGTACTTTGGCAAAATGTCCGTGGCTTGAAACATTTTGATGAACGGTGCATGTAATATATATGTAAGGTATTCAAGACATGCAGTACGAAAGACGTAAACTATACGTCAAAAAGTATCAATAACATAAGAATATATTTACAAGAATATTTTCAGCATCGGCAGAATAATAAGAATATCTAGTTTGGGCTTTTTATTATGCAGGCCATCGTGAATTCGTAATATATCCGATGATGGAAAAGACATGAATCGAAATATATGAAACTGAATAATCATATTTTGAGCTGCGCGGGTAAAGAATGATCTTCGCATGCAGTAGAATGACTTTTTCTGGTTCTTTTTCAATCGTTTAGGTTTTTACTTTTTCATTCTTCTGCGAATCTCATGTTCACTTTCAAATAATTCTTTGATAGTTGTTTGTATTTTTGCAGAGCAAAGAATATATTTCATTTTGATTAAATTTGTTTTAATGTGGGAGAAATTGACGCATAAAGGTAACAAATTGACGTTCACCAGGAGCCCATAAGCCAATCACGTACCTTCTATTTAAAACTGTATCTATGGTTAGTCATGGATATTAACACCAAATAGGCTACAACTCTATTACACTTTTTGATGCAAAACATTTTTTATATTGCAAATCAGTTAGAGAGCGTTACTGAGTACATAATAAAAACAGGTAATGAGAGAGAGAAATTTTATCTGCCTATTGCATGACAAATCTAGAAGGAGTGAGTATTAATGGAGACTGACAACTGAATAGCCGTATACTATCCTCTCTTTTAATATTAATATTTCATGTAGATGGCCTTTTAATAAGCCTGATCAAAAAAAGAGTGTATTTGCAAGCTTTAAATTTTAAGAGCATTCACACAATTTTGAAAACAATTGTACCTAAATAAGTTCACATAATGTGTTAATACTTGAAAGTTGCGCAAATGTTACCGTTAACTGAATTTACTTGAAAATAAACGAGGGAAATGGCTTTTCATCTACTTAATTATTCGACGGGAGATGATTCCTTAGTAAGCCCTTGTGCTTGTTCCGGTATATAATTTATGTTGTTCGTCTTTTGATGTAACGGGGACCAGGTAAATTGCTGATCAAATGTGACCTTTTCACATCCTAGGGTATCAGAGCGCTTCTGCTGGCCTACATGCTCTGGTGTTCTGGCATGTACGCCGCGAACGAGGTTACGTGCCGAGCGCGGCTGAGCTAAGACTGCTGGGAGAACATTATACAGTAAATATCAGGCTGAATTTAGTAAAGGGAACGTGAAAAAGAATAAACCAATGGCATTCCCTGTTTAGCTGAGTAAAAGTGTAAGAGTAGAACAATGCTTTTCATGCCTTCAACTTGGTCTCCAGGCTGGTGCTTCTTCTACGTCATACATTCTTGCGTATTCTGCCGACAGCTGTATTAGCTATGGCGATCCTAAACTGTCGTGTGGATCTTAGTTGTGGAGCTCTCGCGAGCGCAGCGCGCGCAGCGGAGCACCGTGGGCAAGAAAAAATGGTGACCTAAGGAACCAAAAACGAGAAGCCCAAAGACTAATGCAAAGCTGATTCAGAACGACGTGTATTGTGTTTTCATAACAATATTTCCGCTGGCCATATCATACCAGCGTTCTTTAGGTTTACAGATCAGCTTTTCGGTATCACCTTTGCTGTAGTCTTTGGACTTTTCGTTTTGGTTCTTTATATATTTTTTTTGCAGTTACTTTAGTCCTTTAACCTAAGGAAGCGAGAAAATTTAATAATCACGTGACCGCCTGTTCATCCATCCAGCACATGTAAGCCGACGTTAATTGTCACATTTACTTCTTGCCCTTTACTAAAACATAAAAATAATGATAATACCCTGTAAGATATGCCATCCATCTGAAGATGAATTGATAAACAGACACAAGTGGTGAAAATGAGCGGCAATGAAAACAAAGCGAACGGGAAGACATGCGAAATTTCCTCCATAGAACGTGTAACCAGAAAATTCACGTTGTAGTCGTGCAAAACAATGGCAAAGAAATGTACAACAAAAAAGTGTGTGTGTTTTGTTGTTGTTGTTGTTGCTATTAGACCTAATAATTTTTTGGCTGTTCTCGTCGCGGGCACCGTTTGGTTAATTTGGAGCTGCCCTATAACGTCGCCCTGCGTAGATTTGATATTTATACATCCTCAGGCTAGACCGGGTACATTTAAAACTAACATGGATGAAAAATGAATTCAAGGGCAGTTACTTGATCCCGAAGGGAAAATAAGGATGGTTTAAAAATATCGCATGTTGATGATCGACAGAGTGCGTGGTATTATGAGTATAACACATCTATCGCTGGACCCATTTGTTTTAATTTAGAACCAAAAATCAAAAGACTAAAAAAAACAATAAGCCTAAAAAAACGATCAGTAAAAGCCAATCAACTCAGTCAAAATTGTTTTTTGGTGCTAGTAAAAGGTGTAGCTAACAATCCACACGTTAACAAGACTTAATGGAAAATAAGAAGAATCCAGCAGCCGCTACAATCAGTACTACGTTGCCAAGTGTAGCAGGCTGTTAGAGTTTTTTTCGGTATTTATTTCAACTTAGGCCTTTCTCTGCCTTTGAGGTGCTTGAGGCAGATTTCCGTTCCAGCCCTTTAAAAGCAAACTTTAGAAAGTCAATAACTTCTAAGGTGACAAATTTCTGGCAACGGATTTCATCCTTTCAAGATAAAGAGGCAGCTAATCAGAATCAGATTGAATTAAAAAATTGCGGGTTTAGCGGAAACCAAAAAAACCCGCTAATTTTGTGATTCATTTCAAGTACAATTGCATTCAACTTTTAAACGAAAATAAAATCAATGGCACGTCTCCATTCGCGCTAGAAAACGATGTAAGTTTAATCTGACTAGAAATGTTTAAGAGGCGCAGCTGTCTGAAGTTAAATAAGCAACATTTGCAGCATCTTATCTCGTCTATTGTTCTGTGTATTCAGAAGAACAATAGATTTCGTAGTGACCAAGGCATTTTTTACAAGATTCAAACTTCTGAGAATTTAGTGGAAATCTCAGTAGTTAAAAAGGAAGCAGGAGTAAATGTACTTTACTTTTAGGTAAGTTAAAGTATCAGTAATATTAAACTCCGAATAAGAGAGGCTAAAGATTATAAGTACCCCCTTCGTTATCCCTTGCTCCATGATGCATGAACTGGAATTCACCGCGGAACGTTGTACTATCTGCATTCATAATCAAAAGGTTCCCTAACGAGTTTGCATGTTCATAGTTATATTGATTTTAAAAATATTTCGACACCTCTGAAAAATTGAACTTATAAGCGTTTATTTCTTGTATAGTGCCGAGTGTTTCAGGGAAAAAAAAAGAAACATGTGTGATGAAAATGAAGGTGTTATTGAGAGCCACAGATCTCAGGAATGAGAACGTCTTACCTTTGACGAAAACGCGGGAAAAATATATTTTGTCCTAAAATATCATAAAAACCTGGTTACTGGTGTTTTTTATCCCTTTACATGAAGGTAATTAAGACGGGCTGGTTTCTCTCGCTGTCCTTATGATATATTTGCAGAAAGAAATAAAACATTGTTTTGTATTTGCATATCATGGTAGTCACGTTTACAGTTTGAAAGCACCTTGCAAACGCCCAACGTGTTAGTCGATCGGGAATACTTTGAGGTTATCTTTTAAGATAATCTTCTCCTTTGTTGTGAAAGGGGGACACCTTGATGATAAATGTAACAATACCGTAAAGCATGCTGTTTTTAAGTTCGACTAAAATAGCAACTGACTAGAGGCTATAAACGGGAACTGGTGGCAAACAGTAAGGCAGATGTCTTGTAATATGATCCAAAAAGGAAATTACTATCCTTTTATGATGTAAATTAGTAGAAGGAGGTTGAAAATGTAAAACCTATCAAGAAGGCAATCAGTATTCAAGAAACGTTTTAGAATAATAGAGCGAGCACTCTCCTGCAGGAGTTCATACCCAATTTATAGTAAAGTTATTGGGGTGAGTTTAATTCGCTCTCTCTTAAGCGGAAAGATCTGAAAACTACCCAGTTTGGCGCTAAGCTGAATCGACGTTTTACTCTGACTCATATTTATAATCTGATTCAACTATTACTGAGCTACCTGTGACGCACTTGAGAATTCAGTCTCTGTTCATCTCATTCCTGTTCGTCAATTGGGATCAGACTCACAGTATGAAAAATATTTCTTCACTTACTCTTATTAATGGCAGCTTTTATCTGAGAGGGATGCGTCGCTTGTCGATTTGGAAACTTTTTGGACTGTCAAATTTACCTTACGTTTGAGCTTTGATGGTGGAAAAAGCTCTTTTGAGGGTGAACATTTCAGGTAAATAGTGAAGATTATAAGCAACTCGTGAAAGTCTTTATACTCCGTAACCCCGATCACGCAGACAAAAAGAATTTCAAGGTTCAGTTCAACTTTTATGAAATAGCGAATTATTACTTTGATTTATTGAATGACTAGATCATTTAATAACAGATACACTATACTAATTAAAAGATGTCCACAGGGAACCCAGTTTACTTTCCTGGGCAGTCTTGGTTTGATTTCTAAAAGACACGTGACATCACAATGACGTCATCTCCTGAGATTTGCGTCCGTCCCAGTCGGCGTATCTTCTTAGGATCACTGGCAAACTCAATGTCCACCTGTACCATCATAAGCTGACAATAGAGAGATTTAGAGACACGTCAAACGTTTTCCCTTAACTTCTGCTTTACTGATGTTTCAAGTGTTCAAAGCTGAAGTTCTTCTACCCCAAAATTAGTAGCTTAACGTTATTTGTCCCTAACAATTGTTTTGAATTATTTTAGCAGCAAGTTTTCTTCTTTTTTATTAAGAAATTCTCATTGAATTTGTCGTTTGCCGTTTTCTTAAACGTTACTTCAAATCTCTCTTATAATTCTTTGTTATTTCTTATTTTTCTTCGCAGCGACGATCTGCCATAAATGGCATCAATTAGCATTCCTAGCGAAAGGGATGCTGTCTGGTATTGGACCTTGGTAGTCTTCATAGGGATAACTACAGTGTTCGGTAATGCACTTGTTATATATCTGATCATTAAACGACCATCTCTTCACGTCACAGCCAATTGGTTCATCCTTTCCCTTTCATTCGCGGATTTGTTGGTTGGTCTTGTGGTAATACCTACATATATTATCCACACATTCTGGATACCTCTAAACATTCATGCACTAATAACATTCTACAATCTGGTTCTTTACGTCTCAGTTGGAAACCTGTGTGTTATGACTGGCGATAGATACCTCGCTATCACCAGACCTCTAAGATACTGCATCGTGATGACTCGTTCTAAAGTCGTGACAATGATATCTATTTCGTGGATAATACCAACATTTATTTCCCTTTTGCCCAGTTTGTTGTGGGAAAAGTCGCTTGTTAACAGCAGAGACAAAGCAAAAAGAGTATACACGGGAGTTGTGATACTCTTCCTTGAAATAACTCCATGTTTCATGATGGTTCTCGTATACTGCCATTTGTATGTGATAACGCGAGCGCATTCCCGCCGAATAGCAGCGCAAGAAAGTGTTCAACAAAGATATTGTGACCGTATAATTCCAAAGAAAAGGCGGTAAAGAAGTAGAGAAAGATCCAATCTCAAAGTGTTTGCCTCAGTGGTCTTGTTGTTCATCTTCTGTTGGCTTCTATCAGCGTACCGTGGATTTTGCGACGTGTTCGGATTGTGTACAGTTACAATCAAGATTGTTCGGATTTCCAGGATTTTGATTTTCTTAAACTCTGCTGTAAATGTCATAGTATATTCATTCGTTAAACGGGACATAAGAGTCGAGTTAAAACGATTGTTTGGACGTCGTTCAAGCCATGAATCACTTGACTTTGGCTTGTGTCAAGTGAAGGAGTCAGCATTTGCTACAACAGTGCTTGAGATTGGAACAGTCACACCTCCTTCGTACGTTCGAACATGACTTTGTTAAAGATGACGCTTTTGGCCGTTTATCGATATTCTTCGATCTTTACACTTTATGTCACGAATCTTATTGAAAGTATTATCTGAAGTTTCTGTGGGGGACTTTTTGGTTGTTTGAAAGTAAAGTTGCTTTGGGTCTCGGGTTTCTTGATATTTTTGTCAAGGTTGGTGAGTGGCAGTTGCGTACCGATCCGGCGTTTCCTCAAATTACTAAGTAACGTACCTGGTGCAGAACTGGAAATAGGGCGCTGCAGCAAAATTGTTATAATTAAAATCTATCATATGACTAAGACAATTTTAGTTTTGTAATTGGTCTCTATACGGACAGAAAAAAAGAAAACGCTTCCTTCTGAACGTTAATTTTCTGTCGCTCCAAGTGCGTCAATCTCGTGCGCCAAAAACACTATCCATTAAAAAGGTAGCTGTAGTTTTTCAACTTATAAACCCCCTATAAAATCGTTGGTCAGACAGCTATTCTTTAGGGGTGACACTTGGAAAATTTTAACTGATGCAACTGATTGCAATAGGTCACATTGATATTGCGATAGTATTACGATAGTTTTCAGAAATATCTGTTTCGGTCATACAATACACTCAGGTAGTCTATGGAGCACAGAGCCAATTGGTATTTAATTAATTTCATGAACACGGGAACATTGCAGTAGAGTTTAAACAATCTTTGGTAAAACCTGCCTTAAACAGTCAAACTGTTGTCACCAAAGCTGTCCAAGAATCAACAAGCTAAAACATTCTAGGTGCAGTAGGACAGTAGATTGTTTTTAGTTTCTTTTTTGCCGTTATTGTGACCTTCAGAATCAAAGATGGGTGAAAAAAAGCGTCTATATTTTCCAAAGAAGTTAAAATGTTAGAAGTAGAAACTATCTAAACTATTCATAGTTCGCTCAGTATTGCGATTGTTATCGATGTTTCATTTTTACTATAAATCCATCGCTATTGCAGCGTTAATATCGCGATTAATCGATAGTTCGATGTATTGTTACAGCCTTGCAGTTCTTCTCCCACAACGGGATCACGAAAATTTAAAAACCCAAAAATGGACGGGCCATTATGTCCGCAAAAAAAAAAACAAACAAGTATCCGTACTTGCGCGCAGTACGTACCGACCTAAGAACTCGCCCAGTAAATGGGCTTATACATATCAGGCAACCGCATGTTAATCATCACGGACATCCTCATTTGTTTTCTAAATTTGCTGAACAAATTGCCAACCATTTGTTCCCTTCCTTTCATCCTAAAGAAACATCAGACTCTGGGGGACGTGAACGCATAAAAAAAGAGAGAAAGGAGCTACAGTGCGCTTGTGCAGGTACAAAAAAGTTAAGAGAGGCCAATGAAATGTTTTTAACTTAACATTTCCAAACAAAGAAACAGGAACCCATCGAATGTGAGAATGGTAAGACAATTTTGGACAGGGCTTATAGATATGCTGGAACCAATGAGAGGTTTAGGGTTCCAAGCATTCGGTACCTCTGCATCATCGAATCCCAACAGACTTTCAAGAACAACTAACTCTTACTGCGGCGCTTTCGTTGCGTGCGTTGGGTCACGGGGGGACTGGAAAAGTGCAGCAATACAAATTTCCTTTTATTTCATAAAAAATAAATTAAAGAAAAGAATGCAAAGAACAAAAAGAAAAAATTAAGCAAGAAAAATTTAAGTAATACACGTGTCTGTCTCCAAATTGAATCAGGGCTTTGTCGTAATTTTGAGATAATTTTTTAATTAGGCTATTTTCGAGTTGCCCTAAGCTTCTGTTTGAAAGCGAGGCTAAATGCGAAGTTTATTCTCGTGCAAATAAAACTCATTCTCATTTTTACAAGAAAGGTTTCGCACTTAGCCTCGTTTTGAACGGTTGAGTTTTTAAAACTAGGAAATGGTCCTATTGTGTTTCAGAGAATTTGTATAGGTAATAGTATGACAATGACCTCCAATCCCGTGTGTTCGCCCTATATACCTTGTCTCTTAACTTCTTGAACTATTACATTCCTTTACAAGTAAATAAAACGGGTTACATTCAAGACTCTTTTTGTAACTTCTCCATGTAATTTTTCAGTCATAGATGCACTATGTATTTTATCCTGTCAGTTGCTCAGACGGTTCAGTTCTAACGTTATTTTCAGTTTGTAGGTGAAACTCCTAAGTGATTGTTCACACGCAAGACATACTAGTATCCCGGCGACTGACTGATACCGCAATAAAAACTCCTCTAAAATTCGGTTAACCCTAATCCAAGACCTTCCACTTACTGGAAAACGAGGGACAGCTCAGCTAATCGGGACGGGTTAGGGCTGGGGTTAGGGTTAACATCTGCCTGCCACACTTGCGCCTCCCTGAAGTCGTTTCCAAGCTCCTTGATCAAGTAGTCGTCTGACGATCCCCCAGAGGTCGTAGGCGTCTCCTTTGCTGCTGACGTGATCAAACGCTACCGTCAGTTGATCCTAATGCTGCGAGAATGGACCACGTCCTTCACTACTTCCTGCTTGGTACATGACGAGAAACACAATACCCTCAGTGACGCCCTCACACAACTAACTGTCGATCTCCACCCACTTGACGGCCCAAGAGCAATTATACGTGTAGATCCCTCTCCTCGCTTTCAGTCCATGGCTAACAACGACTCTCTCAACCACCTGAACGTCACAATCGATGTCGGTCGCGTTAAGAACAAAAACAAGAACCGAGTAGCTGAGAAGGCTGTCCGTGAACTTGAGGAAGAGCTCATCAGAAAAGAGCCCGATGGCAGACCAGTAAGTGCAGCTGGCCTTGCTCTCGCCACTGCCCTCTCGCGAGTAGTGGACTCAACGCAATCAGTTCACCCACGAACAGTTGCCGTTGTCTGATTACGACCTCATACTTGGTAAACACGAGCAACGTTCCGATAACCATGCCTCCAGTGAGAAGTCTAAGAACCCCCGCGGTCTTGTTCCAAACACGCCTTCACTACACGTTGGCGACATTGTGTACCTCTTTCCGATAAGGACAAGTCTCGCGCGCGTGATCGCTATATCATGGTTTCCATTGGCTTCCCCTGGTGCTTCGTTAAGAAGTTTAGACGTTCACAACTGAGGGCCACCTCCTACAAAGTCAAGTTGTCTGAGTGTTACGCAACTTCTCCCTCCGTTATAGTGTCCGATCATTCTGGTCCCCAGGCTTCTCAAGACCAGGATGACGAGCCTTCTCCGGTAACCCCCGCTGTGCCTACAGCCTCAGTATCACCAGCGTCACCTCCTCCCGCGCCGCCTGAGCTTACCTCCGTGCCGTCTGACGAGGATCAATTCCCTTCGTTTACATGCGATGACACTACCCTTGATGCCCCTATTGGCGTTCCCTCACTACCTGTTCTACAGGAGGAGCCCAGCACCAGTGTGACAGACGCAGATCAGGCCCTGCCGTCCTGTCCCAGTTCTCCTCCTGAGACTCCTGGTCCAAGACCTCAAAGACAGCGCAAACCATCTTCGTACTTAAATGAATATGTTAGATTTTTTGCCTTTACGTCGTTAAGTGTTATCCTGCAGCGACAAGTTTTATCATGCAGTGACTGTTAGGCCGTAGTCTGTTTGTTATCAAGTTTTGTTCTACATCATGGCACTATATCTTTCGTTTCGGTTCTAACCTTTTAGGTAGTTCGCATTCATTTAAGCGGAAGAAGAGGTTGCGACAACAGGATTGTGTTATATTATATGCGCGCACTGGTTTCCCTTATGTGGGTGATTATCGCATCCATCTTGTTATACGAGCGATTTCGTTGACATTAAATAAAGCTGTTAGAGTTCCTTCGTTGTGACGCTCCTGTCTCTTCAACATTGGCGCAGAAGCTCCTACAGAAGCTTCAGAATCATGCTGCTCGTCACGGTTCTAACCTTTTCTAGATATGATGCTGATGCCAACCGCTTATTTAGACAACTAAATTAGAAAGGCTTGAGCACTCAGTTACAAATGCAAAAAGCCCTAATGGTCTGAAAGTCTTTAAATAAATTTCTGGTTCCAGGATATTTATCCTCTAAATTTGTTAAACGATATGAAACGCGCTACTCCCTAAGGGACTCTGTTAACAAAGTAATTGTCCCGTTTCCGCGAACTAACTTCATCGAACAGCTTCAGTTATACCAGAGCAGTTCTTTGGAACAGCCTGAGAGAGGCTAAATCTGTAAGTCAATTTAAACGTTTGACTCATCTAAATTTCTGATTTCTTAGTTAGGTTAGCTGTAGACAGTTTTGCATATTGTTTAGGGTAGTTAGGTTTATTTTTTTTAAAAAAATACTCCTGACGAATTTTACCGTGTTTAAATAAAGAATTATTCTATTCTACTCAATTCTTTTCTTCACTTCCCCACCCTTCGTAAAAACCTTGCTCCTGACCTTGCCCTATCTCCCTTATGTACCAGTTACCGTCCTGTTAACAAGTGGATTTAGAAACTGCAGACCTTCAGCTTTAATTTGATACCAATTTCACTAGGATTTATGGGGCTGCTAAGAAAATCCATTTTAAAGCCCCTTCTGATAGATGGCTTGTTTCACCCCTCCCCTCATCGGGAGAAATGATCGGACATTCACGCATTATTGTCGCGTACTATTCCAGAATGTTAATAATATTGATATCAATAATGATAATATTAATATTAAACTTTATTCGAGTGTCACATACTTTAGCTATATAAGCTAATTGGGGACACTATGAAATTTAAGAATTTGTTCATGCTTAGCGTGCGTATATCGAGTTATGGATGCACGCGGGAAGTTTGGAGAGCACGAAAGATGCGTAAGAGTTGCACGAGGCGATAGCCGAGTGCAACTCTAGCTTCTTGAGTGCTCTCCAAACTTCCCAAGTGCATCCATAACTCGATATACGCACAGCTAAAAGCATGAGCAAATTCTTTTATAACATAGCTCACAAAAATGCATGCTTTTTGATTAACTGCAAAATTCTCTTAACGTGTGACACAATAACAAACGGTTCTATTGGCTGATTATGAACACGCCACAATCGTCTAGTTTGAATGAAAATATCCTTTCTGTAAAAGTGAGAAAGAAAAATTTGCTTCTTTATTCGTTAACGATCAATGGAAACTAAGCAGAAACAAAGGTAAAAGAGTCTTAAAGTTCACCTAAAGTTAAAACTAACATGTTCATAAGAAGTCGTGGAGTATGATTTGGATTTGCTGAAAAGATGTTTACGTTTTGCTCGGCGAAATCCAGAAAACATGTTTTTAGTGAAGACAACTGTCATCCTTCTTTAAACTTATATTCATTTACGAACATTGGCTGGTCATTACGGCTTCTTGAGGAGACCTGGCAGCAGTTGTTTTTGTGAGTAATAAATTTATGTCTTCTTGTGTAATTTGTATTGTTATTGCGATAGAAATTTTCCTGCTTCAGTCGGATTGTCCGGAGATAACAAAAGTGCATAACAAATTTAAAAACAGCAATAAAAACGGAAATTTTGCCTTTAAATGTTGTTGATGACCAGTTGGTGTCTGTTCTGTTCCCAGTGAATGTCTTTCGGCCAAAATTTGCTGCAGCTGGTCTTCGACAAATTTGCGAACGGCGCGCAACTTGCGAGATTTTTTATTTTAATTCGGCTTTATTTTTGCTGCTTGCTGGATCAGGACCTAAAAGGTCAATGCCGATAGAAAAATTGGGCAGTTCTTGGCTGGTTTCTTCCATATTCTAAAGAGAAGGAAAAGGGTACTACAGCTTAAAAGACGACAACTTTGCACCCAGGTAAAAAAAAAATGCTCACGTCATCTTATTTACGCACGGGCGTGCGTAAATAAAGATTTTGTTCATAGCGGCTCAATAGGAGTTATATAGGGCAAGCACGCGCGCTATGTTATAAAAAAAGATATATATGTACAGCCATAAACTAAAATAATAAGAGTTAAAAATTTATACATACAAAGCAAGAAAGATTTAAGGTGACTCGACCCAGTTTTTTTTTTTGGGGGGGGGGCGGGGTACCATCCTACTTTGAAGCTCTCTGGTATCCCCACCTTTACTTTTATTGTAACTCTAACAAATAGAATGGATAACATATAGATCAATCTACAATATAACATAAAATTTTGGGCGATCGGAGTAAATGTCACGTGGTTATAATGCACGCCCCTTTGAGGTCTGAGTCGAAAATCTGCTGTTGCCGGCATTTTTTCGTGAAAATCTCTCGGCTACACATAATGCGCATTAGTGCCTTGCGCTGAACAGAGTGTCACCAAAATCGCGAAGACCCAATTCGAGAAATTCAGTGGTTTCCAAATTAAGGTCATAATATATGCGAAAATGATAAGCAAACTTTACACAATTATATCTAATAAACTATGAGACTTTTGGGCATCGTTATAACAGATGTGTCCTGGCAAGTCAGCAAAACGCTTTAGGGCCTTGTAGATGCGTGCGATTTCGAGAAAAGTAAACATATAGAAATTATAGTTTTCGCTATTTGTTGACGTTTTCCAGCGTTTAAGAGTCCTTCTCACGAAAAAAGCATTTTCTTAAAAATTCGTATTTTTTTTTCCTTCAAATTTTTTCAGGGCCACAATTGATTAACTAACTACCCGCACTCTGAATTTCATGGTCATTGAAAAACTATGACATTATCTTCTATAAGCTCAAACTTGAGTAAACATTGAAGATTTTTAGCGTTTTGGCTGAGTTTGTGCTTTGGGAGTTGTCTATTGTTTCGAGTCTGTCATTATACAGCATTCTTGTTCAGCACGCGTGCAATGACCACGCTTGGCTGACTTCCGAATGCTCACCGAGCCGTATGATAATTTAGTATGAGAAAATAGAAGGGATTCCCGTCACGAGTTGGTTTAATTATTGGCTTGCATTAAACCTATAAAAAAATGATATTTTTTTAATAGTAAGTAGATTTTGTGTGTAGCACTTCTTGATTTTTTTGCAAAGGAACAAGAAGCACGAGAATTGATTAAAAATTGTGAGTTAAACCTCTGTGTATCACGCGATGGCCTGTCTCACTGTACCAAAATTATCACATCTCGGTGAGCATTCGGAAGTCCGCCAAGCGCGGTCATTGCACGCGTGCTGAACAAGAATGCTGTATAATGACAGACTAGAAACAATAGACAACTCCCAAAGCACAAACTCAGCCAAAACGCTAAAAATCATCAATGTTTACTCAAGTTTGAGCTTATAGAAGATAATGTCACAGTTTTTCAATGACCATCAAATTCAGAGTGCGGGTAGTTAGTTAATCAATTGTGGCCCTGAAAAAATTTGAAGGAAAAAAAATACGAATTTTTAAGAAAATGCTTTTTTCGTGAGAAGGACTCTTAAACGCTGGCAAACGTCAACAAATAGCTATAATTTCTATATGTTTGCTTTGCTCGAAATCGCGCGCATTTACAAAGCCCTAAAGCGTTTTGCTGACTTGCAAGGACACATCTGTTATAACGATGCCCAAAATAAAGGGATGAATCTCATAGTTTATTAGATATAATTGTGTAAAGTTTGCTTATCATTTTCGCATAAATTATGACCTAAATTTGGAAACCGCTGAATTTCTCGAATTGGGTCTGCGATTTTGGTGACACTCTGTTCAGCGCAAGGCACTAATGCGCACTATGTGTAGCCGAGAGATTTTCACGAAAAAATGCCAGCAACAGCAGATTTTCGACTGAGACCTCAAAGGGGCGTGGCATTAGAACCACGTGACATTTACTCCCATCGCCCAAAATTTTATGTTATATTGTAGATTGATCTATATGTTATCCATTCTATTTGTTAAAGTTACAATAAAAGTAAAGGTTGGAATACCAGAGAGCTTCAAAGTAGGATGGTACCCCCCCAAAAAAACTGGGTGGAGTCACCTTTTATAGCTACGTACTGAGTTGCATTCCGACCCACATTTGTCTTAATGAATGAATACACCGTGAAAGCTGCATGAAAATAACTACCTTGACAATAAATATTCCTACCTTGAAAACAAAATATACTCGTCTTGCACACATGTATCGCTGTGGTATTCTTTCTCAGTTTGCCGGTGAGCTTAACTTTATAATTCATTTTAAAAAAATTTCCCAGAAACACCCATAGTTTCCTTTCGATAATGTATCGGTCAAATCGAAGCTTCAACATGCCCCCCCCCCCCGGGCATACCCCGGGCATTTGACACCTTTGACGTCCCGGGGAGGAGGGAATTTGATTATCAGAGTCATCCAAGGGGTGGGGAATTTGATCCCCATGCTTTAGGGGTGGGGAATTTGAACTGCACCCTCGATTTCATGTAAAATCTTTGGCGTGGCGAGCTATCATGCGGAACGCGGTGTTAGAGAATTTTCGTGGAAAAGATTGTGCCTTTGTGGTCAATTGGTTACGAGGAAAGGGCTTAAACAAGCTTTGTGTCGTATTTGAAGTATGTAAATTTTAGAATTTTAAATACTGGATTCAGGCTTTGAATATATGAATGTATTTTATTGTTGTGTTTACAATGAAATACAATACTTACACCGGCGATTCAATACAACAACATAAAATAAAATAAAAAGCTCAGGTCAACTACTTTGACCTACTGCAAGTATATTAATTAATAAGGGAAGCGATGATGCATGTCAGTGAAATGGTCATGATGTAGTAATCTCAATAGGTGAGATCTTTTTTTATAAAACGCTTTGTATGTTGCATGACGAAGGAAAGCTGAGCATTCAGTGACCTTGTAGCAGCAATTTCCGCCACTTTGCACGAGACTTTTGATCGTAGTAAATACGCTAATAGGCGTTTCCGCCGTCCTTCTGTCATTTTTGTGCTTGTGAAATGTCCCCGGGGTGGGGGCATTTGATCACCTGAATGGACCCTAGTGTGGGGCATTTGAACGGCATTTTGGCCCGGGTAGGAGGGAATTTGAACAAAAATTTTCAAAAAAGTCAAATCCCCGGGGGGGCATGTTGAAGCTTCGATTTGACCGATACATAACCTACTGAAAAAAATACTCCTTATTTATGCATATAAAGGTCACATGTTCTCTGGGCATTTAATGATGATAATCAGTTGCTTTTTGGTTAATACCGCGTGACTCTATTTGGCTATAAATACCACTGATCACACCCATAACACAACAATATTTATAAAATAAGGGTCAATGTACACTGACGTCAGAGGGTATTATTAACTGCACTTCCGGGAAAATTCCCTTCACTTTCGACTTTCTTCGCTTGCATCTATCTGAAGAAGAGGATCCGTAACTTGCTGTCTCAGTGGCTTTCTTCGAGTGAAGTTTAAAAGGGTGAGTATTGTATTTGGTAGTTGAGTACCGTCGTGTTTCTATAATAAACAGTATGATCAGTCAAAAAACGTTTTATTCTGCATGTTTAGTGAGCTGATTATTTTGATAACGAAAGCAAGCTTTCAGTTGAGTGGGATATGGAAAGGTCTTGATGAGTTCAATCAGGGCTTCGAAGAAGCTCTGATTCACAATTTGATAGACACCATTGTAAAACAGAGAGCCAAACTGGACCTAAAGTAATTTCAATTCCGCCCACTGAAGTGAAGAAAAACCTTCTCGACTTTGTCATCTTTTCCCACTCCGCTAGAATAACTTTATAACGCCTGTTATGAAGGCTCCTAAGACCTGTTTCAAACGTCGTGCTACTGCCGTGCTAAGCTGGCTCGACTGTTGCTCGACTGCAGCACGACACTAGCACGACTTGGTTTCAGAAGTCGCACTACTGCCGTGCTAAAGTCGAATTTAATTCGATCAATTTAGTTCGGCGCGGCAGTTGCACGACGTTTGAAACGGGCCTTAGATTTCCAGTGTAAATTGATTAGTGCCAATTAATTGTCAAGTGAAAAAGTTAGCCAGGGAGACTCCCTTACGCCGCTAAGGACAGATAATGCATTATTGGATCTTATATTAAAATGCTGAGCCAGTTTATTTTTACTAGAGTTGTGTCTGCGATACAGTCCCCGCGGTTCATTTTTAATACGCATTCATGCGGGAGAAGACGTGACTAGGCCCTTTTGATAGAAGTTTTGCTTTAATCATTTCGGCGCGAGAGGTGCCTTCGACAATTAAAAACTAGCCATATTATTTGCTAAGGTACTGACAAAAAAAGAGAAAACTTTATGGACATTTACATAGTCATTACAGGTTTTCGTATTTGTTTGTGTTACGGCGTGACTCTGTTTAGTGATCCGCACTCAATACTTATTATATAAGTTAACTTCTTAATATGTAAGTGAGTCAGTGCTGTTATATCACGTCAGCACTTCATGCTGATCATCAAATTTCCTTTTAGGGAAATATTGGTTTCATTTTCGCCTTCCTTTGGCCTAAGTAGATGTTCTTTATCTCGCCGTCTTAGAGCCTTTTTCAAGATAAGTTGAAAAGGTAAGTATTGCATTTGGTAGTTGAGCAACGTCATGTTTCTATTGGCAACAGTGCAATCAAAGAAATTTGTACAGCTCGCAGCCAAGTTGAATCAACATTTCCGAAAAGGTGGCATTTGTCGCGTGATTTTAAAACTGTCGTGTGTCAGCCGTGTCAGCAAGAAAAACAAAATTTAAATATTATTGTTTTTCTTGTGTCATCTTAATGATCTGAAAGGTACATGTATTATAGGGTGCGTTTGTGCGGATATAAATCTGGTCTATATGCGGAAGCGAAATTAATATATCTAAAAGGAAACTTGACCGCAAATTCTTAAGGCGAATTTGGCTACAAAGAATTTCCTTCCTGAAATGTGTTTTAAGTATACAATATTATAGAGGGATCGAGTCCGCACAAAATCCGGTTTTGGATTCGGAAATCCGATAAATATGGATTTCCACAGAAATCTCAATCCTGATCCCCAATTGAACGCACCATAAAAACGATATTAAATTGCCTATGTAAATGAACTCATGAGAACTCAGAGCTGTGACAACAAGAATTTGTGTGGCTCCGTCGGTTTGAAGTGTGCCGTGCCCATCACATGCCATCCCCTCAGGCATCTGTGAAGTCGATAGCCTCCTGAGCTGTTAACTGCTGCATATATAAACCCTGCGGTTACACATCTTCGTAGGGAGTTTTAGGAGAGTTTATAAATGGGGAAGCTTATATCCAAGGGGGCTCATGACCGGAATGGACAAAGCGCTTCAAAGCAAGCTCTGGCAGTGCTGAAAAAATACACTTGTATTTATTGGTTTTAATTAGACCTTAAATTGCCATAATAAATTTCAATACACGTAAAAAATGGGCTTATATCCGGGGAGGGGCTTACAATCGGGTGAATTTTTTTTGTTTTCTAAGTAGATTGGACCCAGTGCGAGGGGGTCTTGTAAGAGGCAATGTACAATGTAGGGTTTTGCCACGTTTTTCTTTAGGATTGCATTGGGAGGCTTAGCGACGGAAGTGGGAGAGAAAATGTCCTTGTTTCGCGACTGCCACGGGAAGGGTGGGGAAGGGGGCGCAGTTGGGGGGATTATCTTATATAGCAGCCATTGAATTATTGAGTCATTTCCTCGTCATGCCCTTTTGGAGAAAAATTTTCTTTCTTAATCAAGACGTCCTTTTGTTCTTGAGCCATTCTAACTTAATCACAGATAAGACATAATCAGCGGTGATAATCATTAAGAACTTTATCTGCATTTGTATTTAAACTTGACGTTTCGTAAGCTAGTCGACATCCTTTGTCAAAAGTGATCAAAAGTTACTGTCACAGATTAAGAATGAACTACATATACAAAATTGTCAAGAGGTCTGGAAAATGAGATTAAGAAAATTCTTAACAGTGAATACATAGGAGAAAAACAGCTAATTAATAGCGCAAAAATTTTCCACTGCTGTGGTTGGCATTAAAGGCAAGCTGGCTTAAGATCTTTTTATATCTCAGATGTTTCTATAATCATCTTGCAGTGATAATCAGATACCCGACGCTTAAATTTCAAGATGATCCCACTTGATGTTATATCTTGATGTTATATATGTTATGTTTTTTACATGGTCGGCGAAAGCCGCCAAAGCTAAAAAATAGTTGTTGAGTTAAAACAAAAGGTACTACAGTGTTCTGATTTTTTTTTAGGCATAGGCAGTTTAGACACGTTGTATTTCTTTGTTTCTTCAGTTTTCAAATGTAAATAAAAGTAAATAACCGTCACTCCCGAATAAGCGCCTCAACAGCAAGTCAGAAATATCAATAAGAAATGCAACCCTTTTTCGATTAAATCCTTGAGGTACATACGATGGTCACAAGCGCGTTTGAACAGATAGTTGCTTACATTTATCCGTTTCAAGAAACGTGAGTAGTGGTGTTTGAGGAGTATTACACCTGTTTTTGGGCAGCAAAAGGGCAGCAAAAATTAATAAATCGCTCATAAATAAAATGCGCGGGAAACTAGTTCAATTCATGCTAAACATGTTCAGGCAAGTACTAGTAATGACGTCACAACACCATACCATAAAGTCCATTTGACAGTTTAGTAAGCCCGTTGTTCTTTGAACATAAAAGCCCACCGCTTTTCGTCAAACCTTTTCGTAGCTTACTTTTACAAAACAATTAATATCTTAAGAAGGATCAATTTAGAAACACGTGACTAATAAATACTCGCAATAAAACCAGACACGTTTCTTAAGACACAAGAAATCAACTTCATGACCCTTTAACAATTGCAATAGAATAGTAAAAAAAATTAAGGCAAGCTATCTTTTTTTTTTACACTATGCATAACTTTTACTTACCCCTCTCCCTTTTCATTTTCCTCCTCCTCCACAATTTTATTATTTTCCCTTCTCAATTTTTTTTATTCCCTTCTCCTCCTCTATTTAATTATTTCCCCTCCTTGTCCTCATTTTATTCTATATATTTTCCATTCACGACCACATTAACCCTACACTCAACTATTTTGTTTTTAACACAGCTTCGTGAATAGTGAAACTATATACCACAACCACCACATTTCTATTGTTTTTCTCCTCCAGCACCACCACCACATTGCCACTGTTTTCCTCCACCATCACCACCAACACATTTCTGTTGTTTTCCTCCACCACCACCACCACTACCTCCACTACCATCACCTCCACCACCACCACCTCCACCACCACCACCACTTTGGTGGTGGTAGTGGTGGCGGTGTAGGGGGAAAGTAATAGAAATGTGGTGGTGGTGGAGGAAAACAACAGAAATGTGGTGGTGGTGGTGGTGGTGGTGGTGGAGGAAAACAATAAAAATGTGGTGGTGGTAAAGGAAGAGGAAAACAAAAGAAATTTGATGGTGGTGGTGGTATATAGTTTCACTATTCACGAAGCTGTGTTGAAAAAAAAAGGGGTGTAAAATTTGAGTGTGGGCTCGCTGGAGGGTCGATATAGAGTCGATGTGGTCGTGGATGGAAAAATATGTAGAATAAAATGAGGACAAGAAGGAGAAATAATAGAATCGAGGAGGAGAAGGGAATTCAAGATTGAGGAAGGAAAATAAAAAATTGTGGAGGAGGAGGAAAATGAAAAAGAATGGGGAGGGAAAATAATAAAATTGTGGAGGTCAGGAGGAAAATGAAAAGGGAGAGGGGTAAGTAAAAAATTATGCATAGTATAAAAAAAAGGATAGCTTGCCTTAACCTTTTACTATTCTATTGCAATTATTAAAGGGTCATGAAGTTGATTTCTTGTGTCTTAAGAAACGTGTCTGGTTTTATTGCGAGTATTTATTAGTCGCGTGTTTCTGAATTGATCCTTGTTAAGTTATTAACTGTTTTGTGTTTTTATACTTAGAAGTCAAGGCTGTAGAGCCAATTTGTATGCAAATGACAGCTCGTTAACTCGCATGATTAACTGACTCACGGCGCTCCTCTGTAATATCGGAATTGTTAGTGAAAGCCATCGTAACAAAAAATTATGCAACCTCTATTAAATATTTACTTCGATTTTTTCCTCCAAAATTAAGTTACGAAATGGTTTGACGAAAAGTGGTGGGATTTTTTTGTTCAAAGAAAAACGGGCTTGCTTAACTGTCAAATGGAGTTTATGGCATGGAATTGTGAAGTCATTACTAGTACTTGCCTGAAGATGTTTAGCATAAATTTAACAAGTTTCCCGCACATTTATTCATGGGCAATTTATTAATTTTTGCTCCCTTTTGCTGCCCCCCAAAAGGTATAATTCTCCTCACACACCACTACTTACGCGACCTCAAAGATATTAGAGACCTGTAGTATTAGGTGTTTCATTGAAAACCGCAAACTGCTAGCCTGAGAATGCTGTCACGTGACCACGGTCTTGCGTTGCCTAGTCCCTAGGCCTCATTTTTCTGCGCGGCCAAAGCGTTTCGGGTCACGTAGTCCAAGAAAAAATGTTCGCGTTTGATACGTACAACGAAATGAATTGACGAAGAGGGACTGGGGAAACGCCGTATAGGGTCTAGGCAAGGTCTTGCGGTCGAGTTTGCAGTTCACGTTTGAACGGCAGGAAGGACGTCCAGCGGTAAGTGACTTACGGCAAGGATTTTGCCGCTAAAAATTGTACAGCCTCACGTTTAAAGGCACGGAGTAGCTTTATTTATCCGTCTGCGATGTGCGTTTTGGATTTTTGAACATAAATAAATGAATTATCCCTGTTTTTCGGGCGATAATAGTGATGTCATTTGACTTGACGAAAAACAACATGGCGGCACTAAACAATGAACGCCTTGCTAAAATTTGAAATCCCGGCAACGTGAAACTGAAAACGCGTAACTGCAAACCGCAGTTTGCAGTTTCCCATGAAAAACCTAATGCTAAAGGTCTCTAATCATAGCCACATACACATGCTTGCAGTGTTAGATCCAACAAAATGTTAATATATAGATTTAGCCAAACCAAAAAGCGAAGCTTGCATTAATAAATTTATAAATCAATCAATAAACTTGTATTTCACAATTCAGTTAACTTTTGAGTACATTCATGTGACTTTTGAGGGAAAAGCTATATTAAGTGATTTTAGAGAAAACTAATTTGCAAACAGCCGAAGAGTGAACCAAATCTTACATCGAGTTGATAGCCTCGTATGTACACCCAAAAAGTAGCAATCATCTTCTATCACATTTAAGAGCCATAATGGTTCTTGATCACCGTAGATTAATTAGGCCTGGGAAAAAAATCAGGCCGAATTTTTACAAAATCTTGCCAACAAATCTGGGCGCCTGTAACCACCCTTTTATACCATTTATACATCACAGCTGAGGTGAAACAGTACTATGAGGCACTGTTTTTATCATACAGATCTCGGACAAAATGCAGTATTTCACAATTTTACAATACAAATTGCAATCATTCAATATTCAGGACGATCGAAGCACGCGTGGGCTTTTAGCTAAACCGTTAAAAAGATTTCCAAAATCTCCTATACGGCCAGCCGGTTTTTACTTTTGCAGTGCGAGCTGTTGTCGAGTGTTTGAATGAACATTAATAGAGTTACGCTCCAACATAATAAACAATTTATTATGTTTATTTTTTATTTAATGGTTTTATCGATGTGCAATCTTCAAAAGGTTTGATACGCGCAGCATTTTGAGTACTCCTGCAAGCGATGTTCACTGAACGACTGAAAACAAACGGCACAGCCATTAAAATTACAAGAGAGACTTCTAACAATCAATAAAAGAAATATATACAGAGATAACTATTTTCATTCACGAAGACAAGTATTCTAGTGTCTCTAAAAGTCCTGAGTCTTCAAGCTTAAAGGTTATGTTTTTAAGCCGGCTTCCCGCTGTTTGCTTTCTTCAAAGATGCTCAAAGCTCAAAGATGCTCAAAGCTTTCTTTTACAGCCAGAATTACAACTAAATATTCTTTGGAACGTTTTCTTTCTATTGGCGGTGAGAAAATGTCTAAAGGCTTTTTTAAGTTCTGTATTATTGCTGCGGAGCGACCGTAGAGAGCGAGCAGCAACATAATCAGGATTTAAGGGAAATATATAAGGCGGGCGACGAATTCTTGAATTCATCACTTTTTACCACAATGCATTGCATTTAAGGAGAGTGCATTGCGCCAAAATCAACTCCAATAAAAACACGGAGAAGTTCGCATCCTTCGCTGCCCAGACTCGAAGTTTTCTTTGTAGCAAATTTTCTACAGCACTGTTAGAGGTCTTACCAAATTTAAGACACGCAGGAGTCTTTTAGATGAGTACGATGGTTAACTTGAGGATTGGATTTCAATTCAAGAGCCTTTGACTCGTCCAGGTGTTAAACCTGACGAGAAGATGAGCATTTGCTCTTTGACTCCGCAACACGAGGGATATACAAATTCCAGCTTGCTAGAGGGTGATGTGAAAGTGAGAAAATGTCATGCTATGCTATTCTTAAGATCCCGTATGAGCCGAAAATGGATGTGATTTTGACCATTCGCTTCAAAATAACAGCGGAAATCGAGATAACAAAACATATGTTTTGTGTCCTACGTTGCAGACGAGGACGTGTATCTGCGTTTTGAAAATGCATAATTATGTTCTTTCATTCATTCATTGCCATGGAATATGCGTTTACATTGTTTTTTTACTGTTAATAGCTCGATTAATGCGGCGGGCGATCATCTTGCCGGCGGAAGTTTCATGGAAAAGGCATTAAATATTAAAGACTTTTCTCAATGGTTAGGTGTAGTCGTGTCGAGCCGATGGTGCCGGGTCCGAATCCTATACCGCACTCTTTTTTTCCTTCTTTCTTTTTTTTTCCGTTTTTGTGTTGTTGTTTTCTATAATTAATATATAGCTAAATAACTGTTACTTAATAAAGTGCAATAAACAGCAAGAAAAGTATCGTGTTTCCAGAGAAAAGATAGTACACCATATATTAAATATATGGATAAACAATCTGAATTCTATCATTTCCTACAATTTACTGTGGGAAAACCAGAGTTGATCACCACTTGATCATTTTCTAAACAACGTTCCCACAAGTTCTTTCTATAGACTGATAGTAATTATTCTAGTACTTTCCAACATGTAAGTAGGACATTAAACATCATTTTCGATTCTTTTAAGTCCCACTGCATGCCTGACTAATGCCAGTATCAACAGAATGTGCCGCAGCATTACTATCTTTTAGATACCCTAGTATATAAGCTTATATCAAACCGATACTCGGTCAGATCATTGTCTCATATCTTACAAACGTGCATAAACTGAATAGCCGCATGAACTACTCTCGACTTCATTAAATTAGATATAAAGAACAAACATCAAATTCAATAATTCCTCAGGCTGACCATTTGAGATGCAGCTCTTGAAAGGTATCAAGTAAGGCCAGGATCCCTTCACACTTCAGTTTGAAATCAAAATTTTAATTGTGCGGCACATTAACACACCGTATTTCATATGAATTAAAACAAGGCCTTCATGGCCTAAACCGCCGTGGCGAATTATTGTAATCAATATCCTTAGTATTTTTCCTTTCCAGTTTTTATGTTGTACGTCATTTCCGCATTTCCCTTTTAATGCGACATTCTCCATCTATATAATATTGTGATTGCCACATAAGTTCAGTAACATCTGTAAACCTGAAGAAGGCTGGTATGGCCAGCCGAAATATTGTTATAAAAACAATACACGTTGTTTTAAATCAGCTTTGCAGTAGTCTTTGGACTTCTCGTTCTTGGTTCTTTATATTTTGGCTGATTTGATCTCTTTTCTAGAGATCCAACGTTTACAACTAGCAGGATCTTCGTCCACGGTTTTTGCAGTTAATTTAATCCTAAAACTGATACCCCGTTCTAGAAATGGACCAACATATTATACTCTGTTCTAGAAAGTTTGTAAATTGAAATAGCCCTATTTTTTTAAAAAGATATTCCTTTATTTGTTCGACTTATACATCAAATAAATGCTTCTTCATAATCATCCGGAGTACCTTTCCTGTGCCATATGGATACAATGCTGTTAATTATGACGCAAAATCTCTCACCACACACAGAACCACGCTCGTAAGCTAACGATTTTCCTTTTCCTCCTCCGTCCCTTTCTCTGAGGCCGTCTCCATCTCCCTCGGGGATTTTCCTCCCTTGGGTTGGTACATTATGGACTCGTTCCAGACTTCCGGGCGCCTATTTATCCAAGATGGCGGAGTCAGAACTCGCCAAAATACGCCCGCCCTGCAAGCTAAAACACAGAGTGCAACAAGAGTACAACAGTTTGCTTGTTAACTCACTGAACCGTATTGTTAAAAGCAATCTGTCCTTAAATAATTTCAAATGGATACCCCGTTCTAAATCAGGAGCTTCAAAATCACGACCCCGTTGGAAGGCACATACCCGTATAGGTAATGTATGGGAGTACCCCCCCCCCCCCCCCGCGGCCAATAAAAAAGATGTGGATTTCCCGAGACACGCCTGAGACATCCCTTCCTTCCTTTGTGATAGTCTCCCCTACCTCACCCGTACAATCTGTAGACGCGTACGCTCGGTCAATCACGTGACAACCAAACGAAAAGAGGTTGACCATATTCTATAACGTATGGAGCTCGGTCCCACTCGCTCTTCGCGCGTGGGAGCCCCGCTAAAAAATTAAAGTATTTCATCTCGTTAAGCACTTAAAGAAACTGATTGGTTGTCAGGGTAAAAATTCAAAAAGTAGTTCTTTGCTCCGTTTCAAGGTCGTCAACAGTACATTTCAAGAAGAATGCGACATCCGATTTGCCAATCAAAATTGTACCGAGTGATCCCCAATGAAGACAATTATGGATAATTGCTCAGCCGTCATCTGTACTTTTGCTTTAAATTGTGAGCTAACAGCTCTCAGTCCTACTTTCTTTCTTACTACATATAAACAAGTTCATCTATAGAGAACATTCATTGCACTACCCACTAATTTTTAAGATCACAACTTTTTAATTATCCACTTTCAACTTCCCTAGCCAGTCAACTTGTAGCCCTCGGCAACCTATTTTATTTTAAGTGGAAAGCTAATATTAGGATCATTTTTCAAAAGGTTTAAAGTCTCAACTATGGCCCTTTCAAAGGAATATACCAATGAAGAACTAAACTACTTCAGAATCTGTAAAGTTACCACCGATATACTAGTTGAGGGTCTGAGAGTAATTTTTAAACAAGAATGGGACAACCGATACAAGTCATCTCTATTTGGAGAATGGAAAGATGACCCTCAGAATGGAAGGGACTTTCACAACAAGGAGTCTCCACCAAGCAAGAAAAGGAATAGTCGTCTTTTGGCCACCATGATAAACGGAGATAGAAGGGAATGGGACTGTACAATGCTATTTTACGCCATCCTTTTTTCCGATTGTGTTGGCAAAGGCATTTGCGCATCAGTCAGGACAAATGTGGACGATATTAGAAAATTTAGGAATGAAGAATTTGCTCACATAACACAAGGCAATCTCTCTGACAAAGATTTCCAGATTGCCATTAGCAAAGTTCACATTGCTTTTCAAGCGCTTGGTCTACCTACTGCACAAATTCAGGACATAAAAAATCAGAAAGCTTTTCCCACGGAAGAGTTGCGAAAGATTCAGAAACAGGTTGACGACCTCAAACGGGAATTTCAAGAAACGGAGAATAAGAAAACAGTTCTTGAACATCAGCTCCAGAAAGAAGCACCCTCATTCTGCATTCTTCCACCCAAACCCTCTCACGAAGTTGGAGGTCGTGATCGTCAGGTCGCTAAGATAACCCAACAACTGAGGGAGCTTAAAGAGGCTAATGATAACAGGTTAAGTTATCTATACATCTCAGGAAATCCTGGAAGTGGCAAATCGCAGCTAGCTGGCCTTGTAGCTCAGAATTTCTTTGATGAAGCCAAAAAAATACAAGACACTACTTCACTTGTGATGACCTTAAATGCAGGAAATCTAGATTCACTCTTGGAATCATACACCTCCTTTGCTCGTCAATTGAAGTGCCCGGAACACTTGGTCATGGAAGTTCTGACCTCCAAGGATTGGAAGGTTGAGGAGAAAATCACCCAGCTTAAGATGATTGTTGCCGGGAAAATCAACCTGTACACGTCGTGGCTAATAGTGGTTGACAACGTCACTAGCGGGTCTTCTATCTTTAATTTTCTGCCAAACTCTGGACACAATGCATGGAAAAAGGGTCAGATGTTAATTACAACACAGGATACAGAGTCTATTCCCTCAACAAACTCTTTTAGTTGTCATATATCAGTAAGCAAAGGTATGGAGCCCAAAGATGCCTTTTTCTTGTTGTCAAAGCTTTCAGGTATCGCCTACAGCGGACTTGAAGAAAAAGTTGCAGAAAAACTGGACTATCAGCCCCTCGCTTTAGCAAGTGCTGCTGTCTTCGTTAAAGAGATTCGTCAGGCCAAATTTTTGAAAAATTTTGGCTGGAGTGAATTTTTGAAGAAATTAGACGAAGGCAAAAGAAGCACTACCGAGGATAATCTTGCTAATACCAACCCAATTTACCCAAGCACTATGACTAAAGCGATAACGTTAGCAGTTGAATCGCAGATTAAGTCCGACAGAGTTGTCAAACAACTATTCAATTTCCTTTCTCTGTGTGCACCTCAGCCACTAAACCTGAGCTTAGCAATCAATTACATTGGGAAAGCCGTAGATGCGACAGACAATGAACTTATTTGCTTGAGGATCAGAAGGTGCTCACTGTTGATTTTTGAAGAGGACGAGGCTGGCTGCCGCATTCGAGTACATCAGGTTGTGCATAATGCTATCAAAACTTTAATAAATGCGCATGGAGAGAGTCCAAAGCCAGAGGTCGTCAATAGGGCTGTTGCTACATTAAACCAATTCATAATGGAAATCTCACCAGAGAATAGGACACTGGATTCGATGCACATTGTGCCGCATTTAAAAGCCTTAGCTGATCATGTGTTTTGGAAAGGAAGGGTATCTCAAGTTTATTATGAAAGCATCTTAAAAACATTTAAAAAATTTGGTCTGACTTGTCAAGCGCATTGTGAATTTAACGTTGCAAAAAGGTTCTTCAATCTGTTAGCTGGTGTCCAGCTTAAAGAACTTGGAGCTGAGCATGTTGATGTTGCAACAACGTACAGTAACCTAGGTCTAATCCACCAACACTTAGGTGACTTTCAGCAAGCCAAGGCGTACTGTCAAAGTGCTTTAACCATCTATTTAGAGAAACTTGGTGCCGAACATGTTTATGTTGCAACGACGTACGATAACCTAGGTACAATTCACGGTAAACTAGGTGACTTTGAGCAAGCTAAGGAGTATCATCAACTTGCTTTAGCCATCAGACTTGAGAAGCTCGGCGCCAAACATGTTAATGTTGCAGCGACGTACAATAACCTAAGTCTAATCCACGAACACCTAGGTGACTTTGAGCAAGCTAAGGAGTATCTTCAACTTGCTTTAGCCATCAGCCGTGAGAAGCTCGGCGACAAACATGTTGATGTTGCAACGACGTACGATAACCTAGGTAGAATTCACGGTAAACTAGGTGACTTTAAGCAAGCCAAGAAGCATCATCAACTTGCTTTAGCCATCAGACTTGAGAAGCTCGGCGCCAAACATGTTGATGTTGCAACGACGTACGATAACCTAGGTACAATTCACGGTAAACTAGGTGACTTTGAGCAAGCCAAGAAGCTTCATCAACTTGCTTTAGCCATCAGACTTGAGAAGCTCGGCGCCAAACATGTTAATGTGGCAACGACGTACAATAACCTAAGTCTAATCCACGAAGACCTAGGTGACTTTGAGCAAGCTAAGGAGTATCTTCAACTTGCTTTAGCCATCAGCCGTGAGAAGCTCGGCGACAAACATGTTCATGTTGCAACGGCGTACGATAACCTAGGTACAATTCACGGTAAACTAGGTGACTTTGAGCAAGCCAAGAAGCATCATCAACTTGCTTTAGCCATCAGACTTGAGAAGCTCGGCGCCAAACATGTTAATGTGGCAACGACGTACAATAACCTAAGTCTAATCCACGAAGACCTAGGTGACTTTGAGCAAGCTAAGGAGTATCTTCAACTTGCTTTAGCCATCAGCCGTGAGAAGCTCGGCGACAAACATGTTGATGTTGCAACGACGTACGATAACCTAGGTAGAATTCACGGTAAACTAGGTGACTTTGAGCAAGCCAAGAAGCATCATCAACTTGCTTTAATTAGCCATCAGACTTGAGAAGCTCGGCGCCAAACATGTTGATGTTGCAACGACGTACAATAACCTAGGTCTAATCCACCAACACTTCGGTGACTTTGAGCAAGCCAAGAAGTATCATCATCTTGCTTTAGCCATCAGACTTGAGAAGCTCGGCGCCAAACATGTTAATGTGGCAACGACGTACAATAACCTAAGTCTAATCCACGAAGACCTAGGTGACTTTGAGCAGGCCAAGGAGTACTATCAAAGTGCTTTAACCATCTATTTAGAGAAACTTGGTGCCGAACATGTTTATGTTGCAACGACGTACGATAACCTAGGTAGAATTCACGGTAAACTAGGTGACTTTGAGCAAGCTAAGGAGTATCATCAACTTGCTTTAGCCATCAGCCGTGAGAAGCTCGGCGCCAAACATGTTGATGTTGCAACGACGTACGATAACCTAGGTAGAATTCACGGTAAACTAGGTGACTTTAAGCAAGCTAAGGAGTATCATCAACTTGCTTTAGCCATCAGACTTGAGAAGCTCGGCGCCAAACATGTTGATGTTGCAACGACGTACGATAACCTAGGTACAATTCACGGTAAACTAGGTGACTTTGAGCAGGCCAAGAAGCATCATCATCTTGCTTTAGCCATTAAACTTGAGAAGCTCGGCGCCAAACATGTTAATGTTGCAACGACGTACAATAACCTAGGTCTAATCCACCAACACTTAGGTGACTTTGAGCAATCCAAGAAGTATCATCAACTTGCTTTAACCATCTATTTAGAGAAACTTGGTGCCGAACATGTTTATGTTGCAACGACGTACGATAACCTAGGTAGAATTCACGGTAAACTAGGTGACTTTGAGCAGGCCAAGGAGTACTATCAAAGTGCTTTAACCATCTATTTAGAGAAACTTGGTGCCGAACATGTTTATGTTGCAACGACGTACGATAACCTAGGTAGAATTCACGGTAAACTAGGTGACTTTGAGCAAGCTAAGGAGTATCATCAACTTGCTTTAGCCATCAGCCGTGAGAAGCTCGGCGCCAAACATGTTGATGTTGCAACGACGAACGATAACCTACAATCAGGGACAAAAGTAGTTGACACACTTGTTTAAAACGGGTGCGTTTAACAAACATTTAAGTCATTTATTATTTCATTCCTTTTAAACGCCGTAAATCCCCCGAACCCCCGAATCAATGTCGTCTGAAGTAAAAAAAGACTTGAGGGTCCAAAATTCAACATTGATTTTGGGGGAAAGGGGTTGGGGTAGACAGAGGAAGGGGATAAGTATATCCACTATGCAAGAAGGGGCCATTTTACGGAAGTGTGTCAACACTTTTGTCCCTCATGATCATTGTCTGAATGCAAAATTGTGCTACTGCACACAAGTTGAGCCGTATATGACACTGATTTTAACTGAAATTAAATGAATCAATGACATAATTATGTTATTGGTGATGGGGGTGACATTGACTTATTCACGACCGAATTATAGGGCCAATTCGAATTACGTGATGACGTAACAAAAGGGCTGCGATATCCAGAATAAACGTAGATATGGTTTACATGCTAAAAACTGACGCTCAAACTCGCACGCATGTACAACTTTTGATGAATTTCAAGGGTATGCGTACTGAAAATATTTTTAATAAAGTGAATATTTCTCGTTCTTCACTTTATCCGATTGTTAAGGCGCAAAACAATCACGGGTAAGGTAAGGATTGACACGTAGTGGAGATAGTCACTGGCCAGTCACGGAAATATGGAACGTTAGTGAGGAGCGGCCGTCACTGCGTTTAATATCGAAACTACGGAAAAGTGAAGGTAAATTCATGGCAAATTCAATAAAAAACTAAGGACTGCGTAGCAAACATTGCAAGTGTACACGAAAACAATTACTTTCAATCCCACCTCGTGACACCCTGTGTGACATGATAACGCAACGTAAATAGCGTGACATGAGCGCATATGTCTGTGTATTTGGACTGCATTTCTCAAGCGAAACCCTGTGTTGTTGTCTATTGTCGGGAGAGAAAATGAAAAGAGAGCTTTGAAACGTGAACTGGTATTTGACTCTCAAAGAAAACGACAGCTCAAACTGAGGAAAACACTGCTTCCTTCGTGTTACAACGGTTAACCAAGTTTCGGCAAACGGAAAGTAACATATTAAGTCTGTTATGACCTCTTAATGTCGATATGTATTCTCGTGGTTAACCGTTGAAACTCCTTATTTGCACCACATCGCTGGAATTTTTCTCGCCAAGAATACGTATTGCGAAGCACTTTCTACATTGCGGAATCTTCTTTTGCCTTTTTAGCGCATAAAAAAGGAAGATTTTCCAGAGCACGGCCGTCATCGATCACGTGTTATCCCGCTTTCCTTATCATCAAGTGAACTTCTGGGCCAAAGTAATTGCTGTTTTGGCGATGATACAAACTGGTGTGTCTATCTTGAAAACAATTTCTTTGGTATTCTGTGATTTACGAGCTGGGAAATGAAATAGTTGTCCACCCAACACCAATAAAAAAAAATGCCACTTAATAAATGGCAGGCGGTCATCTAAAATCATTACAAAAGTACATTCCTAACCTGGTCTAACCTGTTCGACGCCTACACACGCTAAAGGTTTGGATCTGCTAGATTTGAAAAGGTCTCCAAAAAAAAAATCATCTATTTATAGGGCATAGCACAAACGACTGGCTCGTCATTTATGAGGTTCACAACCTGTATATTGTTCACGTCCTTTCACTAATGGCACAAGTCAATGCCAACAATAATGCATGTTGCAGTACTTCATTCGCTTAAGTTAACCATTTACCAGAACAATTTTCATTGTACCTTAGTGTTTCCATCCTTTTTGCACTATTGATAATACTTATAAAAAAAATTACATCCGCAGCAGCGGCATTGATCACAACACAAATGATTTCCTCTCGACCCGACAGGGTATCAGGAACGCGCGCGGGAGTACAATATTAAGTAATGACATACGCTTCGTACATTTTACTCTACGTATACTACAAATCAGGACCAAACTTTTCAAATTGTTGTTTATAAACAAACAATTTGGCCCATAGAGTAACGTCATCGCACAAAAATTCAGCAGTGTCCAAAATCTACCCGGAAAACACAGATACATATTTCAGACAATCAGGGACAAAAGTAGTTGACACTTGTTTAAAACGGGTGCTTTTAACAAACATTTAATTCATTTATTATTTCATTCCTTTTAAACGCCGTAAATCCCCCGACCGCACGAATCAATGCTGTCTGAAGTAAAAAAAAAGACTTGAGGGTCCAAAATTCAACATTGATTTTGGGGGGGAAGGGGTTGGGGTAGACAGAGGAAGGGGATAAGTATATCCACTATGCAAAAAGGGGCCATTTTACGGAAGTGTGTCAACACTTTTGTCCCTCATTGTCTGAATGCAAAATTGTGCTACTGCACACAAGTTGAGCCGTATATGACACTGATTTTAACTGAAATTAAATGAATCAATGACATAATTATGTTATTGGTGATGGGGGTGACATTGACTTATTCACGACCGAATTATAGGGCCAATTCGAATTACGTGATGACGTAATAAAAGGGCTGCGATATCCAGAATAAACGTCGATATGGTTTACAAGCTAAAAACTGACACTGAAACTCGCACACATGTACAACTTTTGATGAATTTCGAGGGTATGCGTACTGAAAATATTTTTAATAAAGTGAATATTTCTCGTTCTTCACTTTATCCGATTGTTAAGGCGCAAACAATCACGGGTAGGGTAAGGATTGACCCGTAGTGGAGATAGTCACTGGCCAGTCACGGAAATATGGAACGTTAGTGAGGAGCGGCCGTCACTGCGTTCAATATCGAAACTACGGCAAAGTGAAGGTAAATTCATGGCAATTTCAATAAAAACTAAGGACTGCGTAGCAAACATTGCAAGTGTACACGAAAACAATTACTTTCAATCCCACCTCGTGACACCCTGTGTGACATGATAACGCAACGTAAATAGCGTGACATGCGCGCATATGTCTGTGTATTTGGACTGCATTTCTCAAGCGAAACCCTGTGTTGTTGTCTATTGTCGGGAGAGAAAATGAAAAGAGAGCTTTGAAACGTGAACTGGTATTTGACTCTCAAAGAAAACGACAGCTCAAACTGAGGAAAACACTGCTTCCTTCGTGTTACTTCGGTTAACCAAGTTTCGGCAAACGGAAAGTAACATATTAAGTCTGTTATGACCTCTTAATGTCGATATGTATTCTCGTGGTTAACCGTTGAAACTCCTTATTTGCACCACATCGCTGGAATTTTTCTCGCCAAGAATACGTATTGCGAAGCACTTTCTACATTGCGGAATCTTCTTTTGCCTTTTTAGCGCATAAAAAAGGAAGATTTTCCAGAGCACGGCCGTCATCGATCACGTGTTATCCCGCTTTCCTTATCATCAAGTGAACTTCTGGGCCAAAGTAATTGCTGTTTTGGCGATGATACAAACTGGTGTGTCTATCTTGAAAACAATTTCTTTGGTATTCTGTGATTTACGAGCTGGGAAATGAAATAGTTGTCCACCCAACACCAATAAAAAAAATGCCACTTAATAAATGGCAGGCGGTCATCTAAAATCATTACAAAAGTACATTCCTAACCTGGTCTAACCTGTTCGACGCCTACACACGCTAAAGGTTTGGATCTGCTAGATTTGAAAAGGTCTCCAAAAAAAAAATCATCTATTTATAGGGCATAGCACAAACGACTGGCTCATCATTTATGAGGTTCATAACCTGTATATTGTTCACGTCCTTTCACTAATGGCACAAGTCAATGCCAACAATAATGCATGTTGCAGTACTTCATTCGCTTAAGTTAACCATTTACCAGAACAATTTTCATTGTACCTTAGTGTTTCCATCCTTTTTGCACTATTGATAATACTTATAAAAAAAATTACATCCGCAGCAGCGGCATTGATCACAACACAAATGATTTCCTCTCGACCCGACAGGGTATCAGGAACGCGCGCGGGAGTACAATATTAAGTAATGACATACGCTTCGTACATTTTACTCTACGTATACTACAAATCAGGACCAAACTTTTCAAATTGTTATTTATAAACAAACAATTTGGCCCATAGAGTAACGTCATCGCACAAAAATTCAGCAGCGTCCAAAATCTACCCGGAAAACACAGATACATATTTCAGACAATCAGGGACAAAAGTAGTTGACACTTGTTTAAAACGGGTGCTTTTAACAAACATTTAATTCATTTATTATTTCATTCCTTTTAAACGCCGTAAATCCCCCGACCCCACGAATCAATGTTGTCTGAAGTAAATAAAAGACTTGAGGGTCCAAAATTCAACATTGATTTTGGGGGGGAAGGGGTTGGGGTAGACAGAGGAAGGGGATAAGTATATCCACTATGCAAAAAGGGGCCATTTTACGGAAGTGTGTCAACACTTTTGTCCTTCATTGTAGGTAGAATTTACGGTAAACTAGATGATTTTGAGCAAGCTAAGGAGTATCTTCAACTTGCTTTAGCCATCAGCCGTGAGAAGCTCGGCGACAAACATGTTCATGTTGCAACGACGTACGATAACCTAGGTAGAATTCACGGTAAACTAGGTCACTTTGAGCAACCAAGAAGGATCATCAACTTGCTTTAGCCATTAGACTTGAGAAGCTCGGCGCTAAACATGTTGATGTTGCAACGACGTACAATAACCTATGTCTAATCCACGAACCTCTAGGTGACTTTGAGCAAGCTAAGGAGTATCTTCAACTTGCTTCAGCCATCAGCCGTGAGAAGCTCGGCGACAAACATGTTGATGTTGCAACGACGTACGATAACCTAGGTCTAATCCACCAAGACTTAGGTGACTTTGAGGAAGCCAAGTGGCATTTTGAGCGTGCTTCTACCATTTACGTTAAGAAGTGCAATACGAAAAACGTGGATGTTGAAGAGCAAAGAATGAAACAAGTAACCCGTGGCGATTACAGTGACTGATTTCGCAAAAGTTGTGTTGTCGACCACTGACTAAAGTAATGATAAAAGGGAGGTCAATTTATCAGCGACTTCTTGAAATACTTTTTATTAATTGTTTTATTATCTGCTTAATAGCAAAGGATTGAAACACCCCGACAAGGGTGGTTCGTAATAAATTGAGTTGCATGCATCGCTTATAAATATCTATTCATCTATTTATCTATTTTTAATTCTTACCTTTAGTCCGTTTACAGACATTCTATTTTTATTTAAAAAAATAGAAATCGTTGAGCGCACATGTGCGAAAAAAAAATCCGCAGGTGTTTTATATACCTCTAGCGTAAGCGGTCGGGGTGAGGAAGTGAGAAAATAGACTGCTCCCTGCGCTTGTCGAATTTGCCTAATAACGAAAGAAAACGTCTCTGTACAGACTATCACTCTTCTTGCAGCTGTGAATTCTCAATCGCGGGCGAAAAAGGAAGGCTTTTTACGCCGCAAAATATAATATTAAGGCGGCGAAATGTAACAAATTTTGATGCAGAATATAACAATAACCCGAAATGTAACATCTTTTAACGCGAACCTTCAGTTACGGGGGTTATCCTTTAAGAATAGGCCACTTCTGAGTTCCAAAAACCCTCACTTTCAAAATGAGTCGAGGTGCACAACCTTTCTTGTAAAATGAGTTTTATTTGCATGAGAATGAAAAATGATTTCCATATCAAAGGCTGAGCACCTACCCTCGTTTTAAAACAGATGCGCGGCGGAACTCGGAAATGGCCTATTGACACGAAGCCCTCCATTTCATAGGGGTCAAACAGTACCTCACTGAAGCCACTCTGTGATTGGGTGATTCAATATGTGATATATTTTTTTTTCATTTAAGCAAAACCGCTAAAAGTTGATATATACTATATCGCTTTTAGTTATAATTAACCAGTCGAGTTATATGCTAATTTCATTAATTTTTCTTCAGTGTCATTTTATTTGAAAAAGTGCGGATATAAGGACAATAAAAAGAGAAATAAATGGAAATAAATTTTGCAAAGGAAAAAGATAGGCGTTGTATTAAGAATGGAATGAGGAGTGTAACAGGTGTGATGATATGACTTGTGTGGTGTAAAAAGCAATATAATCTGTGTGGTGTATAACATGTAGCAAGTGTAGAACAGCGCAAGTGTAGGAAGCGTGTAAGCAAGTGTAGCAGATATAGCAAGCGTATCAATTTATGTAACACGTAGCAAGCGTAGCAGATGTAGCAAGCGTCGTAAATATAGCACGTAGCAAGTTTAGCACATGTAGCAAGTGTAGCAAGCGTATAGCAAGTGTAGCAAACGTAGCAATGTAGCAAGCGTGGCAACTGTAGCAACTGTAGCAAGCGTAGCAAGCGAAGCAAGTGTAGTAAGCATAGTAAATGTAGCAAGCGTAGCAACTGTAGTAAGTGTAGCACATGAAGCAAACGTAGCAAGCGTAGCACATGTAGCAAGTGTAGCAAGTGTAGCGACAGTAGCAAGCGTAGCAAGTGTATCGAGCAACTGTAGCAACTGTAGCAAGCGTGGCAAGTGTAGCAAGTGTGGCAAGCGTAGCAAGTGTAGCACATGTAGCAAGTGTAGCAACTGTATGTAGCACATGTAGCACATGTAACAAGTGCAGCAAGCGTAGCAACTGTAGCACATGTAGCAAGCGTAGCAAGTGTAGCAGCGTAGCAAGTGTAGCAGGTGTAGCGAGAGTAGCAAGTGTAGCAAGCGTAGCAAGCGCAGCAACTGTAGCGCATGTAGCAAGTGTAGCAGCCTAGCAAGCGAAGCAAGCGTTGTAAGCGTAGCAGGTGTAGCACGGGTAGCAAGGGTAGCAAGCGTACCACACGTAGCAAGTGTATTAAGCGTAGCAAGCGTAGCAGATATGGCAAGCTTAGAAAGTGAAGCAAGCGTAGCAACCGTAGAAAGCGTAGCACATGTAGCAAGCGTAGCAAGTGTAGCACATGTAACAAGTGTAACAAGCGTAGCAAGTGTGGCAAACGTAGCAAGCGTAGCAACTGTAGCACATGTAGCAAGTGTAGCATCGCAGCAAGTGTAGCAAGCGAAGCAAGCGTAGGAAGTGTAGGAAGCGAAGCAAGCGTTGCAAGCGTAGCAGGTGTAGTAAGCGTAGCAAGTGTAGCACATTTAGGAAGTGTAGTAAGCGTATAGCAAGTATAGCTAGTGTAGCACACGTAGCAAGTGTAGCAAGCGTAGCAAGTGTACCACATGTAGCAAGTGTAGCAAGCGTAGCAAGCGAAGCAACTGAAGCAAGCGTAGCAACTGGAGCAAGCGTAGCATGGGTAACAAGCGTAGCAAGTGTAGCACATGTAACATGCTTTGCACATGTAGCAATCGTGGGAAGTGTAGCACATGTAGCAAGCGTATAGCAAGTGTACCACATGTAGCAAGTGTAGCGGCAAGCGTAGCAAGCGAAGCAACTGAAGCAAGCGTAGCAACTGTAGCAAGCTTAGCATGCGTAACAAGCGTAGCAAGTGTAGCACATGTAGCATGCTTTGCACATGTAGCAATCGTAGTAAATGTAGCAGATGAAGTAAGCGTAGCAAGTGTAGCACATGTAGCATGTTTTGCACATGTAGCAATTGTAGTGAATGTAGCAAGTGTAGCAAGCGTACCACCTGTGGCAAGTGTAAGCCACAAGTTAGCAAAGAATTGAAACACCCCGACTAAGGCGGTTCGCAATAAATGGAGTAAATTTCATGTATTATAAATATATATCTTCAGTCTTCCTTTAGCCTGTTCACAGACCCCCCGGGAAATTTATCTACCTCTAAAGTAATTAGTCGGGGTGGGGAAGTGTGAAAATAGACCGTTCTCCGCGCTTGTTAAATTTGTCGAAAAAAATAAGGAAAACGTCTGTGTACAGCTTAATTAACCCTCTTGCGGCTGTAAGTTCTCCATCGCTGGCGAAAGAAAGGTTTGTTACGACGTTAAATGTGAAGTTGACGCAGAATGTAATATAAACGCGAAATGTAACAACGTACAGTAAACCGAATTGTAACATCTTTTAAGGCAAAACTGCTATAACAAATGCTTCACGCGCGGAAATGTAACAGACTTTTTAACGCAAAATATAACATATGTTTGACGCGAAATGTAGCAATGAAAAATTGACTGACTAAGTTCAAATATAAATAGACAAGACACCGTTATGTTGGCATCATAATGGGATTTTATGGCAAGACATTGTTTACATAATGGTTTGCAGGCTAAAACTAGGCGGCAGGATCCAAGCCTATCTTATTTCCAGCCAATCAGTATTTAGCGCGTTCCGGACGATATCGTTCTTAAGGGCGCTTTTCCATGCGCTCGCCCCTTTCGATCGCTCACCATCACGCTCTTCACATGGCTTGTTTGAACCAATTTTCAGCACTTTCCAGCACCTCTCCTTCCGCCTGCCTGCGAATTAATTCCTAGTTTGTTTCTCTTTTTTGTCTTAGTGTGTGACGGTTTTTTCCCCACCTTTGTTGAAGAGATATTAGTTAATTATATATTGGCAGATCTTGAAAATAAAGTTCGTCACCTTTGGTGGCCAAATTTTCTCCAACCTAATTCGACTCTGTGTTTACCTCCTCAGCAAACGAGTGCGCCGCCACGCAGAGCTCTTGGTCACGCAAAGTTTTCAGCGTCTTTCTTATCGTAAAAATGCCTTGATATGAAAGCTAGTTAAGTGTAAATCTTTTAGAACTGACACGAGGCCAGCCATTTCATGGCCCTCGCCATAGACGAAGTTACCGTTCTACTTCGCTGGCTAACCATATAAAAGTGTTCAGTTGGCATGCAATAATTATTAAACTGAAATATTTCACTGTTTCTCTATGCACAGCATGTGAATACTTCATTGACAAGTGAAAATTACGTTTAAAGATGGGTGGAGGGACAACTTTTTCTTTTTCCCCTTCATTCCGTTCCTTTAATATGCGTGCTATTCTCGCGCTTCGACTTAACGAATTTCATCTGCTAATGGTTATCGTCAACTGCGCGCGTTTAGAATGTTGAAGAAACCACGTTGTGCAATACGGATAATGGAAAGCTTTAACAGTTGCCGGGAGAAGGAAATCCCCTCGTCCCTCGTGGCTTCGCTCGCCAACTCGGTTGTATGATTAGTTTTTGGGTTTTAGGCACCCCATGTGTCCCTTGCGATAAAGAGTACAACGAGACCTTGACAAACCCCGGGTTTATTCCGGGACACATCTCCAATCAATTCTTATTAAGCGCTGTATAAATGGCATATTTAGGGTAAGAACTTTGATTTACAATTGACTTTTGTCAGAAGGCTTAAATGCCTAACTAGGCCTCGTTTTGAAGTATAAAGAACTGTTCCTGGTGTTTAGCTGCTCCTGGAACCGACAGGCTACCTTTAAGATATCTGCGAGTTGCAATTATGTCTTTTGTTATGGTTTATTCGTTATTTTATTTATGGGAAAAAGTGGCCGAAAAAGTAGACATCGGTGACGAAAAAATGTTAATCAAAAGTTTGAACTTACACTTTTTAAACTTGTGGTTAGACTTCCCTAGGAAAGTCCTTCTTTTCGTTTTAGGAGTCGTTAGGCCCTAACCCTCTCCGAACCCAATGATCCTTTAGGGAAATCAGTTGAGGGACGTTAAATACATTGATGATGCGACGAGTCAATAATGTAATGTGCTGTCTGATTTCGGTTACTTTCTTTATAAGTTTATATCATTTTAGCATGGATGTGCTCGTAATAGCGGCAGTTCGCGTTCATCATGTCTAAAGGGGTAGGGGAAAAAGGAGGGGAATTGGTGGACTGAGGAATTGCTTTCGCGCCTCTCTCCCTCCCCCTCCCCTTTTTGCGACTGCCAGACAGGCTACCATTGTGCCTGTTTTATTTCTTGATTAAAAGGACTTGGAATAAAGCTTCTTTTTCTAAATAATTTATTCTTTTTTATTTCTAATTTCTGTATTAGCATTGATCAGAAGCTGTTCACAAGAAATAAACATTAAACAAAAGAATGTTTATAACACTCTTCATACCACTTTAATTACTCCTGCAGTATTTTAAGTACCTTGGTGCTAGAGACTTTTCTTGCGCAGTTTCGGTTTCGCTGCTCGTGACTTCGGCCTTCGGCCGACACCGAAGATTCCCGTAGGAGGCGAGAAAAAGCCTCTCGTAACCACGGTATATTATTCGATGAAAACATCAACTAGACAACACGTGGCCAGTGTTGAAAAAACGGCCGTTTTGGGCTTGGTCAAGCGTTCCGTCCCCTCGCGACGAAGCCCAAAGAACGTGTGTGTGGGAAGCAATGGTTGCAACAGACTTCATGCGTAGCCTGCGAAGCAGGGGCTTGAAAGTAATATGGGCTCAACATAGAACGGACCGGGCGCGCGAAGTGGGCCGCCGTACACAGCCTAGTTCTATTCACCTTCAGTCTTAGCCATATCATAGCGACACGCTTTGGTTTAGACTTATCTTGTATGATCTGCATTTTTAACCGCTGCGATCAAACGACTGGCAACAAAGAAAGACTCGGGTGCATTTAAAATTGACAGAGCTGTAGTTGATTCCAATCGATAGGTCAATCTTCCCTTTAAAATAAAGAAAATCCTTTGCACTTTATTCCTTGGAAGAGAAAAGATATCAGAGGTCTTCAAATGTTACTGATCGGCGACCCGTCATTCCTGGCTGGAGGGCTGACTTGCATCCGGCGCGGAGATTTTTTGTTTCATGGTCGGATTGTAGTCCCTTCACTTGTCTTAACCCACAGTAAATTAAAATAAGCAGATAGGAAACCGTCCTGTAAAAGAGCTTTGTCTTGTAACGTGTAATTGTACTCAGTTCCAACTGTCAACGTATTCACAGGACGAATACAATTCTTTGATCAACTTTCGGGGTAGCCTCCCACTCAGACCTTCTTAGGGGTTCGTCACGCGTTTCTGCCCCACGAACGTCTGTTGACTTGAGCAGGAAAAAAACGTAGACCAATCACAGCAGACTTCCAGATCTGGGAAGTGCACTTTGGACCTTGAGAATTTCGCGCTTGACTTTATGGCTACAGAAAAGAACAGAAAGGTCTCATGAAAGGTGAAGACCTTACAGTTTTAGAACATACTACTCAGTTAACTCACAAGTGTTCGTACTGGTGGTTACCCTCACAATCTCATTGAAAAAAATCACCTCGGAGGTTAAATTTGCTGAACGGAAGTCGGCTTTACTACAAAACAATTACGTGTGAAAAATAATTCTGTCTTTTGTTCAGTCTTACAATGCAACCCCGCCGTTGCATCACCAAAAGAACAACTTTACGAGCAAACATCTAATCCAGCCTTTGCAGAGAGAAATCTACAAAAACCCAACGCTTATCTCCTAGATTCTCGTCCGCAGCAAAAATCTTTGGTCACGTATCTCTCTCTACAGAGCTTGTACCTATGTGTTTGGCTTGAACACTTTGACTTCAACAGCGCCAATTGGATCTCCGATAATCTGCATGTGATCTCCAGCTGATATTGCGAACAATGGGAAAGGAATTTATCTTTCGGTTCAGCAGACGTCCGTGGGGCAGGAACGCGTGACGAACCCCTAAGAACGTCTGCGTGGGAGGCTACTTTCGGGGCTTTCATTAGGACTGCGTCTTTTTCGACCGCTCAGTCATTTGTTAAACATTGCTTAGAATGTAGTATCTAAAATATTACCGGATATTACATCTGATTGCAGAATGACACAGAATGACACAAAAATGCCGGTGTTCACACCTTGAATTGCGGGCAGCCGTTTGTGAGTCACGCAATCCAATTTAGAGGGGTAGAGAAGGGTGAAATAGCAAACGGCCACAACGAGAACAACAGCAATAATTAAGGCTAAGTTCACCCTATAATGAATATCTTTTCATGCAGACACAAAAAACTATCCGGTAAAGTATGAACACCTATCCGGTATGTGACTGTCTCCTGTTTAGAGATCGGCGCGTCGCAGCTTTGCTTTTTCGGGCCGAACTCACCCTTCTTTGCGTGAACAGAAGCCCTATCCTGTATGCTTTCTTTTTGTGCCTGCACAAAAGCTCTCCGGTATAGAGTGAATAAAGACAATCTATAGCTTAAGATAGTGATACCCTTAGACACGGTCTTTCCCTGTTAAATCTAAATACTGGTCATTTTGTTTTTTCACATGCTCTCGGACTGGGTGATTTTATTTAACGGTATGAGGACCGTTATCAGTTCCATAACCTGCCGAAAGAAGCCGTACTTGGAGCTGTTGAAGAATTGAGTACAAGGCTGCAGCTGCAATTCTGTAGAAGAAACTCTAAGGTAAGCATGCAATCTTAGTCTACGGACCTCTGGCATTAAGGTCATTTCCCAACCCTCCTCTTAATTAGAATCATAGTAGTAGTGGTGTTACGAGGCAGCTCTTCAAAACTTCGTTATACCGTAGAATTCCTAAAAAAAGCTCGTCAATGTATAAGTCCCTCCAAATATAAGCCCCCCAAACCGATAACGCATAAAGCCTTCCGTTAAATCGCCCCTCCAAATATAAGCCCCCGGGGGCTTGTACTTGGAAAATTACCCTCAAATACAAAGTAAAAGAAAGCAAAAACGATAAATTTACTTTCAACTATAAGGCTAGCCCAATCGATTTTGAAACGCAAATTTCCCTCCGTAGATAAGCCCTCCCGAATATAAGCCCCTCCAAAAATAAGCCCTCAAAAAGGGCCTTTGAAAAATATAAGCCCCGGGGCTTATTTTCCGAATTTTACGGTATTTCGCAAGCTATGAACCGTATTTCCTCGCACAAGCGCCCCAGCTCGGCTAAAAGGAGAGGCGCTTATAGGAAAGGGGGGCGCTTAATAAGGGAGGCGCTTATTAACTTTTCCTTTTAACAAACGGTATTTCTATTTTGGCTAAATGCATCTTAACACGTTTGGTGGTCTGTCCCGTGCGTTCATTTTAACTTTTTTTTATTTACCCTGTTACACATCTGTGTACCGTATTTCCTCTATAAGGCCCCACGCTCTAATAAGCGCCCGCCCCCGAATAAGGGTTTACCGCTTTGGCCATAATATCAAACAAGCGCCCCTATCGAATAAGCGCCCGTCTCTCCTCCCTGTAACTTTCTTAAGTAGTAGGAATACAGGAGGAATGGGACGATCTGCTTATTAATGACGAGGAAAATCTCGAAGATAAAGAGCGAATTGATTGCCCGTAAATAGCGCACGCACCGAGAAAGATCGTTTCGTCATTACTACAAACCCTCTTGCAAACACAACGCTTGGTCAATCAGAGCGTGCGTAGTATTTAAAGCTCGTCAATTTCATCCCACAAGGAGGGATGAAAGAAATTTACAGATTTTGTAAAGCTCTCGCGTGGATAGTAATCATTTGCCCAAAGAAATTTTTAGAGAAATCTGTAGACCATCCTTCTAACATTCAACCACCTGCAGCTTAATCGATTTGAAGGTTTCGCACGCGATGAAAATTATGTTTTTTACTTTTACTGTTTTTTACTTTTACTGAAGTAAATTGTATGCCTTCGAAATTAAATTGTTTTGTATACAAAGAACAGAGCACTAACTCCCCAAATTAACAGATATTTAGAAGATGTAAAAGAAGGCTATGATGTTTCAATAATAATCGGTTTTTGCACGCGAGGCTTTGAATTCAAACCCACGTAATAACTGACCACCTCAAATGGCGATTTCAACGGATTTTGGATATTTGCATTTCTCTCTGAAATAAAAGGATATTTCACTAAAAAAAAAACATTCAGTGATTTTAGTTATACCCTAGCCTATCTAACATTAAAATATGGGAAAAATCGAATTTTCCTCCCTTGCCGCGATATGTTTGACTTTTACGGACAGGGCGCTCTTCATGTTTGTAACATCAAGCTTATCACTTTGCTTTGTATATAGTTCTAGACGGTTTTTTGAAAGAGTACGGCGAGCGAAATTTGCAGCCATTTGAGTAGAAAAGGGCCATAAGGCAGGGTTTTTGTTCTGGCGTCCAACAATCCAGAAAATCATGCTAGCGAAGGAGAAGAATAGAAAAAATTGAAGAGCAAAGAGAAAGAAAGGATGAGCAGAAAAATAAAAAAGCATTGGTTGCACCGTTAGATTGGAGATGCCTTTGAAAGAAAAAAAGGGCTTTGTGGTATATTTGGCACTGCACTTATTTTCTAATAATAAATCCTCTGCATTGAATGTTGACTCGAAGAGCGAGGTTTGCTTTCACTGCAAAGTTTGCCGTCATTTCTATAATCGAGAAGAGTACAGACCATGGAAAATTGTTGTCGATTTGTGTTTTTATATAATAATATTGACGGTTTTGACTTCTTGCCCGCAAGAAAGAGAAAAACAAATTGCGCAACCATCACAATGACATACACATGCATCATTTCCATGCTCTCTTACCATGGATAATAGAAAGACTTCCATGCTCTTACTGAAAGTACTCTTATCGAACATAAAGTAGCTCTCCACCAATCAGTGCTCCAGAAATCGCTCAGTTAATAAAAATAACCTTTATTTTATTGAAGATGGACGGCAAACTCCGAAATTAAAATGGAAAATTAAAAAACTGAAATTTATTTATGTATTCTACATGTCACTTAGTAGTTAGTATCTTCAGCTGTATTAACTTTTAGTCTCGTCTGTACTCACTCTTGCCTCTATTTCGTGTCGTCTTTCTTTTTTTCACATATTACGAAATCTCACTGAGGTTGAACGAATTTTATACCTTTCGTTCAAGAAAACATCTTTTACCCACCAGTTCCTCCAAAGACAACAGAGGTGCTCATGCATGTTTATGGCATAATCACTTTTTTTTTTCTATATAAGTTGAATAGAAACTGATTTTGACCTTATAAAGCTCGTAGGCCCCTGACTCTCGGACGCATCTCTTCGTTAACAGGTCACTGCCTCATCAGACTAAGTGCATTAGGTCTTGTGAAGATTAGAAGGAAACTAAATAATAAGCGGAACGGTATCCTGAAAAGATATCTCCAACTTCAAGCCATTAGTTAAGCTCTGTTTTGTGCAAAGATCAATGAAGTTTCGAAGTTTGCGACTTCTACTTTAATTATTTTCTTGCAGAGCTGAAACAATTTTTAATGATAATGGAAGAGACAAATCAGTTCCCCTGGATTAGACATGCAACAGTCAGGTGAAACTCTCTTGAGTCCGTCTTGTGGATGTAACTCAGCACTTGGGTAGGCAGGGGCACCCAACGACCAAATGTTTCTAAAAAGCCAGAAGTGCAAAGTTTTATTTATGCTTTAGAAGCCTGTTTGGGTAATTTGGATTTCCTCTAAAACAATTCATTGGTTTGGATGCATGTCTTAGGGGAACTTTCGTCGCATTGGACGCCTAAGGCTTTTTTGTCTCCAGCTCATCCGAAAATGTCAGCTACCTTGTTCAGTGAGTACAGTCACCCTTTTTTAACAATCATAATCGCAATATCTTGGACATAAAATGATAAAAACACAGACTCTGTGATATTATAGATACACTGTCGGTTAGTAAAACAAAAACGAAAATCTAAGAAGTGTAAAACGGTTATCAGAAATGTTTAGCCTTTCTCAACCTTTTGAATGATCTGAAATCTCTCTAGTAGGCAATACTTATTTGCTACTTCAGTTATTTGACAGAGAAACGTCATTGGGTGCCTCTCGTTAAGGTCAATTCTCCTCGAGACAGGTAGCTTAATTCCACAAACTGAGAAAATCGGTACTTGCGTCGTAGTTCCCGGCGTATGTCTCTTTTCATGAACGCGTAGGCAGCAAAATTCATGGCAGAGTTACAGTGGACGAGCAAATACGCGAAAGTGGAAATTGTAGGATTGACATAGCCAACCTTGAAAATTTTGCAGAGTGAAATGTAGATGCTGACGCTGTTGCAAACAACAAATAGTGAAACCAAACAGCCAAAAAACTTTGTTGATAAATTGAGTCGAGCATGCCTTTTAGACCGTACATCATTTGGTTTGTAGTTGTGGCTGATTTCATTTGCTTGCGCGACTATTTTTTTCGCTATACTCCTTGAAATCAGCAAGACGCGAAGACAAATAAATATGAGTACTACGCATGATACGGCTCCAAGGAAGAAATCTGCAATCACGCGATAGTACTTATCAATAGCTCGATAGAGTTGTTGGTCATGCAACCATAGTAGGCGCACGAATGCTGCAACGAAAGACGTACTCCACGATGCTGCCACCGCTAAAACGACTCGCGTGTTCGTCATGAGTGATCTGTATCTCAAAGAGTAGACAATCCCAATATATCTATCGATTGCCACTGTCCACAGATTAGTTGTGCTGGAAAATAAGAAGAAGTTGTAAAATACAAGCTGTAAGCGCCAGTCGCATCTGAAATGGTATGTGCAAGCGGCTCCAGTGGTTGTGATGAACAAACCGACGCAAAAGTCAGCAACAGCTAATGACAACACAAACCAGTTGTTTGTCGCCCATAGTCGCCGCTTGGAAACGATGAGATAAATGACGAGTCCGTTACCTGTAATGGTTAAAATGGCGATGATTCCTCGAATCACCCAGTACCAAGTATCCAGGGGCTCGAGCAAAACACGCCCGGACGTTTGCGTATGGTTACTTGTAAAATTTGCCATAAATGTCCCTTTCGTACTCAACAAGTATGGATTTCTTGCCCTTTTTATAGGCTGCTGACAGACAATTAACACACCTGTCAGCTGTGTTCCGTGTCTTGATTGAAAGTCTTAGCTTTTCGCTTTTAGTTTTCTATTAAGTGGTGAATTTGTGCCAGTCTGACTGACTGCTGCAATTGAGTCCAGTCGTATTTAGTTTCCTTGGATAAGCAGTGTCAGCACCGTCGAGGTCTGTTACAGTTATAATTTGCATTGATCGCACATACCAAAAATTATCTAACAGAAAAGAAACCAAAGGGATCAATAATTTTTTACAAATCTGGGCTTACTCTTCGGAAAGTCAGTACCAAATTGGGCAAATTATGTTTGAACGTGAGGTTTGATACGTCAGTTCCAGCGATAGATATGGGATGAAGTCTGTTATAAATTGACTCCTGCAAGGTTATATAGTCTACCATAACTGAAAACCTATAGGCAGCATAAAATCCGATTTTATATTCCCTATTTTCTTAAAGAGTACCGGATATTAATGAGATCTGACTTATCATTTTTGATCTGACAGGATGATTCAGTGATTCAATTGTTCGTGGTTACCAGCTTTAATTCAAAATCAAAGATTTGCTCACTCTACATGTACATCAACAAATTTAGAATCTGTTTACTTTTCCCACATCATTTATTGGCAGATTATTTTTTCCGGCCAGAAAAAAAAAACGATTAAATCAGGAGCTTGTAGTTTCCGATAACCGTCGTGTAATTCTTTCGATTTAAAAGGTCTTACGTTACAAAAGCGATCATGACAAGCACGATATTTTTTATCCGAAATCGCGTACCAATACAATGAACATCTATTATTCTCGAGCAATATTGCACCCTAGATTACTTTAAATAGATTAAAGGATGGAACGATTGGATTGCACGTCCGGAGAAAAGTGCTTGTAATATAATGCTATGAAGGCTTTACAAATACATATTGAACATATGTGTTGCCACAACAAATTTTACGTATGAACTAGCATCAGATTCAAATTCTAACCATAGAGTTAAGGAAATATAACGTATTTTTATTTGAAGCGAATTGTCATATAAACTACAAGCTGCATGGTCATAGCGAAACAGTGACTTTATTTATAACAAAACTTCCGAAAATAGGCCGGGAAGCTGAAGGAAAATTTGAAAGAAATTGAATTGTCCTTGATTGAATGGTAAAGATTTTCACTAAAAGAGAGCACGTTTAAGTTAATTTTAATTAAAAGTAAGTCATTACCATCGGAAATAATTTCGAAAGTTAGTTTGGTCCACTGAAAGTAAAATGGCCAAAAAACACGTGCTACCTAAAAACCTCACGTACTGTGCAAAAAAATATTTTACCCACGTTTTCATTTGCATCATGCAATCTCGTGCTTTTCTTGTTTTATCTACGCTTGCTATAACACCAGGCATTTCAAGCAAGAAATCTGGTGATTCTTCATTTTCTTCCAAAGTAATAATAATAATTAATAATAATTAAAAATTTATAACGCGCCTTTTCCATGCAAATATGATCAAAAGCGCGTGACAACACGTAAATGTTAAAAGAAAAAGAAACTAAAATGAGCAAAATAATTAAGGCTAAGAATAAACAACGCTAAAAATTAAATAAAGATAAAAAACACTAAATATATTACATAGTAGGTAAAAAAAATTACATATCAAAAGCTAGTCTAAAAAGATGCGTTTTAAGTAAAGATTTAAAATGTTCAAAATTGTCCTCAAGACGGATGTGAAGGGGCAGATTGTTCCATAAATTAGGGGCAGCAGGTGAAAAAGCACGATCCCCTAAAGTCTTTTACAGTTTTAAACAAGGATACTTTAAGATAAGACCGCTAGCTGAACGGAGGTTATAGCGCGGCTGTTCTTTAATAGCAATCAAATCGATCAAATAACCAGGCGCATGACCGTAGGTTGCTTTAAAAGTAAAAAGAAGTATTTTAAAATCAATACGAAATTTGACAGGAAGCCAATGTAACGAACAAAGTACTGGTGTTATGTGACTGTAGCGAGAGACATTAGATATAAGCCGAGCAGCTGCATTCTGCAAGCGTTGCAGTTTAAGTAGATGAACAGAGGGTAAACCAAATAGAAGGCTGTTTCAGTAATCTATACGACCAATGATAAAAGCATGGACCAAAGTTCGTACAGACTCCTGACAAATATATAAGAAATTCAGATGGACACTACGCAATGCCTATTGGGTTTAGGTAGTGTGTGGACAGCCGTTGAGTTGCTAAATTACAATTAAATAAATTGTCTACTGATTTGCGACTTTGTTCCCAGAAAAAAAAAAATTGTTGGAAGAATAAGTTGTAATTTTATTTACAGTGTATATGTCAGTGGGCTACGAATCCGTTTACATAATTTTCTCACTCGGTTTGTTAATGTCGTAATAGATTAGGTTTGATTGGCCATAAGAAAAGTGGATGATGACACTGAAGCATTAGAAATTCAAGACTTCAAAAAAATTGTTACTCAGCTTGTAATTTAAAAGTACACTTATTGCAAATAACTAGAAGCGTATTATTTCTTTGTTCACAGATCATTTCGTCACGAAAATGTCAATTCGACATTTGCACATCTCTCATGATACATCTTAATTGCCCCCTCTCCCACACTGCCCGCCAAAATAAAAATTGCGCACGCGTTGTTTTCAAATTCTCTTGGGAGAGGTGTACAATGGAAGATGTGCAAACGATGAATCACAATGAGGGCTGAGAATGTTTACATGGAGGTGGGGGACCTCAGGTAGTTAAGGTAAACCGCTTATTTAGGTGGGGTAACCCTTCTGTCCATATAGTCTCTCATTTTAATTTGATCACGTTTACTTGATAGGTGGAGTGACCCGCCATAGTTTACCTCACCTATCTGGGGTCGCCCACCTCCAGGTAAACAGTCTCTAAACCGGATCGCTTTTGAGCCGGCACTAAAACCATACAGGAAAGGCCTCCTATTCACACATAAGAACAGTGATTTCGGAGCAACTTCTGTAACTTTGCGAAGCTGCGCCAAGCCGATCTCTAAGGGACGGACCATTAGAAAACTTATCGGGGGCGGCGGACGAAGTACAAAAAATATTTTCGCGCAAGGCCAAAATTAAATTTAAAAAAATCATGCACGCCAATTAAACCTAAAAAATATTCATGCTACCGTCTAAAAAAAATTCATACCAGGAATTTGGTAACGCAAAAAAAGTCCTGCGGCTCGAAATCTATACGACCAATGATAAAAGCATGGACTAAAGTTCGTGCAGTCTCCTGGCAAATATATAAGGAATTCAGATGGACACTGCTTATTGCCTATTGGGTTTAGGTAATGTGTGGACAGCCGTTGAGTTGCTAAATTACAATTAAATAAATTGTTTACTGATTTGCGACTTTGTTCCCAGAAAAAAAAATTGTTGGAAGAATAAGTTGTAATTTTATTTACAGTGTATATGTCAGTTGGCTACGAATCCGTTTACATAAAGGGAAAATTAAATTTAAAAAAATCATGCACGCCAATTAAACCTAAAAAATATTCATGCTACCGTCTAAAAAAAATTCATACCAGGAATTTGGTAACGCAAAAAAAGTCCTGCGGCTCGAAAATTCCCCCCCCCCATTACATTTCTAATGGTCCGTCCCTAAAGTGGAGAGTAACATTTCGGATAGTCGTGTTCAAACTACAGTCAACTGTCCACTCTCTCTAAGACGGACACCTTTGGGACCGGCACTAAGTGTCCGTCTTAGAGAGATGTCCGTCTTATAGATAGTCAAATAAAAGGAGTAAAGAAAGGCAGGGACCAGCTCTAAGTGTCCGTCTTATAGAGGTGTCCGTTAAGAGAGAGTCGACTGTATAACGGATAGTTCTTCGTGTCGGCACGAAAAGCTATGCGGTATTGTAGAAACATAGTCTAAGAGTAGCTTGCTAAAGTGAAATGAATGCAAAACAACGACGGACCGCTGAGGGAACAGTTTCCTCCTCTAATAATGCCAACAATGCGAAGTTCGTTATATACCAATCACTAACAACCACGGTCGTACAAATAGTTCTACCCAGTAAATCGACACTATCGCCTGATTAAAGACCTGCAGTATATACGCGGTCAAAACGTCGCGATCAATGTCTAAGTGATAATCGTGAGACAAACGACAAAGGAAAGTAGCTTCTCCCCCCCCTCCCCCCCCCCCCCCCCCCCCCCCCCCACATCCCCAACGAACAACCTTTCATACACAAAATTCTATACACAGCTGGTAAATGATGATAGCCTCAAATAAAAATTCTTTGATGTCATTATATTTTTTTCAAAACCTTCTTGAACCTAAAATTCAACTCTTATGCTCTGTCAGTGCTCATGTGAACAAGGTCGTTCCAGATATATATTATCTGGATTCACTAGCAGGAATATTCGTTAGCAATCTCCATTAGTCTCCTCAGGCAAAATACAAAAGATTCTTTAATTTTGGGCAGTTTACTTACAGGTGGGTTAGATTAACAAGGTCGCATGACATACAGCAATTGCACTGTTTCCCCCACCCCCACCTAAATGTCTCTGACGTCAAAGAGTATGAGAACGAGAACGAATGTTAAATTACCTGCTACAATCGCTACTGTCAATTCGTATAGAAACTGTAGTTGTCTATTTATGTTACAATGTACATAGTACACTGGACAAAACTGTTCTGTATTAACGTTTTATTATACAAAAATAAAATGAGCCAAGGAACCTTCATGATATTTGGTGTTTTGAACTTTTTATTCCACACACGGAAAAATATTTTCATGTTGATCACGCAAGGACGACTTGCGTTCAGCGTATCTAAACTTGGTAAGTACGCAAAATCACGAGATTTCTTAGAAAAACAAATCAATTGTTTTTCATCGGAAAATACGAAATGTTGTTGTGTTAAGGATCTCTATTGTCTTTAACAAGATGAAAAGTAAAGCGCAACTCTAAGAGTCTCTTCGAAAAGTAGCGCAAGCCTTTGTGTTTATTCCACAAAATTTCAAATTGCCTTCTGTAATACACTTAAAGTAAATAACGGCTTGACAAAAATAGTCATGCAAGAGCCGTCACGCTTTTATGGCTGTCAAAACTGTGAGTTGGAAACGCAATCGTCAGAAGAGGTTGGACACGGCCCGCAAGGTCGTCGCATTGGCCCTAACACTTCTATAATTCGTACAGTTTTGCCTTCCATGCATATCGGTTTCCTGTGCAACAGTCGAAAGTTTTTTTGACAGTTATTTTGTTATTTTATAGTTTTTTTTTTGTTTTTGTTTTTAGAGGGCCACTAGGGAGAATACTTTTCATAGTAACTGGTGTCACCCTCTTAAAATAAAGGTCATTATAGTACCGTAGTTTTCCCGCAGTTGGACAGGGTTAATCAGAGATAGCTTTTACCTCGAGTCTTGTCGACAGGTGGATTAATAGATTATACACTTACTTTAATCCTGGAGTTATGCTTACCGTGCCAATTTTAAAGAAACCGAAACTAGTCTAGTTTTACTTTGGATTGACCCTGAATAACTGCTCTCTTCTAAATAAATATATTGGTGAGCAGGTTGTTGTAGACTAGTTGTCGGGTGGGAGGCCTAGGGTTGCTATTTGCTCCATATAATGGCCTATAAGAGGAGAATTCATCCGATGCGAGAGAAGTATGTTTTCAGGCTCAGCTCTAAGCTTAACAGCAGTATGAGAGGGTAGGGATTTCTGCTGTGCAGAATCGATGAATTAGCTGTGTACATTGTCCGGATAAGATTTATTTCATATCTATATTAAACCATAATTAAAGTTTATGATATATGATATAGTCGTAAAATGTAATTCTACTCAACTCCGTACGGAAATTTTCTTCACTCATTCAGAGGCGACTTAATTGATTTCGTGTGCACGGCTTGTCTGGCGTGACTGCATTTTCTATATGAGGACTGACTGAGGAAGTAAGAATATTATACCATTTAACAGCCGCTCGCGTTCCTCACCATACCCCAGTCATTTGTTATGTTTTATTTTACGATCATGTAGGTTATATTTTGGAATCGATTGCCAGACTACTTTGCAAGTGCAAGAGAAGCTTAAAAGTCGCTTGCCTGTCAAATTTTATGTACAATAACGTTGTTCTTTTTGTGGCCTGACTCGCTGAGCCAGCTGTCCGGATACTGGGCAACATAGGAGCTCTGCAAAAAATATTAATTTCGCGATGGAAACAAAGGCAAAAAAGTTAAACTGTCTTTCGTCATGTATTAAGGACTAAATAGATTTTCTCTGGGCCAAATTTCAGAGCTCTTGCGACTAACAATGGAAAGTTATTGCAATGTTGACCTGAAGTGCCGGATACTGGGCAACATACTGTACCAGAACTTTCCTACCCCTTTCCTGAAAATGTAGACCCCATTCTAGTAATTCTGTTGAAATTACATCCGGGGAGGGTACTCCCTTATGAGAGGCTCATGGGGATGTGCCGCTGGATGGGGTCGTATTTTCACGACTGGATTGACTATAATGGGGTCGCATTTTCAATAGAGATTATAATTACTAGAATGGGGTTGCACATTTTCTGATTTTTGGTTGTTCATATTAGCAGTAAGCAAACGTACCAGAATGTTTCTACTGATGGCGTTTTTCGTTCAATATAAGGTAGATACATAAATAAAAAGTGACTAAGTTGGGATCGCAAAAATTACATTTTTGCCCCAAAGTGACGGAGATGGGGTCTATACTTGGCCACAGAATAGACTATAATGGGGTAGGGGCTTTAAGAGGCCAGCGGCACATACCCAGCAAAAACTGACCCAAGTAGCCCCCCGGGGAAATTACAACCCTATTCTAGTCAATTTACAGCCCAAGCTCAGTCTGAGAGTTTAAACATACTTTGATACGTGTGGTATCATATTGCGCAATCCTCAAAACGTGAACCTAAGGAATTTGTCAGGAAATGGATTCAAAGAAGATAACTTTCGCTGGAATTTTCAATAAAAATACTTTTAACCTAATTTACTTGGTTTCAGCATCTTGCTTGTTGTCAGGAGCCGATTAGTATTGTTGGTGTATGGTTATTTTACCGATCCGCCGCACTGGTAAATAAAATAGCTTAACTGATCGCAGAGGATTTGGGCTGCCTGTGGTCAATTCTGTCGTGAAAATACGACATCATCCTGCGTCTACTATGGGATAGAGTTCAAAGTTAGTATTATTGTCAGAAGCCGATTATCGGCAAATGGGCACACCTTTTCAGCAGTCAAAAGTAAGTAATATCAAATGACTTCTCTTTCTCTCTTTTGTCGATAGTCTCGAGTAATTCAACTTCATTTAAAACTAATCTATTATATGTCAAGAACTGACATAATTAACCCCAAACAGAGACTTTTGCTCTCTGTGGGGGTTACATAATATGTTTTTGTTTGTTTATTTATTTATTTATTCATTAACGTCAGTTTAATTGCTAACTATGACGTCAATGACGGTTGAATGTCGACCCACGAATTGTGACGACGAATTTTATAAATGTTGCAATACTAAAACACGACCTAATATGCACCTTTCAGTACTGGAGTCAGAGTAACGCTATGGTTAAAGAATGAACTGGTACTGGATTCTTGGATGGATTCCGTCGACCTTAGCAATCTTTGGAAACGGCTTTGTGATTTACCTCATTTATACTAGACGCAGACTTCATACCATTCCCAATGGCTTTATCTTGTCACTCGCATTAGCCGACCTTGGCGTTGGGGCCTGCTATTTCCCAGCAAACTTTATCTGCGAGTTTTCTCCAAGAGCGTGCCTTCAGAGCGTGGCAGATGACATCGCAGTGGCAATGATTTACTCTTCAACTAGCTGTCTCTCTGTTATGGCCATCGACCGTTATTTGGCAATTGTTCATCCACTTTCCTACATGACTCTCATGACGCGAAAACGCGCTTTTTGTTTGATGACATTGTCGTGGCTGATACCGTTCACTACCTACTTTATACCAGGCCTCTGCACGAGTCTGCACAGGTGCAGCATAAACCGAAATATCACGGTAGTAATCTGGACAACCATGTTTGAATTTATTCCCTGTGCTGTACTCTTGTTTATTACAGTCAAAATAATATCAATAGCACGCGATCATCGTCAACAGACAACGAGGCTAGATACACAGTTGCGGTTCAATGAACCAAAACATAAGAGCTACAAAATACACACATGGACGCCAGCTCGGGTGATTATAACAGTAGTGGCCATATTTCTCGTTTGCTATTCGCTTGAAGTGTGCAGCTCACTATGCTATTTTACCGATTTGTGTACATTTTCTGATGATTTGTCCAATGCAGTGCGTTTTCTTGTAGTGACGAATTCAGCCGGCAACCCAATTGCATATGCGTTGTTGAAACGTGACATTAAGCGGGAGCTCGAGGAAGTACTTTGGGAAAAGAATGACGCGAATGTTGTCGCTACAGAGGTTTAACAGACATGATAATACGGTCAGGTCACTTTATCCGCGACAGCTGTATCAAGAACACTACATAATACATGTGTTCGTATCATTAAGGGGTTGGGACCAAAAGCTCATAAGTTTTAAGCTCAAGTTCTCAACAAGGTAAGTTTTATGGAACGGAAAAAGAAAGTTTAATGTTTTTGCTGAACTAATCGTTTTATAATTCATCGGGCCAACCACATTGTTTTCTCAGACAATATCATTTGAATGGATCGAACCACGTTGTCGATTAACAGCCGCCTAAAAAGACTGAAAAACACAACAGGAAGGCTTTTGTTACATACTAACACAACTGATAATTAAAACGATCAGTAATTCAGGACGATACACTTTTTGCCTTGCGGCGATCCATACGCACAGTCAAAGACAGTGGAAACACCTGCCATAACGACTCCGCCGTAAATTATGTTAGCATGTAATCAGTACTCATGCCATGAAGTGCGGTTTCTGGTTGTCCTCGATCAACAATAAAAAAAAATTAAAATAATTTCCGTCATTTACCCATTTGAGGCTTTTTCGTTACTGGCCACTCATAATCTGACAAAAAAGAGGAATATATTTGCGTTGCCTTTTATTCCTGATGATATATTCAGCAGCTCCCGAATGGCGAGCATCCTAATCACAGAAGGGAAAGATGTTGTTCTCCTCCCGCTTTTTCTCTTTTCCTCTCTCGTTTTTTTCTTTTGCTACGCATGTAATAGGCTTCATTTCAGTGGGGAAAACGCTTTTAGCGAAATTGTGAAATTTATTTAAAGGTATAGTTTGTATAGGTAGGGCAGAAGATAGACCAAGAATTTCAAATATACTTTTTTCCGGTCAATTTTACATGTTTGTTTACTTTTTTTCTTGACTTTTAAGTCTGAATCGTGCTCATTTGGGTCATGATTCGAAAAATGTCATTCATTGATTCCCCTCAGTCAGAAGTTACCAGCAAAATTCAGTGTACTGAGAGCCAACTCTGCTGATAGCGTCACAAGTCACTGACAAGTGGTACGTACGGGCGGTGGAGGAGTTAATGTGTAAATTAAAGCTACCAATTCGGCTATGTCGTTTGTGTGAATTAAAACTACAAACTACCCATTAGCAATTAATGGACAACAACGTAATGGAGCTTTAACTGCTTTTATCTGAATGGCGAATGTGACAGCCAACGAGTTCTATTCACAATTCAAGTTTTGACTAACGAGTCAAGGTGCAGCGTTTCATCGATCATTTATAACTACACTGAGAATTAACGGGAGGGGGATTGAAAGCCAGTAAAACGGACAACGGTATTTGCTCAGATACAATTGCTAATTACATTAACTCTGATTTAGCACGAGGTTAAAAGGAAGACATTAACTCTGATTTAGCACGAGGTTAAAAGGAAGAAAAAAAGAAAAATAATAACAACTAAAAAAACATTGATCGCCCTTTGTTCTGACTGCCTGTGTCAACATCTGTCTTTTGATTGGATTTCCTCCAAAAGGAGGCTACGAGTGTCATGTGTAAACTGATTAGTAGCAAAGGGAACTCAAGCTATTTGATAGTTTGCATCTATATGTTAGACTATAGCGATAGGGAAGTAGTGGTGTAGGAGCTAAATTGAATATTTCAGTGTTCAATTGAGCCGAGGCACTTGATAACAATCAAGTTTTGTCTCAAAATACTTATGATCATGTGGGAAAATGACTACTATACCAACCTATTAGCCGTTATTGTGTACATTGCAGGCTAGGAAATGACATTGCGAATTAACTCATGCTGAAAACTCAAGTGCTGAGAGTGTACTAGTAATCTATGCAATTGGAAGGATATATTTTGATCTGCTAGTCTGAAAGAACGATCCAAATAAATTCTTGACAGGTCTTGAACTCGAAACGCAATCCCCATGTAGAACAATTAAGACGACAAGGGTCACGTGTTTCTGAAAAACAAGCGGTAGAAGACATCGTTTAACATTGCTTCCGACAAAGATAACATAACGGGAAATATAAGCCATGCATGTAGTTCGATTATCACTCACAAACCCATTCACACCAAAGATTCAACATGTTTAAAGCTGTTTTAGTTAAACAGGTTTAAATTTGAATTTTCGTAAATCCTCTTTTAAGCTCCCCTCTCAAATAAGCCCCTTCACTCTAAGACGCCCCCATCCACCTCTCTCTCTCAAGCCCCCCTCCCTCAAATAAATCTCCCGTCTCTATTAAGCTCCCCCGCCCCCTCAAAAGGGTTTGAAATAAATAAGCCCCCTGGGGGGCTAAATAGAGGATTTACTGTAAGTTAAAACAAACATGGGCAACAGTTTAACAGTCTTGTGACCTGAGTATGAGATGTGTCAGAGATAGTTCTCATTTGCAAAACCGTGAAGACTTAAAGCAATGAGGCCAGACTCACTCCCTTTGACTGACCTTTTGATAAGCTGACAGGATTTTCCCTTTGCCCGATCTCCCTGTTTCGTGTAACCCAGGGGACAACTTTTCACACAGGTAGTGCGCAGACCAGGGGCCTTCAGACTTGAGGTTTCTGAATTGCACTTGAGGCAGTCATAGCCATTACTGCACTTTTCGCAGTTTTCCGAACATCCTGTTTTAAAAAAAAAGATGTTAAGGAAAAACGTTTTAAAAAATCCACTACATCTTAACTATCACTAAATGCAACTTTACGAGTCCCTTTATCAGCTAACATCGGAGTTGTATGACATCCAGCCTCCACCACCACCTTCTTCAATTTTTATCACTAAGTAAAATAAATATATAAATGATAATCATCATCATCATCATCATCATCATAATCATATTTTTCTCCGACTTATTACGAATGTAGAGAGATTAAGATTCACGTTTACCCCAAACGGCAAACGTGACTTTGTACCACGTGACCAAGTTTTTCCCCTTATTTTCCCTTTACTGTTTATTGTTTCTACACAAAAATAAGTAGTTTTATGCCAGCTTTATCCATAAGAATCGCTCTGGACTGTTTTTATCTGCTTATTTTCTATTCTGAGAAATTCTCAACTGACGTTTGCCGTTTGCCGTATGCCGTAAACGTGAATCTTAATCTCTCTATTACTTATCAGAAGTCGTTTTCTTCAGTAGCTATCTGTCTATTCGTTGTGTTAATGTTGGCAAAATTTGAAGACCCATTTGTATAGTGACGAGAAATGTTAACTAAAGATAATTAGGAAAGGATTACGATTTTTGGCAATTTATTAGCAAAAATACAGTTTTCAGGTGGGGCAGATATCCAAATAATGCACAGTTGTGGTGGGTAGGCAGTAGTTTCCACAGCTGAAAAGGAGGTGGCGGTGCCTAGCGGTTTTCGTGAAAACAAGGTTTGGGTGGGGTTGCTCACTCCTTTTGAGCTATGGAATCTAGCATTTCCCGTTGGGGTGAGATAATAGGCTGATTTAGCAACAGAACGGGAACGTCAGTTGACAACGGCGCGCGCAAATCAAACAACTGGCTTGACCAATGGCAGAGCGGCAAATTGGGCACCGGAAGTCGTGTTTAGTCCTTTCCGCGCGCTTTCCCGTCGCCAACTGACGGTCTCGTCCTGTTGCTAAATCAGCCTAATAATGCAAAAGAGAATGTACTTACTCAGGCAGTAATTTTGTATACTCCTAAAGGTGTAAAATCCTTTGGGGCACTTGCGCTGGCAACGCCTCTTATTGTAGTTGATTCGAAACCATCCCTCTTTGCAAGTCAAACAATATTCACCAGCACAGCCATCTACAGGGAAATGAATTAAAAAGAAGTCTTTCCAGAAAATTTAAATGAATCCCCGTCCAGTTGACTCACTTAAGGCCCCATCCACACATTTCTGTCTTTCTTTAACAACAAACAATTTGTTTCCTGAATTTGAAAAAGATTGTCGTCCAGACGTGGCGTTTAATTTGCGAATCGTTTTCGTTCGTCCAGTGGTATATGGTACTATTTGAAAGTGAAAAATTGACCAAAGACAAGCTAAGTCGTACAAGTATGCCCCAGTGGCAGTGAAATATCATAATACGGTACGATAGAAGGTACTGTTAAGTATCTGTCTCTACCCTTATGGGGATGAGGACGGGAATTGGCCTTTTTTCAAAAATGTCCACCCTGGAAGTAATTGACAGGATGCCCTGCGCTGCCGCAGCTTCTACGTGGCTACAGTTATATAAACTAGACCTTGAGAATCCATCACGGCCGCGTTTCCAAGCCATGACATCCTGTTCAGTAACAAGTGCTAAATAAAAATTAAAATTATTTAGGACCTTTAATCATTGCTGCATACAAAATAAATTAAAGGATTGATTACCTTCCGTAATTCGCTGGCACCTTCTCCCCTTTTTCGCAAACCCACGAGGACAAGAGACCACGCAAGTTGAATTGTGGGATGCAGAAATTTTGATCTTAAAATATCTTGGCTTACATCTCCGGCAGTTGATCTTGTCAGGGCATCTAGCACAATTAGCAACATATCTGCATTCTGACCAGAAAGCAATTAATTCAATCAGCTTTTTAATGGCAAATTTAAATGTCAGATGCAATGGGGGCTAGAGCCAGGTTGCATAAAGCTTTCTTAAGATAAGAGCTCTCCTAACTTTTGTTCTGAAACATTAACCTATTGTTTTGTACAAATAGTTACGAGTTCCCTTAATCTTAAGATGTTTCATGCAACCCGACCCAGACTACGTACTAAACAAAATTTGTTTCTTAGTCCACCTTTTCCCTATTAAACACACTTTTACTTTTTTTGTCTTTTGTTAGTCCTATCATGGTTAATTCATCATTTAAAGAGTCTAGTTGAACCCTGTTTTTCCTGGTCTACAGAATAACAAGGCTTGCTACGCTTACCAGGAATACCAGGCTTTTTGCACATATGCATCCGGTTTAATTTGAAAACATTAGTAAGCTTTGGTTGGTTGAACTAGGCTTGCACCATGGTTAGCCTTGGTTTAACCAGGCTTTTGGTGCACGGGAAACAAACGTCAGTGGCTTCATTTTCAACGGGGAATTGCTTAATTGTTGATCGGGAGCTACCCTGTTACCTTCGACGTCAAATGGGCCAAACCGTTATCAAGGAACAATACCAATAATTAACAGTACTCTATTTAAAGTGGAACATATGCTTAGCTATATGGATTAGTTTAAATGAAAACTTCACCAGCTAATTTACATACAGGTATGCCACTGCAAACTAAAACAAACAGAATAAGAGATAAAAATAAATAAGACGATGTTAAAGCTATTTACAAAATTAAGTTTTCATACATATAATACTATCAAAATTAGTTATTTTGACTCACTGACACACATAACGGGAACTCAAATCTGTTAATAAAACAGTAGTGTACGGAACGACTCACCTGCAAGTGGCTTTTTGCAGTATTTGCCAAAGTAGCTTGAATTAAAGGGCACAAGTCCTTTTGGACATTTCCGAACACAAACCATGCCAGATTTGTTAAAGAAAGCGTGAAAAGCGTTCCTACATTTCCGACAACGGAGGCTATCGAGACACTTAGCACAATTAGGCACGATGGGTTTACACTCTGAAAATAAAGGATGCGATTTTAAACACCCTCATTATATCATTTTATAGAAACTTTTTAGTACTATTGCTTCTAAGAGCTTAGAAATTGCGTTGTAATTAAATCGCCCAAAATCTGTCAGTTCGCACTAGACAGTACTGAAAAATACCGTCTTGCGATTTCCATTTTTTTTAACCTCTTGAAATCTTGAGGCCTTCACAATTTAGCCAGCATTTGATTGATCGTTTGTGTTCCGGAGGGGTTACTTGAGTCAAGTTTGGGTAAAGGGGTGAACCATTTTTAGGTAAAAAGAACATCTAAAAAAACCCTGCCATATAAAGGACAACAATCACTGTTTAAGAGCACAGTTAAGAACATCGAACAAAACAATGCTCTGAGTTTCTACAATCGGCAATCAATCACGATATCCTGTACCGGCATGGACAGCTGAATAGGGTCAAACATTATGTGCTTCTGCCTTTCCAGCCGGGTCTGTGTCCCATGTTGCGTTTCTAGTCATACAGAGATAGCTAACATGCAACTGAATGCTATAATTAAATAGTTATCGATCCTTTACACAATGCGAAATAAAGGAATTACATACTTGATTGTGTATCTTTGCATAGCTTCTTTCCGTCACTGTCCATGGAGGGTGTGAAACCAATTGGGCAGTTTTTCACACATCTCACGTTTCCCATAATCTTTTTCTGAAGTGAGTAATATCCTTGAGTGCAATTCGCGCAGCTTGCAGGACTGTGCTGGTGGCAGTCATCGCAGTTTCGTGCAGTACAACCTTGAAAACAAATCGAACAAATTCACAGCAACATAAAACGCTGCTTATCCATTCAACCCACGCGAATGAATGAACGAATTTCTGTAAGTATATGATGATTGACAATCAAAGATTCGTACAGTTAGTATAGAATAAACCACTTACGGCGACTGGAAGGAAGGAAGCTAATTCCACTAGGTTTTAGTGCTTTCAAAATGCTTCGTAAGCTGCGAACACAGCCCCTCTCTGCTCTCATTGCTCCCCAACGCTGTGACATTTAGAAACGTCCTCCACGAAGGGAAACGAGAGAGGCGGCTGAAATCGCAGGCTAAGTAATTTGCGCTGAATCACTCCGATCCGTTTTTACTTATATAGAAACATTTCCCACTTAACTTACAAAAGGGTCAATAAGTCAACGGGGTATTAGCTCTGAAGGACTTGGGTTATTGGTGTCTCTTACTCTATTAATCCCCCAACAGCCGAGAACGTGAACGCAAAATTGTCACCGAGCTGGATGGCTCACTTTGAGGACAAAGCTACAATTGTAGCGAAAGGCGCTATAAAAGTCCAGGTTCTAGCAGGCCATATGGGGGTTTATTATTTCTTAAACCTCCGGGTAACCTTCCAGAAGACTACATGAAAGGAGGTCGATTATCTTTAAGCTGCTCTTTTGCGACAATATTATGTCTCAGCCTCAGAAGTGAAACAGGGATACGCCCAAGAAAATCAGCACTTGCCATTCGAATTTGGTTTGGTTCGCTTCTCCAAAATCTGCGTGCGTAGAGCAATCTTGTTTAATCGACCTGAAGTGAGAAGAGGCGTGGTATAAATGGGTTAGTTCTGTGTATTTTTTTTGTCTTCTGGTACGTGATTAAACCACGTTATTTCATGAATGCAAGCGATCCAAGAATCAGACTAATTAACAATTATTCCTCGAGCCCGAATGGGCTCTGAGTCAATAGCCCATGAGGCCGAAGGCCGAATGGGCTATTGACTCGGAGGCTATGAGGAAGAGCGGAATAATTGTTTTTAGTAAAATCCAACCAGTTGGTCAAAAATATCCAGACAAAACAACTTAAAGCAAGACTTTAATCCTTTTTTGCCGCCAAAAATCATGCGATTTTCGCTACTAGTGGGCTATAACATTATAGCCTAGTAGTAGCTCAACCAATCAGAACACAGCATTGATAATAGACCGCTAGTTGGATTTTACTTAAATGAAATGGCTTCACTTTGCTGGGAGGACAATCTTATGCCTTAGAAAACAGTAGGATTCAAGGTTGAAATGTTCGCTCATTAATTCATTGTAATTCATTCATTCATTCATTCAAACACTTTTGACCAGTTCTATGTACTTTCAATAACTTAAATTTCTCATTATAACAACTTGTTGATCATTCCCTATATTCTCTCTTCACTAAGTGAGAAGTAAGTGTTAATGTTAGCTTAGGGGAGGGGTAGGTGGGTAGTTTCCCAGAAACCTACATTGATCACCCGCTTCAATAGTCCACGTTCGATATATTAAAATTGCAACATGACTCCGGGGCTTTCTGGTCATTTTTCTTTGTTTGGTTTGGTTTTCTTTGTGTTGAAGTCTCATCTGGAAATTGCGAGACAATATAGAGTCGAATGTGAAAACTTTGCAGTTGGTACCCTAAAGTCTCGGAGTCATGTTAGAATTTTAATGTAAATTATCGAACGTGGGCTATTGGAAACTAGATGCGTTTTAGCCCTTTCAAAAGGGTTGATTACATGGTAAAACGTTATTTCTGTGCATGGTTTATCTATTTATTTAATACAACCAACAGTCCTTCTATGGAGTTTAGCGTTTGAACTCTACTACACGTATCCAGTGGCCTAAAGTACAACCCGGATGTTTTTTAAGCCGAATGTGTATTATTAGCTCCTCCCTTTCAGCTTGTATTTTTTGCGGGTTTTCCCATTTCAGACCATGTTACCTTCTCAGGACAATAATTCTTTGACATTTTGTAATATACGCATTCATATACACCTAAACCGGCATCATTTGGTCTAAAATCTCAGGGGAAACACGTCAGTCGAGAGTATCTCTATAGACGCTACAAAGATGGCATGCTTACTGTATAACATACCAAGCTCTGTCCTGATACATATCCTGGAATATCCCTGTCTTGAGGTGATGTTGAAGCCCACCGGGCACGATCGCGTACATCGAATGATTATCTTTCTATTTCTTTCGTACTCTACAGGTATAAAGGATTGTTTGCAGGTCTTACACACTAGACCATCAGTACATTCATCACAGCCGGGAATCAAACCACACCCTGAGTCTAAAAAGGAAATTTTGTTAGCTCTTAAAACCGATTCAAAAGCGTCCATATATATTTGAAAACCTCATTATTTTCAAGTGAGTGCTATGTTGAAAAAAAACAAAGTATAGTACAGTAAACTTATACATAGGCGCTAAGTTACGAAGAATGGCCAAACGACCCGCTTTATAATTGCATCAGTTTAACAATTAATGGTAAGATCAGTAACTGAGATTAAAATTGAAGGTTAGATCAGTAACTGAAACTAAGTGAATAAAACGAAGATGATATTAGCAAATAGAAGGAAAAGTGCTTAGAGTTTTCTATCCTTCCTTGTGCCAAAAGAAAGGAAATTCGAATCAATTGGCAAACAGCCAACCTACTCCTCCCCTAAACTAACATAAACACTTACTTCTCACTTAGTGCAAAATGACGGCTTAGGGAAGGGGTAGGTGGGCAGTTTCCCAGAAACCTAAATTGATTCGGAAATTCAAACCACTATTATACTCCCAGGACAATTTCCGAGTCGCCCTAGGCCTCTGTTTCAAAGTGAGGTTAAGTGCCAACCTATTGATATGGAAATGACTTTTTTTTTCCATTTTTATTTTATGCAATTAAATCTCATTTTCACAAGAAAGGTTTTGCACTTGGCCTCTTTTTAAAAGTGGCGGATTTTGGATCTCGGAAATCGCTTATTACGAGTCAGACACAAAAATTGCCAGTTGTGTTTAGGTTATTTTAAAATATGTATTAAAAAGTTGACCAAGGTTGTGGTCCGGAGAAAAAGTAAAGGGACCTGAAGCTCTGTACCTGTCAGAAATCCAGGATTTCCAACGTAGGATTTCTATTAACAATATAGCCCAAGTAGCGTCAGCCACAAGTTGCTCGGCAATTTTTTTAGCAACTTTTGCTACAAGAAGCAACTTTCTAGTAACCTTTACCATTTGGAGCAACTTCTGATTTTTCGGGCAACTTGATTAAATATTTATCAACTTATTGGGATTACGTTGTTATGTACCCTTATACGAAAATTTCAGATCCCTAATTGATAACGTGCGAACTCAACCCCCCTTCCCCCCCCCCCCCCCCCCCCCCTTAGCGGTTGGACTACCCGCGGTTTGAGGCCAGCAGTTCGTAAATTAAACCACACTGTTCAAAATAGCGAGAAACATCGAAACATACAGTAGTTCAGAGGAAAAACTTTCCAACTCTCCCATCAGGATAGGAGAATGCACTTGCACATGATCAAAAAGGATTTTCGTCGCACCAAGTTCTGTTTGCAAAAATGACGCTGACTGAATTAGGGTCTACTCAAACAATAGTGAATATTATACAGTTTTTCTATAATATCAAAAGAAAGACATTAATTGTTATAGGGAAAATTTAAAATTGTTCAGTTTGCCTCAGCTAAGATTTGTCTGTTTATAAAAGTTATAGTACTCTTAAAAGTCACGCTCAATAGATGTGTGTAATTAAAAAAAGGTTAAAAAAAAGGCAAAAATGGCTTTCATTTTCATTTTACTTACAGTGCGATTACTCGAATCTGGGCACTTGGAAGAAGATTATCGAATCACAACGTTTTTTGAAAACAAATGATTCTCAAGTTTTTTTGCAAACGGACCAATAATATTCATGAATTTGAGGGCTGTTTCCCGAGAGGTCGCGTAAGTTCAAATGGTTTTAAAGTTTTCAACGGTGGGTTGCATAGTTGAACCTTAAATTTTATTGCATTTATGTTGGTGTCCCAAACCAGTGCTATGAGAATTGAGGAGCATTTTTCTTTGATAAAAATTTCGTTTGTTCCAATAAGTTATGCATACAAGTTGTAGCTGTTGGTCACGTGAGTGAAAACGCTCTGACTATAGACTTTGTGCTAAACACTGCGCCGTGGGTAAATAAAGGAAATCCAGTTGTTGTTATTTTTATTTCTTGTTGCTTCAAATTTGCTTTTTTTAATGACAGTGAAATAGAGGTGAAGACTGGAAGCAGGCTCGTCGGGGCCCTTTGAGTGAAGTGACTGTTTATAGTCCCGTGCTTAATACAGTGCTGCCTAATACAGTGCGACCGTCTAGTCAGTCTAGAGTTTACTTGCAGGTTCGATACACGGTCATAAAGCGGTCCAATTCCAAAGTGGCCTTATCTTGATGGATTACCTGTGACAAACCAAACTAATGGCTTACAAATTTCCTCTTAATTTGTTGAAACGTTTGTGTCATCCACTTACTGATACAGGATATTTGTTAGGACTAAAGAAAACCCGTACGGCTGAACAATGACTAAAAAAAGACTCGTTTTAATAACTTCGTGATCTTAGGCGATACATGTGACAAAATGGTTGATCACTTCAGGTAGACTTTCTTATGCCCCCAGAGGGTTGTGAGAAGAAACTTATCTTTACTAAGCGAGGAGGAAAGCTTTTGCTTAGTGGTGGGAATATTTTTGGTGAATGCAAAGACTAAATGTCACTAAAAAGGAATTGAATGCTACTAAAAAGGAATCTTGACCCAAAAGCGTGTCATTTAATTTTCCTGAAAAGAACTATTTCACAATTTTCTTTTAATATCCGTTCCAGGCGAACTTGCGGAAAAACAAAATGGGGAGGAATTCTAGTAAAAAAAAGTTTCTGAACAATACAAACATATCAATAAACCTAATGCAATTACTAAGACAGAGAATTCGTTAACTACTTAATGGTAGTTATTTACATAGTCAACAACTTTTGTTGACAACGAATTTCCCCAGAGCAATGAAAACAACAGTCTCTCATCTACAATTGACAAGGAATTGGACTAAAGAACTACTATACAAAACAAACATTCTGACAAAGATTTTCGACTGTTTTCGACAAGGATCTTCGATTGATCTGGGATAAGAAAATGCATTCCAAAACTACCTGAAATTTATGTCAATATTTTTGTTTGGTTAGCTCGGTTTTGTAATTCCTATCGGAAAACTCCACTTAACTAGAGTGGAGTGTAGCACGTAGTAGGAAGATAAACTCAAATGGACGTGACTGGGTTGTTAAGACTGAACTTTTGGCAGGGAAAGGTCGATTTTGTAGATGCGGTGCATATAAGGACATTTTATTTTTATCTTTGTCGGATTCAGGCCGTTTCTTAGAGCTGACAAACTTGGATTCAATGCCTAAAACGATCGGCCATTCATAATCCTTCAGAAACCGATTCATGGTACTTAAACGGAAATAGACGGACTATTCGGTATCTTTCTGTGGTCTGATGGGCTTGTAAAGTGGCTTGAAGAATATCAGAATAGCTAACAATTCTCATACACAAATGACAACAAAAACTGTTTGAAATAAAGCAAAGATGAGGTTATTTGAATCATTTACAAGTAGTAGAGCTAATAGGTATGAGATTGATCTTTGACTTCGGTGATATAATTGGTCACAAAATTCTTTCTTCAAAAACTTCGCATGTACACTCCAATCATTCTTCAAAACAATGCGCCTTCCTGAATTAACAGTTGTCCACAAATATAGTTCTATAATACGAATCTAACTAACTAAACAAACAAGGAAATCACCAATAGTATTTACAATGATAAATTGATACCTGGCGCATCATGACTTAAAAGCTGATTTCCTTCTAGCTTATCATATAAAATAAAACAAATCGGATTTTATTAATTAAAAAGAGTTTATGAGAAAAGGGTTCTGGACTCTTTGCCATTGTCATTTTTGTGACATTAATAAAAAAACGATTATATGAAATAATAACGGGTCGATCAAACTCCCTTGACCTGCGCAAAGGAGAATCGATCGCATCTTCTGCAGTTCTTTAACTGTAAGACAAGGCATTCAGAGTTCCACCTCTCAAAACTACTTGGGTTTGAAATAAGGCAGTCGTTAACTGGATAACAATTCTTAACCTGCCAGTTCATTTAGTTAAAAAATAGTAGCGCTTGGGGCGTAAAGCATCTTTTATTGAATCATCTTTTTTAACGGTTGCACAGCGAAAATGTTCTAAACATTTGCCCTAAGAACAGAAATTAGCACTCCACTGAAAAGGGTAACAAAAACTGAACAAGTTTATCTTGGAAAGTAAAACATAAAGAGAAACTGAGCTTCCACTACAACCTGAAGCACTGGGTAATCGCTTTCATTTAAAAGGTATTCACTTTGACTTAGCTAGTATTTTGTTAAAAGAGAACGCTTCATGATAATGAATTGTATGTACAGAGGAACCTCGATATTGGAACCTCTCTTTAAAGACGTCTTCATTATAACGAACGATAATCTTTACCCCAGAAATAGTAAAATATATGAAAAAAAAAAACTCGATACAACGAACGTCTGTACAGCGAAGTTCTCACTATAACGGAAGATATTCTTCACCCCAGAAATTAGTAAAATAAAATTATATCAGGAAAAAGAACCTCGATATAACGAAACCTTGTGATAGCAAACGTATTTTACCAAGCCTCCGTTATCTGATAAAGACTTTACTCAGTGTACTACAGCCTACAAGTGAATACAGAAATACGAAGTATTAGCAGAGTACATGAGATAACTTACCGTCCCAAAGCCATCTTTTTGCTCGATGCCGTTGCATGTCATCCTTTTTCGATGGAATGTCTTCATCGCCCATTACCGCAAGGGCGTGTTGAAGGAGCAATAATTTAGCAACCACAAACAGTAGAACGATCTGAAACTGCGGCATGGCCTTATGTAACAGCTATGCGCTTATTAACTTGATTAATTTTTCAACCTTTGGCCCTAAAAAATATGGAGAACAAGCAGATATGAACGACTCTCTTTGCGTTTAGTAATTGCGTCCGAAGTATGTCACAGTGCAATTTCTTTGACAAGGTTATCTTAAATACGTCTGGTAAGTATTACGTTGAAAGCGGCGGGGCCGAATTCTTGATAAGCTTTACAAAGCTTCTTTAATGACTTTATGAACAGATATGCTCCTTATTAAGAAAAGGAACCGTACAAAAATAAAAATTTCAAACATGAAAAGCCAGAGTCTGAACTTTAAAAAAGCACGATCTAGATTTTTTTTTTAATGGACTCATGTCTCCTATACTTGAAAGTATGGAAACAATAGAAAATAGAAAGTATGAAATAGCTGTAGAGTAAAAGTTGTGATAAAATCTAATTTAAATAAACAAATCTGATCAGTCTAAAAAATGAACTAAATGGAGTTTTATCTTGATACAAACTAACACAAGCAATTATCAATCTGGAACGTAAGGAAAATTTTGAAGTAAAGTATCTGCAGGTGCGGGCACCACCCCCATACAAAAAATAAATCTCTAATCTGACAATCAAATTAGAGAGCAAAATAGATCGAATAAAACCGGTTAAAAAAGGTTATAGGTTGGTCTCAACACTTATAGGTCGGTCTATAACACTTTATTTAGGCTGAAAATTTGGCGACTAAACAGGCAGTATGGAAGATTTTATAACCAACTAAAAAGTGAAAAAAAAAGCACTAACCACGGCAGTTAACCCATCCGAACTTTAATACATGTACTGAATTACATAGACAGAATTTATCAGCAAGTGGGGCACCTAGGCAAAAATAGATCACAATTCACAATTCTAGTTCGAATATTTTTCTTCGCTTTTATCCAAGGACAGCATCAAGTTGCCATTGTCCATTTCGAACTTGTTTCTCCGGACGACTGGATCAGTCTTTCAAATATGATTATGATACACTGAGAATTTAAGCTAATTGAGTCAGAACTGTGTCAGACAAGGCCAAGTTGCCGAAAGTAATATACGAAGATCGGAAGAACTACGGGATTTATGGGGCATGTTATAAAGTGTAGATATCCAAGACACTCTAGATAGGCTCGATTAAGGATAATAGGCTTTTAACTTAGCGGTGTCTGCGTTACAATAAGGGGTTCATAAATTCGTGTAATTATACCAGGACTTAAGAGGTTCCGAAATTCGATCAACCGCACTTAATCCGAATACGATTAATTGGATAATACACTTCCATTTGTCCACATGGGCAACGGATTCGCCCGCTAATCAGTCTTTAAAAAGCTTATGCCCCCTTTCATCTGTCTTCTTCCCGAAGAGCTAGAAAAATAGTATGTACTTGATTTTATTGAATTGTATTATCTAATTCATGATTAATATATGAAAATTGTACCAGTTTAGTATCAAAACTTCCCGGCCGGATCAGACAATTGTAAATGGTTAATGCACGGCAGTGATGGGTTTAGAGAAAACTCTTGTATAAAAGCCTATTCCTTTTTTCAAATATAGCGACCTAAGTGAAGTTCCGGGATTTTGTTTAATTAACTTTTGCAATGAACACTGATGAATAGCGTGTGATCATTTTGATCCCATATTTTTTATCGCAGCGAATGCTCTGTCTCCTCCCCAGGCGACACGATGGCCCTTTCTTGCTCTTACAGAACACACGTGTTCTCTTGGGAATAATCGACTACTCTAGCTGAATTCTTCCCATAATGCCCTGTGGTTTCAGGTAAATACCTGTGACGTAAGAACGCGAGGGTCCAAGAAGAACGAGATTCGGGAAACTAGATTTCTCTTCAAGTATATCATTTACGAGTATTTCAGGTAGATACAGGATCAATAGAACGAAAAAAAAAATGATACTGAATGAATTCAGTATTAGGTCACAACTTAAAGATGTTTGTTTTTCACTCATTTGATCCCGAAGTCAGAATTCTCTCAAAGATCATGTATAAACATTACATGGACAGATAACTAATGATAACCAATGAATTTTAAACCAAATTGAACGTAATCATTAAAAGCTTTTAAAAAAGGGATAGCGTGAGATGAGACTGTAGGCTGTTAATATGGTTTGATTTTATTAATATTTTTTATTATTTTACTTTTTGACGAAGAGTAAAATAATACAAGGTATAATACAAGGTCTTTTTTAGCACGCCATACACATTTTGGCGTTTTAAAGCATGCGTATTGCTAAACATTTCATTGTTGAGCTTATAGACTAATAAAAATAACTACATATAGAGAAATAAATATGATGCAAATAAATATAGGTACGTACTAAATATATAATTATGATATTACCACAGAACAGAAACCTCAACGAAGCATCAAGTCCCTGATGAGTTTTGTATCAGTATGAAAGACATTTTTATTAGGCAGGAAAGCAGTGACCGATGATCCAGCTGATTTTTTCGTTAGGTGTTGACAAGCACCTCGAAAAAGATAAAAGCACGAGGCCATAGGCCACTTGTTTTCATCCGTTTCTCGGTGTGTTTGGAACCCGTGATGAAGCACTCGCCCTCGTTTTTGACATATTACACCAAGTGCGAGACAGTGTTTCGTCACACCATTGAGCACCCGACAGTGAGAAGAGCCGATTTCGACGAACGTTAAGGTGTTTGATAATGTGTTGAAATACTGTCTAATGTTTGATATCTTTTCTCACAAAAAAAGTTATTTTAGAGGCAGATGTTAAGGATGCAAAAATGGGGAGTTTTTCGTCTGATTTCCAGAACACTCATTTTAAAAACATTCATTTCATTTGTATTTTCTTCATGAATTTTTCATGAACTTGAGACAGGTTAACTCTAAAAGACCATATTAGACAAAGTGATGTGTAACTCAAGTTTGGTTTACACTTGGTGCTCGCGGTTCACGGTTCCGGAGTTCGGTACTCGCGGGGACCTAATGTGAACACACCCCTTTTTCACGTACGCCAGTATGTCAGGCGCTTTTCTATGTCCGAGTACAAGGTCAAAACCTTCTTGTACTCGGGCACTTAGTTGCTCACGAGGCCCCAGTTTGCACTGCACGTGTTGTGTTAGTTGCGAGGCAAACCACTACATACCCATCACTTTCTACTTACTACTTTCACTTCAAAATGGAGTCTGGCAGGAGGAAATGGAGAAATTATGTACACAGTTACCTATCCGGCGGACGGCGCACGGCGCACGTTCCTAACCAATGTATGCTTGTTCTCTCTCAAAGAAAGTGAGTGCATTTTTGAAGACGCCTCGATACATGGCTTACTACTAGGTTATACCCAAGAAGTCTAGAATACCTTGCTTTTTTTGGTCTAGCTTGTTGATTAGTTGTTTTAAGAGTTTTTAAGCCTAAAATAGAGCTCTTTGTTTTGTTGGTGTTCCCCTTCCGTTTTACCTTAAATAGTAAAAGGGTAAAGGCTTTGACTTTTGCCTTCTATATAACTCACACTACACTTAGGACGGCTCTCTGAAAAGAGAGATAAACAAAGCTTTTTTATATATAATTATGACTTTTTGGCAAATGATTAGAGGTGAAATTCTACCCTAAATAAAAAAGGAAACTGTATTAAAACTTAAAATACTTAAAATTAGACATAATTAAGCGCGGTGCCCCTAAATCCGAAAGCCTTGGGTGGTCAAGCAAGCTCATAGTATAAAGCAGCCTTGGTAGCAACGTCGCACGACGTCAATATGGAAATATATGGAAATTCTGCGAATTAATGCTCAGGGATTAAACTGTTTGCAAAACGAGATAAATCTCACGAGGTCAGTTTAAGGTTTGTTTCAAAAAAACTGGCAAATGTAGTAGCGATGATGACAAAAAAATAGATTGCTTTTAGTGACCATGGAATGGAATGTAGCTACAATAATGGTTAGTTGAGCAAAGGGTATCTTCAAAAATAATGCAGCTGTTGATAATGATTATGACGATGATGGTGGTCGTGGTCGTGGTGGTGGTCACAGACGAAGGGCAAAAGAAGGTAGGTAAAGATGGACAAAATTGAAGAGGATTAAAAAGAAATGCAATTAGAGTTTTTGAAAACTGTTAAACGTAATAGGATTTTGCAAATTTTATCCAAGCCTAGGGATATTCAATTTTGCTAATTACAAGAAATTTGGCTTCGCGCATATTAAGTTCCATAGCGAGTAACGACGAGTAATTGGAAAGGCTATACAAAAAGAACTGGACTGACAAGATACAGCCCCTTTCAAGATTGCGATAAGTTTGGAAATGGTATAATTAGGTAGTAGTTATGGTGACTGTGATGATGAAGGTTTCGTATGGATAATAGCCACGCGTTTATAGACAACAATTTGTCCCCCTTTCAATCGTTTTTTCCTCACAGACCCTATATTAGAGGGGGCCGGGAGAGTTAAGCTGTAAAATTTGTTCGCAGAATTCCCATACAAACCATGACGCTTAAGCATTTAGTAATTGCACAAGCAAGAGGGCTTGGTAGGCCTGTACTCAGAGGAAAATCCCATACACGGCCTCAAAACTCCTCCTCTTCACCATTCTCCTCTCCTTCGGCGGAATCCACGCCAACCTCCTCATAATCCTTTTCCAGTGCAGCCAGGTCTTCGCGTGCCTCGAAGAATTCTCCTTCCTCCATTCCTTCACCAACATACCAGTGTACAAATGCACGTTTCGCGTACATCAAGTCAAACTTGTGATCAAGACGAGCCCAGGCCTCTGCGATCGCAGTAGTGTTGCTTAACATGCAAACTGCGCGCTGTACTTTCGCCAGATCGCCACCTGGTACGACAGTGGGGGGCTGGTAATTTATTCCAACCTAGAAAGAAACGTATGTACAATTAACAAGACTCCAAGAATTTCCAAGACATTCAGAAATCAGAGCCTGCGTAACCCGGCTGAAACCACTAAGGCAACACACAGTGATGATATTTAAAACTACAAAAGGGTAATTTCATCCTTACACTCTCTAACTTTTTCAAGTGTATAAGTGGGGATCTAACTTTTGCTGCTTTATTGCTGTTTTTGAAGTCTGAGACTCAGTTTTATCTAAAGAGTGGTTAGAAGTTCATTTCAAAGACCAAATTAGAGGCATTAAAAGAGAGGAACTGCAAGTAACAAGAAGGGCTGATCGTGTATTTACATGTTCCTTTAAGCACGAAATTCACCATGAACAGTTTCGAAACAACTAAGTGACAACAAACACTATTTAACAATTATTCCTCGAGTCCGAATGAGCTCTGGGTCAATAGCCCACGAAGCCGAAGGCCGAATGGGCGAGAGGAATAATTGTTTTTTAGTAAAATCCAACTAGTTGGTCAAAAATATCGAGAATAAAAAAAGTTAAAGCTAATTAAAGCTAGACTTTAATCCTTTTTTGCCGCCAAAAAGCCCGCGCTTTTCGCTACTAGTGGGCTAGAACATATAGCCTAGTAGTGCTCAACCAATCAGAACGCAGCATTGATAATAGACCACTAGTTGGATTTTACTAAATAAAGATATCACTTATTTATTTCCATCTTTTAGGGTAATTCTCTTAGCAAACACCTCCATGGGGGTTTCACTAAAGATACGGCTATATTTTGCGGTGGTTCCTAAAACATTAGAAGTACTAAGGGCATGCAACTTACCTTAAATCCAGTTGGGCACCAATCTACAAATTGTATCGATCTCTTAGTCTTTAAAGTAGCAATAGAAGCGTTGACATCCTTGGGTACCACGTCCCCGCGAAACAACAAACAGCAAGCCATATATTTGCCGTGACGTGGGTCGCATTTTACCATTTGATTTGCTGGCTCAAAACAGGCGCTGGTGATCCCGGCGACATTCAACTCCTCGTGATAGGCTTTCTCGACTGAAATCACGGGAGCGTACGTGGCCAGGGGAAAGTGGATGCGTGGATAGGGGACTAAGTTGGTCTGTAACGTCAAGGGAAAACAGTTGAGAATTTATTTATTTAGAGCGATTTTCGTATGACCTTGAAAATTGGTTTCGGTAAGTGTTCGTTATTCATTTTATCAGCCAGTGGATGAAAAGACCAAAACATGGCCTCTTCGCTTTCCCGCCAAAGAAAACCCTAATTTGGAGAGGGTATCGTTCTATTGGCCATTCGTGTTACAGTATGACGTCAAAGCGAAGTATCGATTGATTTCTAGACAGTTCTCGGGAATGACGTTTTTTCAGCCGAGCGTTCGCTTAACCAACCAAAAGCCACGCGCGTTTGTATGCGTTCGATTAACAATGCAAATCGTTTTATTTCCGTTCGTTTGTTGTTTCTGTTTTGTTTGCGCGTTTCATTTCAAGGTCATACGAAAATCGCTCTAAGCGAGAAACCAATTCAAATTATATCCATCTATAGCCATTGCCTCACGTAAGGTAATCAGGAATCCATAATCCTGGGATTTGGAATCCGAACAAGCAAAAGTGTGAAATAAAGGTTAGCGATGAGCGTTCTGGGTGGTACCAACAATTTTTTTCCAGAAAAATCTATTTTCACGATGTTAGTTTGAGAATTCTAATTCTGTATGTCAAATGAAATGCGTCAGGTCATAAAATAGGGTCTCTCGCCGGGGTCAGGATTTGAAGGCCTCGGCGGCAAAACTCTACCTAAACTCAACTGGGGGTAAATTCGACACATAATGCCTTTCAAGGCTGCAAAGAAAAGAATGGGTACTGTTGAGGAAGACGTCATTCTTTGCTTTGAGGAGAATGAAATAACAACATATATGTAGAATGTATATGTAGAATTACCTGAAATTCTGTGAGATCCACATTCAGTGCACCATCAAACCGCAACGAAGCTGTAATGGAGGACACAATCTGACCAATCAGGCGATTGAGATTGGTGTACGTGGGACGCTCGATATCAAGATTACGACGGCAGATATCATAAATGGCCTCGTTATCAACCATGAACGCGCAATCAGAGTGTTCCAGGGTGGTGTGAGTGGTGAGAATAGAATTGTACGGCTCCACCACTGCTGTGGCAATCTGTGGGGAGGGGTAGATAGAAAATTCCAACTTGGACTTCTTGCCGTAGTCAACTGAGAGACGCTCCATTAACAAGGAAGTGAAGCCAGACCCAGTACCACCGCCAAATGAGTGGAAAATGAGGAAACCTTGAAGACCGGTGCATTGATCGCTCTGTGGAACAAAGTATACCCAATTGTTCATCCAACAGATACAAAGAGTCGATTATTTATAGGAAGTCTGACTTAAAGCGCGGTTTAAAGGGCCGACCATTTAACGTTTGAGGTGGTGGGCGGGGGGGGGGTGGGGGGGGTTATGGGTGGTTTGGTTTGGGTGAGAATTTTTTTTCCCAAACCTCTGGTTACTTAGTTCGAGATGTTGGTTAAATTATCCCAAGGTTAATCCCTTAGCGGATGTTTTCATGTCAGCTGACACTTTCCACCAGCGGGTCACTGACTGAACTTACCAGTTTTCGAATCCTGTCAAGGACGAGATCAATTTGATCCTTTCCAACAGTGTAGTGCCCGCGGGCATAGTTGTTAGCGGCATCTTCTTTGCCTGAGATCAATTGGTCTGGGTGAAAAAGGCAACGGTATGTACCGGTGCGGACTTCATCTATGAGGAAAAAACAAATGATTAAGAACATTACTTGACGCCGTCAAATCTGGCAAATAGAAACGCTGTTTTAAAACTTGCCTAGCACGAACCCTAGAAAGCTGCTCTTAGCTAAGTGTTCTATAAATTCTTCGCTGAAGTAATTCAGCTTGGAGCTTAAATCCCTTCAAATGCACGGCGCACCGAAAATAGTTTCTATGTACAACCTCCCTCCCCCACCCCCCCCCCCCCCCTTCAATTTAGAGAACCAAAAAGTCAGATCAGTGCAATTTTGTGTTAACAATGCAAGCCCATCGGATGAAGATGGGCTTGCTTAACAACTATTAAGTGGTGCAAACTGTCGTCTAAACATTTCATAACATCATTGAATATTTAAAGCCTATAGAACTTTCCTTGACAACACCGGTAACAAGGATCGACAATAGCCAAGAAACTGAACAAACACTGATAAAATAAGCGGTCTATCATTGCAGTTAGAACTGGGAAGTAAGGTACCTTTTTTTAGTCAGCGAATTAAGCTAGTCAAAAAACGTAACTATGAACCTACTTAAAACTGATTTGTCCCCATAACCAAAAGGGAAAGCGTATTTCAAGTTTAGCTTTCCTAAATTCGGCCGTACAACTTTCAAAAATCAAAAAGCGAAACAAAATGAAAAAAATGAACAGGTAGATGTTTAAAATATTAATAGCAAAAAGAAGAAAACAATAGACTGTCATTTCTTTCTCGCGTACATACCAACAACCGAAGGTTCCAAGTCGACCATTACTGCTCGAGGGACGTGTTTTCCAGCTCCAGTTTCGTTGAAGAATGTATTAAAAGAGTCATCTCCTCCGCCTAAGGTCTTGTCGCTCGGCATTTGACCATCCGGTTGAATGCCATGCTCTAAGCAGTACAGTTCCCAACACGCATTACCGATTTGAACCCCGGCTTGCCCGATATGTACCGATATGCACTCTCGCTGTAATGACAAAAAAAATATAGACTCTCAGAAAAGATACAACTCCTTATTTATCAAAGTGTCTTTCACTAGCGCTTCTTCTTTTTCAACGAAGTTAAAAAAAACTAAGACGGTAGATATACCAATTTGCTTTCTTTTCATGAGGACCGTGTCGTGAAGACCTTAAATGGCGCATGCAGCAAAGCGAACGCTAAATTTATCCGTATTCATATTCGAGTTAAAATATGGGTAATATAATTTCGCTTTCATAAGATAGCTATCTACCTTTTTCTTTCTCTAATCAGATTTAAATTTTTGTTTTGCTCAATAAATAACAGTAACTGAATCGACCCACTAAAGCTGCAGTCAAGAAGGGTAGGTGTTGAAGAAAGGTTTTCAAATATAGCGAAGCAAAAGGTTCAACCAAGAATTACGATTGGCCCATCTCGACGATTTTGTAAATTTAAGAACCATTGATTTGTAATTACAGTAGATTTAACGTTTAGGAAAAATATTGTGATTTAAAGATATCATTTGAAAGTATTATAGTCAAAGACGTCACGACGAGAAATTATAGCAGACACAACAATATGACTCGTTATAGGTCTAAAAGACGCTAAAAAAAGGAAATATTAATAACAGCAATGATCAATATCTCCCGTAACTGTAGTACTTACCATTCTCTCGCGTTACCTTCCTCGCGGGAAATCTTCACCATCCAAAAATTTCGTAATTAGAGAGAACTGTGATTGAGATTTTCCACTTAACTGACAATACCACACCTGTGGTACTTGCTGTGAGTAACTAAACAATAAAACTACAAGTAGAAAGACAGTGAATGATAACTTGTCACGACCGATTAAAAATTCATCAAGGGACCTCCCTAAAATGTTATTTTGGCTATTCTTGGATACCTTGCTGTTGGTGCGGCCGTTGTAGACAAAATAATGGCGTTAATTATCTGTTCCTCACTAATTGTATCTTGGTAATCATATTGCAAATCAATCTGGACAAAATGTCTTACACTGCATTAAGTTAATTTGATTGTAAGAAATAAAACTAACGCACGACACACAACGAAGAAGTAGAATTTAGAAACGACACATGTACAGATGTCGATTAAGAGAGTAGGATAGCCAACCCAAAGAACATCCAGGTATATTTTACAGCGATTATTTGCAACGTGATCAATGCAAAACTGTAAAATCTACCTAAAAATTGGACAGCTAATTAACCATGAATCTTTAGGATGACAGACTTTGCTAATTTATGATACTGGAAAACTTGATCTGAACTCAGGGAAACCAGCTGCTTACGATCAAAACTTCCAGCTGACTGAAAGGAGAGTTATGAAGAGTTACAGTGGGTGGGGCGGGAGGGATAAGGGGCCTGCCCTGAGAGGTTTGACCGAGATACTCGAAACTACCTTTTTAGTAATCGACAATAACTTCTTTTTTTTTTCCGACGACGAAATTATTCCTCGACTTCAAAGGTCATTTTCCTTACTTATAGTGCACCACCTAGTGCACCAGATTGTCCTGTCGTATATACTTTCGAGTGAAAGCCTTAATTTGGGCCACCATGGAAGCTCTCGGAACAGCTTCCAGGACTGGGTAAGAAAAACGTAAACCGCAAACAACAGGAACAAATGACCAACAGAGGTGAAATAATAGACGTTCGTGTCAGGAGAAGAGAATGTCAAACACAAGTTGGACGAGACTTACCAGAAGTTGAAGTTCGACTGGGGTTCCACAAGGTGGAATTTAAGGTTTCCAAGAGTTTTGCGACTGCTGCTAGTGGCGTAATTTGAATACTAACTGCCTTAGTCTGCGGTTTAACAGCTGAATGAAGACAACAGCAACGGGTACAGAACGTCATCCATAGACCGTCATCTGTTTTGGGGAACACCGGTAAATTGTCGATGAACGACTGGTATTTGACTTCTAATGAAGTGGAAAATTGAAGCTTTCGTGATTTTTTGTGTATGGGGAATCCAATTGTATTGTGGAATTGTGAAACATTACGGCAAATATTATCCTATACACTTTGCTCTTGAAAATTGGAAATCTATAATATTATAATATTTGATTATCGCTGCCTCCGACCACGTCTTCCAGTCCTTTTCCATTTTAGCAACTGTTACGTCAAGAAGCTTCTTCGTCTCCAGGAAACCCGCCTTAATTTAAAGCGCGCACGTGGTGCCCTCTCTTGAATGATGTTCAGTACTCGATAAACGGCCTAATGTCCAGGCCTCTCAATCTTCCCTGCTCTTGCGAAGTGCTCATGGTGTCTTGGGAAGACGACCCTGAGCTCTCTGTTTTCCTTACAGCTTGGGAACGAGGTAACCGCGGAATAGGCTGTGGAGTGAAGTGTTTGCTGGGCAACTTCAAAACTTAAGCTCTTACGTATCATTGCGCAGGATATTGCAGACCAGAACATTTGCATTTTACTGTTTCCTTGTGTTGTGCACGATCGTTGACACGTTGATTAGAAATCGTTCGCCTAAATTTTTAGGCCCACGCGCTCTTGTCCAAGAAAGCTTTCTAAGCCTTACGTGTTGCGCTTTTCTGGCCTCGTTTGAAATTAAAAGTTTCCTTCAATTGTGCAATAACCTCGTTCCCAGGGTCCTCTCTTACCCTGCAGGGAACGAGGTTGAATTGTATACATGCTAACGAGGTCAGTAAGGCTAATCATCATGCATGAAAAAAAATAAATAAATAAATAAAATAAAATAAATGGTTCGGCATTACGAAAATGTTTATGATAAACCTGAAAAGGGCGTCAAAAAAAATGTCTTCAGCTGGGGAAAAAAACTTCAGCAAAACCGGAAGACGAACAAATTGTGTATTTATTCCAAAGAAAACATATATTAGAAAGTTCACCCTATATGGTAACAATCTCGGTGAATGTAATACTAATGACTTAAATTAACATTTCTCACATGATCAAGGAAACAGCCCATATTCATTTAAAATTAACCCATAATAATGCCGATGATGAAAAGCACAATAAGCTTTTGCATAAACATTAAGCGAAAGTCTAATTCTATTCACTTATTAACTGAAGGAGAATTTTCTTGTAATTTCCTCGTGTATCGTCCTGAAAAAAGAAAAGAAAAATATTTACTTGAGTAGGAGTTGCAGTTCAAACTTCAAGAGAGATTCAAAGGCTGGCACTTCGAACGCGAACTCTTCGTCACTCCAAATAAAACTTAAATGTAGGTGTTTCACTGCCTCTTTGAGACCTTTTTGAGTTCAAAGATATCCTTACTCATATAAAAAGCATCAGAACTTTGAAAAAGAAGGTAAAGTTTGAGGCACTAGGCGAAGCAAGTCAGGGCTAATTCAGCAGTTTCCTTCAAGTCCAGATAGGACTGACGTGACTGAAGTATCAATTGAAAGCAACGCTTTACACTGCAGAAGGAGGGTGGGGTACACAAAATTACAAAGGATTTAAAATAGGGTTGCATTCAGGTATAACTTTGGACAAACCAAAAAACGGACGCCAGTTTTTCTCTACGTGTGTGAAAGTCGGAAGTATCCTTTGTTTGTTACATCGTCACTACTTTGGGAACAGCACACTTCGAGGTTAGGAGCTACTTAATAATAAGAGAAAAACGATAATGACACTCAACTCAAGCCAACCTTGTTTCCAAACGGCTAAAAGAAAGAGGCCCTTGGAAAAAAAATTAGAAACCAGGGGCCCGTTTCTCGAAAGTCCCGGTAACTTTTCGGGCCCGAAATCAAATACTCAAATCGAAATATAAAGAATAAGAGACCGGGTCCTGGCTGGCAAACTACTCCATTTTGTGTCGTTAACTGATAGATTTATCATGTTAGATGCAAAACTATTGAGACGTCTATCTTTCATGTAAACCCAAACAGCTTTACGGGCCCGTTAATTATCGGGACTTTCGAGAAACGAGCCCCAGGCAAGCAAACACCCTTTCTCCCTTTGTCGGTGACGGAACGTCTGAGTAGGACATCGAGCACACTCGCTTAAAAAAGAACAAGTTTCATCTCCGGAAGCCTTACTTGGGATTACCCAAGACCTAGTATCTTTGTAAGAAAAAAATATTAAAGACATTTATATGACTCGTACCGATATAAACTTAGCCAGTGAGCAATGATATAACTTGGCAAACTCGTCCTTAATGTCCAGCAGATCCACCTCTGATCGCGTCACAATGATTCGTATAAGGGTGGCATCATCTGTTCCAAGACCCTAAACAAGACGAAAGATAGGTATACTAGCTAGAAGTCTACATTCATGTGAGGAAATCGTTTGAAAGGCAAATATTTTAAAACAGATTCGTAGCATTAGCTCCCTGAGTCCCAGTCCTCCCGTTTGTATCCACCACTTAAGAAACGAGAAGGCAACTGGGCCGAGTTAACTTTCGCAAAGACTTCTGGGATCGTTAGTGTTCCAAGTAACAGTTCCTGAAGTCTTTGTGAAAGTTAACTCGGATCAGTTATCTTCTCGTTTTTAAAGTTGCGGATGCAAACCTGGTACAATGTGTTATCCCGGGGCTGAATGACTTTGAGTTAGAAAGGCATTCTTATTTTCAAAGTTATAGCTAATTTTACGGCCTTGCGTTCAAAATCTCTCAAAATTAAAAACGTTGAATATGGCCGACTGTTGTTGTTGGTTATCATAATATTACCCTGTAAATAAACAACCCATGCGCGATCCAAAGTTAACGCTCTTACTGACACGTTCACGCAACGCTGTCGAATTCCTTATCGTGAACAACAGGCGAGAAAACCGCGGCAAAAAGGAAGCAATATTGAGAGGAAGGAGTGGTTAGGTTAAAGCTCAAGAAACGCTCCAAGATAATTCGGTACATTCACTTCACATATTTAAAAACCAAATGAGAATGGACAGTTTACAATTTTGATAATATGTAAAAGAACATTGACCAAACGAAGAAAATCGTCTACCCACCTTCATGCTCTTATAGAGCTTCTCAGCAAAGAATGCAGGCGAATTTCTGACAATCCGAACTGAAATGAAAAACAGGAAATTTAGGATGAAGGGAATGTTATACACAATGTCACAGTTTATTAACCATTTTGACCTTGCCCCCTTCCCCCCCGCCCCCGCCAAAAAAAACAGCTGATGTCAGTGAAGAGGGTAATTAACTGAAGATATGGCCTAAATAATCATTCCTTGAATAACGCAAGCACTCAAATCATCTTTTTTTCAGTGTTACCTATAGCAGTCATTCCATCTTTTAAGTCACCAGACATCTCTCTCTTTATTGACTCTTCAATGTCATATTTAGAAATCTGAAAAGAAACATGAATACATACAGTACATACAGAACTGACGTAGCACTATGTCACGAGGATACTACTGTTCTTGGTCAATTCTTTGCTTAAGTCAGCACTTGGTGCCTTAACCAATACACAAAATGCTCCTGGAGAGTTTTGAAGATATGAAACAAATTTCATTACAGCAAAAACCAGAGTATTTTTTCGGTGATTTCTGCAGTCATGACATTAAAACTTGACCCAACTTGCTCAAGTTTCAATCCATTTCCATCCTTGCCATCTCTAGCAACAAACGAAAGGAAACAGTTTCAATGCCTAAATATAGTCTTAAATAACAAAACTGAACAATTATTTTTGGAATTTAGTTGATCCGAAGGCACATTTAAGCTTTTTAAAAAGATAGCAAATAGCGTGACACTGCACCTGTCACCAGGAGAGCGGGAAAATCACAACTGGAAGGTAGCACTTACAAGATGGCCAAGGACTATTCCTCACTGACACAGTGGACAAAGAGCCTCGCTCGACTCAAGTAAAATGATAACTTTACCCCTTCTAATTTTTTAAATGCCTATAAAACGGGAGATTAAAGGAAGCTATACAAAATTCCCTCAAGTAAGAAGATGAACCGGTGGGCTGCAGAGCTTATGACGGAAGTTTTAACTCAAAGTTTTGTCAAATCGAAGAATGAGAAGACATAGCTTACCTTGGCGTATTCATCGAAGGTTGCCTTTAACTGGGGAAAACTCCGTGAGACAAGGATGATATTAAACCTAAAATTAAAACATTTTTCAATTAGTTCTATGCAAAACAAATACATTAATGCTTGGTTACGTACTAGGTTACGTAACGACTGCATTATCTTTTATAATACACATACAAAACTCACTTTGATTCGTCTGTTCCCCATCTGGCTTCCCCTGCTTGGTACAGCGCCTACATACAAGTTGAAAAAGCGTATATTTGACAACAGTAAGCTTAACATGCGAGAGGACGCTTTTCAAAGCATCGCTCAATGTTTGGCAGCGACATTTCCGTACATAATGGCTTTTGCAAGGAAATGGATTAGTCCAGTTTATTTATGGCGAAGGTGTGGCACAGGGGACAAATCATTTGTTGACCACCCGGCGCTCGAAACATCGACTTACATCTTTAGAGACGATAACAGGCCAACAGTAGTAACTGGACCAAGTTGTTATAATGGTCATGTCAAGTCCGGCACGGCTAATAATTAAGCTTTAAGGCCCGGGTTCGATTTAGCTCGGTGTTCATATTGGGGTCGAGTTTTTTGGTTGGCTATCTTCCTTGCTCCGAGAGGTTTTCTCCCGTTTTTCCAGTATTATCGTTCTCTCAAAAGCCAGTAATTCCAAATCCCTATTCGATTCGAAAAGTAAGTAAACATTTTTATAGACTACTAATTACTTACAACTACTGTTTATATCTTTTATTCTAAGGAAAGAACAAAGCATCAAGAAACACTTGAGTGCGCCGTCTTCCCAAGCTGGCAGTTTTTAATAACTTTCTTTTCTCTAATAAAGGAAAATTCTGCAACGTACCTTCGCATCTGCCTGAGCTTTACCAAAATCAACAGATTGGTTTTCGTCTCTATAGGCCTGTAGCAATAACAGAAAACAAAACAGCTTAATGCGGATAAGCACCTGAAAAACATATACACGAAGATTTGCCACATACTAGGTGCTAAAAAATTGGGCATGCGTAAACGGATCTTAACTCCTTGCTTGGACACAGCAGTCACACCCTCTTACCTCCCCAACATCTCCCCACCCCTTCCTTCCACTCCTCTTCTCCCCTCCCCTCCCCTCCCCTCTCCTCTCCTCTCCATTAATATTGTACAAGGGTCATCATGACATATTTTTAAATTGACCGAACTTTTACACCAATTTTATCTATGATCTTGTTAAGGAAAAAGTAGAGAAATAAAAAGAAAAGAAAATCTTTCATGAAAAGAAAAGCCCATCGCCTGGCCCGCGAATTCTTGTGAGCTTGTTCTAATCCCAAATCAGTGCCGGATCCAGACCCTGAGATAAGGGGGGAGGGGGCCCGGGCATCCAGACCCTTAGAAAAGGGGGGGGGGGGCGGTCTCCAAAAACATTTTTTGGGCCCTTCGGGCCTTAGTTTGGTTTAAAAATAAGGGGGGCCGGCCCCCCCCGGCCTCCTCCCCTGGATCCGCCTCTGCAAATGACTATGACTATGAATTTTACCTGTAGAAGTGAAGTGAGGAATTTCTTGAAATAACCAGAAGTGTCTCCTGCAACATCCTTTTCCAAGTCTCGGCTGAACACTTGAGACATGCAACAAAACGCATGTTCTCATTAGCCAGAGAAAGTATTAACGGAAAGGTGTAACTTGGGTAAATGAGTAAGCTTGGTTTTAGTCAAGACTAGCTTCACAAGTTCAAAACCCCACCTGAATCACCGACCAGGATCTTTAATAAATTGGCAAGAACTTGCTTGCTGTGATTAAGATTATCTCTTCTCAGTTCGTTCAGATGATCACAACTTCAATAATTTCTCATTTAAATACTTCAAATACCGCTATTTCAATTAACGGTGTTGGACGAAAAGACTATCCCACGACGACCACGACTGAGAGCGCATAGAAATATTATAGGTAATTTCACAAAAATTTACCCAACTCTGCCATCCGGCGTGAAATCGTAAAGGTAAACTCTAGTGATGTTTCATACCATTCTATAGCACTGACAACCGCGAAGTTACGACCGAATTACAAAGAAACTACCCACGCGACCTTGCAGCCATATTGCTTTAGCCTGAGGCCTTAAAATTGAAATAGCTGTCCACTATAACTATTTCGCCAACTCACGCTTTTGATAGGAATGTTTTATTGCAGTGACCTCTGAATTACTTCTTGTGCACAGAATCTCAATCAAAACGCCTTCATCTGTTCCGAGACCCTGAAAAAACACACGGAAGCAAATTGAATGAATTGTGAGGGGCAGTATGCTGCCAGTGTTTAATTCAGTTTAAGGGAGTGAACAAGCAAAAGAAGGGTATAAAAAGAAGGCCAGTTAAAAAAGCCCTCTCCCAAGGTTTCAAAGGCGGTAGTTACATGCAAAGTTACAGATCAGCAGCGAAAGAAAGAAGCCAGCATGTAACTAACGGACTAATCGGCAGCTTTTAAGTATCTACGGGATGACTTTTAGTTAACCAAATTCATGCATGTAAAATGAACTACACGTATTGGATTCGTCAGAAACCTTATTGGCCCCCAAAATCCCAAGCAGGCCTATCCCGCTATCCTGTAAGCCGAGATAGGGGGATAGGCCCTTGGTTTTCACTGCAGGATTTGGTTCATTGCACTCATTCCACCCACTGCCCCCTTTACAACACCAGCCTCCCTTCTAGCGAAAACCGATAAATTCTGTACTTACCTTGATGGCTTTTCTCAGTGAAGTAGCATCGTAATCCGCGGGAGGCATCATAAGAGCAAGAACAATGTCCTCAAAATGTCCACCTAGTTCATATTTAAGATCCTTCAAAAGGTCCTACAGGGTGGCAAAATTACTAACAGTCAGCACTGCTAAGACTACGTGTAAGCTTGTCATGCATTGCTGCGTACAGGAAAATTCCAAAAATAATCAAAAACAAACAAAACCACCAGTAATGATCACATTGTTTGTTCTCCGTTTCAGTTTCCGTTTCGAGCGAGAGGCTTTTTTCGCTTTTCTAGCTAAGCTGTCAGACCGAGTAAAACCAAGTGATCGCTGGCATATTGTGCGTGTTCTCCTGTTTTTGTAGCGCAAAATAACGTCGTCTCCTTAAATTCCATCAGAACGACATGTAGCTAAAGTTTTGGGTGAAAAATGCTCTTGTGTTATCAACAAAATTTATCGGCTTGGGTTGTCACGTGCTTCATTCTTTTGAACGTCAACTAAACATTCACACTTCAAGGGGGAAACTTAATGATGATCAATTTGGATTTTGAATGGTTAAATCTTAGCCAGCTAATGGCTAACTTGCTGAAACATCGCGCAAAAACATAACCAGATCGAGAGCATCAAAGACTTACCCTGCCATACAATGTCTTGTATTCCAACTCAATCCGTTGTCTCTGGCTATTTGTTCGCGAACAAAGCAACGTAATAATAGCTTTGGAATCACATCCTAAAAAACAGATAACAAGAAGCATAATTATCTACGAAAACTGCTTTGATAGCCCAATACACTTCTTCTCTCATAGTTCTCATTTCTTTTGCGCATATATACATTTTGCTCTGCGCGTAGGAGAACGAGGCGATCTCATAGTCGTTCACACCAGAAACGTAAATCTTCAGGCCAGCTCCATGTTTTAATAGGTTGGCAAGCGTTTTCACGAAACCCTAAACCCTGCGAGGACCCGAAATGATTTGGAAGGAAGCGTACTGGTGGGTAGTGCAAAAAACGAGATTTTCCACGCAGAATCATCTGCTCCAAATTATATAATTTTTTGCGTTTTTCTTTCGCCTGTTTGACTGAATCGCGCTCATTTGGGTATGGTTTGAAAAGTCTCTTCTTCCTGCAAAAGTCGAGTTTCAACGTTGTTTAACAATGATTATGTCACAAGCGGTATAAGGGACGCGGTCCGCATGGGCGTTTGAGGTTGATTGAGGTGTACATATGTTAATTAAACTGGTTTCAAAGTGTTTTAGTATGAATCAGCCATGTGACCATATAAGCAAGTCCCAGGGGTGAAGGAGGTTGGGGAAAAGAGGGGCATAAGAGTCCATAAAGAGACTTTAGAGGACATTTGTGCGTTTTATACCTAATCCCTTCATAGCTTTCCTTAACACTTCAGCGTCCTTCTGCGCATCAAAAGTTGTTTGACGAACTTTGACAGATGCTCGCTTGGTTGAAGACTGAAAAAGAAAAAAATTGAGTTAGGCTAACTGGAAACGCCGATCGCACAAACATTAGACAAAATTGTGAAAGATAAACCTTTCTATACATAGAGACACACATAATGGCACAGGTTTTGATTTCGCTTTTGGGACAATGATTCTTTAAATAACAACTCTCTAACTAGCCATGAGTTAACATGTTTTGGACTCGTTAAATCAAGATGATTGATTGATAGATTGATTGATTTTCTGGATTCCGGATTCTATTCATTAGCAGAGTTCTAGAGTCCTTTAGCTGCATTGAATTACAGATTCCAAAGCTTAGGAATCCGGATTTCACAAGCATAAATTTTTTCAGAATGGGTGATTCCAGAAAATATCCATACCATACCACGGGCGGCATCTTGGAATTCCGAAGGAGAGGGGGCGTTTCTTGGACTGGAATTCCGAAGACGTGGGGGGGTAACGTAGTTTGGAATTCCAAAGGCATGGGGGGTGTTTCATCTCTGAATTCAGTGAATTTCCAGAGGAAAGACGGCGAAAGCTCCGCTTGAAATCGCTGACCTGTTAACATTCCCAGTTTGTAAATGAAGCACGAACCGACCACGGAAGAAGTATGCGTTCATGCAGATGGGTAAGCAGATGGGTTGTGCAGCAAGCTCCACATCGAAGAGGCCTTAAAGTTGATGAATTAGTCAACTGATTAATAAAAATATAACCAAGTCGGTGTTTCTTGCCGATTGTTGATTGACGATGTGTTGTTGCGTGCTGAAAACTCGCACCAGTCTCTCGTTTCCAAATAGAACGCCTGACAGATTTTGTATTTCACGCCGATTTTCACACCAACATGTAGGTAGTAAAATCCGACAGCGTGTCTTTTGATACGCTGTTTAATTCAAAACTGTTTATGCGCAAGTGTTTTGATCATTCAGTTCTAAATAGATATTTTTCCACGAAATAACTATTTATTCCAGGAGCTGATATCCTTAAACGGACAGGAATTCCAAAGGGTCTGAAACAAAAGTGGAAAATTCCGGAGGAGAGGGGGGGGGGTTAGCGATTTTGGAATTCGGAGGGTAAGGGGGGGATAAGCATTTTGGAATTTTCGAGTGCAAGGGGGGGTTAAAATACTCATGCCACCCGTGGTAGGGAATGGATATTTTCTGGAATCACCCAATCTAGATTCAACAAGCACAGATTTCTCGGATTCCAGACTCTAGATCGCCTTACATGAGGCGATTCTGATACAACTTAATTGCCATTAACTAATTAAATGATCATTAAATTTGTACCTGATGGCTTGATCCAGACTTGGTAGTGGATGTAGAGTGTGAGGAGTACGATGATGATGATGACACGTATGAGGATGAGGTTGAGTAAGAGGATGCTGCCACAGAGGGTGGAGGATGGGAAGATGGCATGCCAGCAGCAGGGGGAGCACTCGGAGGTGGAGCCTACAAAGGATGTGAAAGAGCGTTTTAAGTCAGTAGTACATAACTGTACTATTTCCTGCAGCATAAAACAAGTCAAGTCATTCCTTTCTGACAAAGATATGGCTTCTGCTATTTCATTGTAGGCATCTAAGCTTTTTAGATAATTTAAGACAGTTCCAATTTGTTTGTTTGTCTATCTTACATTACTGAGCTCAGGTCCTGAGGCCCTGAAGAGGTTTAAGATTCATAGAGGAAAATAAGTAAAAGTAACTGTCATGTCTTCACATTCTCTGCAAAACCTGAAAATTAGCAGAGAATGACAAAGAAAATAGTGTACCAGTATGCATAATGCACCTGCAAAACCATTAAACTGTTTTGTTTAATACAATAATGATTTTTTCCGGCCACTATCTTTGCTGTTCCACTGTCAATTTATTTGTTGGGTTCAGGAGAGATGCATCTTTGGTGAGAATTCTTCTGCAGTACAACTGAAACTGATTGAAAGTATGTAGCATGCAAGCAATCTTAAGCTTCCTCACGTTAAGCGGATTCAGGGAAGGAAAGACCATTAATTGAACAAAGAAAGAAAATGTCACAGACTGAAGATTTGACAAAAGTGAGAAACAAATAGCTAACCATGGACAAGTTAGGCTGAGGTTGAGGTGGACCAACTTGACTCTTGTAGAGGCTCGGAAATGAAGCAGTAGCCATTGCTGCACCCTAAAACATTTCAAGATAAACTGATCTGAGCTATTTTAAAGTGCACATCTTAACCAAAATATGTAAGGTGGGTATGTTACAGGTCAAAATTACTAATTCAGGTTTAAATTGTTTAACCTAAATTGACTCTCAATTTAACCTTTGTCTCCTAGCACTAATTTTTCATGAATTAGAATAAGGAGACAAAGGGAATGACAATTGACCCAGGTTAAAAAATTTTAGTCTGATTTTGATATTATTTTGATCTGTAACATGTATGCCGTACAGGGCAGGGGTTAAAGCAGAATTTCATTTGTCTCCTATGATTAATTAAGGCTAGAAAATGAAGGGAATTCTAAATCAAACTAGGTTGAATACTGGTCTAAATTATATAACAATGGATTTTACATGATTATTGGATGAGGTTTCCACTGTGATATCCAAAAATTATTCAAGACCAAGGTATTTTAATAAAAACAGTGTTATCAGCCAGGGTGAAGGCTGAGGCTGATAACACTTACTGAGACCTTGATTATTCCTGGTATCTACAAAAAATCAAATCTAACAATATTGTTTTATTTATAGTTTGTTTTAAAGAAAATGACAGCAAACAAACCATCCCATAGAACACAGTTTAGCATTGCTCTTGGAAATCATGCATGGCACACCCAACCTACAGATAGTCACTTCTCCCGGCAGATGACTATCTAATCTGTAGGTTGCCCAGATTTCCAAAATCAACCGTAGGCTCTTATAGCCAATGAGAGGACAAAATAGTGAGTACAATGTAAAATAATACTTAGAACATGTACACCATGTTCAGTCAGGGTCAACTTTTATATGAATTTTATACTCTCATTATAAACTGGTCTTGTCGGGTGAGTAAGGTATAAATAGTCATTTGGTCCTGCATTCTTATGCATGTATACTGGTGAAATTTGAAGTTACCTTGTAATTCAAATAATTACCTAATTCTTGACGGTATTCATTAATGTAGCCATTTCGCAAACACTAATCATAATACTTACTATATGGTCTATAGCTTACATAGAAGTGAAAAAAAATGTCTCACTTTTACCAATGAACAATTTGTACATGAATCATTGCTTCTCTATCTTTCACCAAAGTTGCATATTTGCTCTACATGCTACATCCTTTTAAGATAAATGTTAAGCTCACCCCAAATGATAAATGTCCAGTAGATGGATAGCCCATGCCAGGCTGTGGCATGGAAGGAGGGGCCCCATAAGGACCAGCAGCATGTGGCGGTGCAGGCATCCCAGCATTAGGAGAGGGCATTGGCATACCTATTATTTTATTAATTTATTACAAATTAAAAAAAATAAGGCATTCAACTGCACCATGAAGTCGGAAAAATTTTGTTACTCAATACTTCATAAAGCATGCATCCGGTCATTTATTAAACATCTATACATTACAGTTATAAATTAAAGCACATGATCTCAGACTCACCAGTATGGCAGCTCATTTGCTACCAAGTTGCATTACTTAAGCTGGGAGCTTAATACAAGCAAAGGTGTTTTGAGCAATGCAAGTCAGTCAGAAGTCCTCTATAAGGAATTATTTTGAATAAATTTTATAATAAAACAATAAATCATTGGATACAGAACCTGCTTTCACATGATCTGAAGTATTATACCGATCTAAGAGGGTGTCATCCACCGCCTTGACCTCCCTAAAATTCTCTAAATCATGCAACTATGTACTCAGCCTTATTCAATTATTGCTCATTACAGTGCACCTACTAGACAACACAGTCCTGAAATACATTTCAACTTACCTGATGGCATAGGGGGAGGCATTGCTGTTGGCATTTGACCTGGCATTCCAGGATACATTGAAGAGCCCTCAGGGGTGGGCATGGGCATAGCTGGACCAGGTGGGTACTATGGTGGGCAAAATGCATGGACTGTTCAGTCACTTAAAGGTCTTAACAAATGATTTTACTACACACAAGCAACCAAGTAATACATGATAATACTTTGGCTTGTTTTAGAGGTATTAAGAGAGCCAAAGACCAACGTATTAAAAATAACACCAATTTTAATAAAGGTACTGTAAGCTTACCACCATTCAATCATTGCCATGTTTGAGGCCCACCCCCCTAGACACTCAGGCCCTTCGGACCTTTTGTACTTACATGGCCGCTGGCCATGGTTTAGGATGCTACAGCTAAAATCTTTCATGTTTAAAACTTAATGACAGTCCCAGTAAAGGACACCGAATGAGAGATGACTTAATAGCCAGGCGAATAAAAACTACATACACTTACCCCAGGAGTGGCACCTACATATGAAGGTTGGCTGGCATAGCTGTCAAATCCTAGTGGTGGTCCTCCAGGGGCTGGATACTGGGATCCTCCCCCTGGTACAGGAGGAGGCCCATACATGGGAAAGCCCCCAGATGGTGGTGGATAACTCATTTTAGTAGCTCCTTTAAGAAAGAAAACAAGAAAGTAAGAGTAGGTGAAGGCACAATAAAATCAATTTCAAAGTCTTCTTTGTGATCACACACACAGCACAATTTCACGTTTTCACATAAGCTAGAAGGCCTTGGTATCAATCAAAGATCTCCTAGTAGAAATCTGAAACAAGGGGAATTGAGAGGAGAATACCTTAATCCTTTCTTTTTCGGTATAGAGCTCTGAGGGGTATGTAAGTGTTTTCTCCTGGCTTGCACATTGCATATAAAATAACTAAGATAGTACGTGCGTTCTGTTTGGTTAAGAACCTATGGTTTCTTGTGGCAGTAAACTCATAGTTCAAATTTAAAGTTATTTTATAAACGCAATAGACCACACTTTCTATGGGTTTACCGGCGTGATAACCCACTTGGGATGTTGGGAGAACACTCTGAAAGCTTGTAAATTACTTGCATGCAGCTCATGATTTACAAGCTTTTCTCGTGCTCTCCCAACATCCCGCATGGGTTTGCCGGTGTGGTCTATTGCTTATTTTTTAAATAATACTCTAGAAAACTATCTCTTTTGAATTTTCCATGTATGTATAACTTTTTTAAAAAAATGACTGCTTTGCTCTAAACTATGACATGCTGCCTTTTTCAAACAAAAATATTCATTTCAACTGTTTTAATGCCTTTCTAATGGAGGGATAGTTACATGAACAAAAGCAGCAACTAATGGCCCACATGAGATTAGCCAGTATAACAGGCATTCTATGAGCCAAGTGAGGCAAATGCAGCATTTCATACAAAGTACGAGGTGAGCACGAAGCACGAGGCAAGAGACAGAGAAAAAATAAAGCGTCTGTGACCAGTCCGTCGTTCTGGCTCTTCCCATGTTTACTACATGAAAGTTGCATTCCAATTAGTTAATTGATGATGTGTTGTTCTGGCGAAATTCTGGCTTGTTTGTCTGGATCAAAATGGCTGTCACACAGTAGACTGAGGAGGAAACGTGTATAAAAGGGATAACAGTGTATCCACTTAATTATCCAGCTCTTTTGACGGGGATACAGCTTCAAAGTGGCAAGGTATTCTGTAGTTACTCCTTTGTTTATTTCCAAATGTTCCAGATATAAACTTAAGGTCTCGGTAAATGAAAATTTTAGTACATTGCTCGATTTTGTTTTTTTTTATTTTTGGCATGAGTGGGTCTTTAATTTTATTTTGGCAGAAAAAGAAAACCAGAAAGTGCTTTTTAACCCTTCTAAAATGAGCGTTTTCTGAGCTAACCAGCCAAGCGTGGACCTCTCGCTAAATCTTTAGAGCTGATTTTCTCTCACTCTATTTTAGGCGCAAAAATCAAAATTCTCCGACCTCCAGTCGGGACAGGTTTTAAGCTATCGCTTTGAAACTTTCAGATATGATGGATAATGATATAGACTCAAAAAGGGTGTGAGGAATTTTCTGATTTCCCTTTGTAACTCATTTTATGTCAGTTTCTTTGCGTAAATCGCGCTCGAGATTCGACTTTTTAGTTTGAAATGCAATAATTCCGCTAATACGAAACATATGCAAATTTCCTCACACCCTTTTTTAGGTCTTTTATCTGTCAATCAGATGCAATAAAAAGGAAGCGAATATTTAACAACGCGAAAGGGCTGGAGCTTCAGCAGTAAACTTGATACCTCTGAGTTCGAGAGCAAAAAACTTAAGCGCCTTTTGAAATTCGATGAAATAGAATCTTTTATAAGGTAATTTAGTCATTTAGCTTTAATTTGATATATAACTTGCCTTTGTAGCGAAAATACTTGCGCGACTAGAATTTTTTTCTGTGGGCACCTCGTTTTCCTTTACCGAGACCTTAAGGAAAAACAAGAGAAAATATATTTAAATTTTTTCCCAAAGTCGAGAGGAAGGATGTTTTAAGATAATTTTGCTTCCAACTGAGTTTGGAAAAAGCCTGATTTACCACCTTTTTGAAACAAAGTGTTGACAGGCCAAACACTACTCATAAGCTTTGCTGCAGTCTTAATTTTATTTCCTGTGGTTTATCTTACTGCAGATGTTTCTGTTAGCCAGAAAGATGACAATTTTCATGCAAATATTGGATCGCGTTTTGATTGGTCCTTTTGACGCCACGGCCTTCAGTCAATAATAATTATTGAGAGCCTGAACAATGGACTGGTAGCAGACGTTTTATTTTTTCTCCTCCTCTTGCCTCACGCTTCACACTCATCTCACACTTCATGCAAAATGCTGCATTCACCTCACTTGGCTCGTAAAATGCCTGTAATGCAGGCTAACATAAGATAGACAAAATGCAAATCCAAACAGCTGTTTTGGGGGATGCCCAACAGTCTTGTGATCATGTCAGTAGTAAATAGCTAACCAAGTCTGAGTTTAAATATCAAAGGTTCACTCCAAAGTCAATATATCATCAAAGTTATAATCTCCGCAGCTGTCCAGATTTTAGATTTATAACAGGTACATGTGATCACAAAAGAAAGAAGATGTCCTACATTGTGTACTGTTTGAAGGGTTTGAAAGAACAGATGTAGATGCAATTATTGGTATATTAATTGAAAACCACAAATTACACCAAGAAACAAATGTCAGTTGCCACTGGAGACTGGGAAACTTCATCATACAATATTATGAAACTTGATAACACCACTGAGCGCTAATAAAAAATGTATATAGTATCAGACATCAAACTTCAAATGTGCAGAATACCAAAACAACAATGAAAAAATGACAAGCGTGAAGGTGACAATCCCAAACAGGCCTGAAAAAATTGTCAATATTAAGCTTCTCATTTATGACACGTTTTATTGTCACTGACAAATTTTATTTTAATAGCTTATGACTCTTTCTTATTTTGTTTTCACTTGTCTTGTACAGTGCAAGCATGATAAACTGCATGTACATGCATCTAGAGTTGCTTTATAGTAAAAATAAAACAAAAGACAAAAACAATCGAGTGACCGACAATCAAAGCACCTGTCTACAAAACCTTTTGCTTACTCATTTAGTATACGTAATTAAAGTCAGCCGGATTATAAAGTCTTATTACGTTATGCATCTAGTTTTAGAAATTGTCCGTCGCTTACTTCATTCAGCTGTTCATTTATACGGATATGCAAGGTTCTGTATCAAAGAACAGACAAAAGACAGCCTCATCGACTATAAAATATAACGTAACTTACTTGCAAAAGGTGAACAAGACCAATGTACAAATTTTTAAATCGATGAGCAACTCTGTCACCGCGAATAAATCGAATGAACGGCTGAACAGATGCAAGATTACGAGATCAGAAGATCAAAACACCACACTGAAAAAAGCCGTAAAACTTCACTTGCTTGTAAGACTTCTTAGCCTTTTCGTCTCATGACTTCCAACCTGAGGTAATTTTTACGCTCAATGTGAAAAATGCTAGCCAAGACTTCCTATTCGACTTCCCTGATCGGACTTGAAGTCAGCAATATTGCAAATGCACTAACGCCCCGAAAGAGACTGGTAACAGGTACTACAGTCCCGAGTTGTCCCGACTCCCGTGACTCCCGTGTAAACTCCCGTGCCTTCTGGGGAAGAGGTCCTCTGGCTAAGGACTAGGGACTAGATTGACGCATTCTGCTTCAATCCCCAAACCTCGGAAGCGATATTGCATTATATGGAAATTGGACTATTTTCCGTTCCCAAGAACTAGGCGAAACGCTTATTTTTCCTTGTGAAACTCCGCAATAATAAGAAAAATACATGATTTAAAAAGATGATGAAGAAATATGTACAGTATCACTCACATTAAGAATTCCAAAAATGATAAGCTTCCATAGTTCATTAAAATTCGATAGAGTTTATATTGTAATATTAAGCGCCAAACAATGTGATCGTAATTTTTAAAATTGATAAGTAAAGTTGGGGATCTCCTCTGAAAAGCTTGCTGAGTCTCCTGCTCATGTATAGCCTGCGAAAACATCCGTGTCTCCTCGCTCTTCGCCACCAGGGACGAAGAGCGAGAAGAAACGGATGTTTTCGCAGGCTAGCTCATGTATACCTACGAATACCAAATGTAATTTTTTTTTTTTTCACAACGAAGGGCAAATAAATAAACTAAACTTCTAATAAACATATCAGAGACTTTGCTCTTAATGTCATTTTGAAAAACGGACACGAGGCAACAAGAACTCTTTCGCTCTCGGGTGTAATTCAACTTGCCGTTAACGGTAATTCCCCCAAGGAGGATCGCGAAAATTATACGGGGATTAAAGGTAAAAAGACGTTTTAGTGTTTTGCCTGTCGTGTTCTGTTTCCCTGTAAGTACGTTTCAAGATAAAGGTTTCAGCGATTTTGAGGGTAGGATTCGGCGGGGTTAAACGTTGACTGGCACACCAGGACTGACAGTCTCAATCAAACACCCCGTCAAATGGACACCTCGCATACCGTGATCTCGGTCCCAAACTTACTCCACCATATGCCCAGCTCCAGAAAAGAGTCAAAGTTCGCGCTGGTAGAAAGAGAATAACTTTTATTCATGCACTCCCGTCATCACTACTTTAATTTTCACTAATCTTGCTCTCCGACTCGACACCAGTCTAATCCCGATCGCGAAGAAATTCAACATGACCATGATTAACTCCCCCAGCTACGTATACGTGTATGAACAAACTCCCTTTCTTCCGCACAGATCCCAATAAAACAGAAATAATTTTAAAATAGTGAGCGCGTGGGGGAACGATGGGAAGACAGCCTCTGGGCTCCTGCCTCGACTCAAAGTTCACAGCGCAAAAACAAACTCGTCTCGCGCTCTTCGCGCTTGGCTTGCCTCGGCTCCTGTCGGGCGCTTAGCTAGAGTAAAAACCTGTTATGTGGGCTAAATTCTCCGATTTTTTAACCAAAAGGACGACTATAAATTAAAGCTAAGCCATACTTGGAAAATTGCTGGAGACCAGCTATTGATAACAATTTGGTAGTTGCTACAGGAGGGGGGCGTAAGGGGGGTCCGAAAACCGCAAAACCGCATAGAAATACGCCAAAAAACCGCAAACCGCATCGGATTTTTTCCCGAATACCGAAACCGCGCGTACATGTAGGCCACAATATGAAAGCTGACGTCAGCAAGACTTGTGATATATTCTGATAATATTGTGCGTTAGTATTAAACATACCATCATAACGCTAACTAACTAACTAACTAAACTATGACCACTGATTAATAATTAAAGGGATTTTACTAATTGAGCACAGACTCAGCACATGGTGACTTGACCTTTTACTGCTGGCCGTCCAAATCTCCAAGGTTTCCAAAGGTGTTGTTATTTTTCGACAGTCGACAAACGAGGAAATATCACTCTATATAGACCTTTCTATAAATTAAACCTGTTTAAAAGGAGTCATTAGTCGTTTACAGGACAAAAACCCTGAGAGTTTTGACTCAAAATGGACGAAATGGTCTTAAACAAACACCATTAACAAGCCAGTATCGTATATCGAATAAGCTCAAAACCCAAAGGGTCCCAAAGGACCCAAAGCCCTGTACAGGTACTCTACAGGTCTACGAACTCGTCTACAGACCTAAAGAGACTAAATATTATACGACCACTTAGTGATCTGGAATCAGTGCTGCTTTGGAATGCGTAGACGTTTTATGGGAGCTTTTTCATTACATTAAAACTAAGTAAAAATGTGGTAGTACTTACTAAACTGTCTCTGTCAATTTAGTGACGCGCTTCTCATTTTTGTTTACCTTACAACGAAATTTGTTCTTTTTTCTGAAATTCTCCCCTTCCTTTCCTTCTTCACAGAAGATTGCCACGCAATTAATTACTACGTCCTCTTCGCTTTCAGCTGCGACCTCGACGACCTCAGTTGCCATTGTCGCGCATTGAATCAAAGCAACGAGAACACGAGGCTGTACGGCTGTACGAGCTAACATCCGGCATGCAATTTCACGAAGTCGACATCATTGGCCAAAACGGTTAATCACATTAAGTATTAACTGGAAAAAGACGCAATTGCAAACCACAGAGTTAAATTGTAAGCTGATATAATGAACCCTGATGCGTTGTAAAACAAAACACTTGGCTCGCGCTTGCAAGACAACCGGATGCCGACCGTTCTAAAGAGTGTTATCACCGCAGACACTTTTTCTCACCGAAAACCGGGACTTAAAGGTTGTAATAACCGCAAACCGCTTAGTGTTTTGAAACCGCAATACCGCGAGTTAAAATAAAAATTACCACAAAACCGCACGAAAAATAACGCAAAACCGCATCACCGCAAACCCTTACGCCCCCCTCCTACAGCCTTCGTGGATTTCCGCAAAACTGTCGATTGTGTCTCTCATAGTATTTATATTCTTCTCAATAAATTGAAGCGAGTGTGATTTCTGGCACCTATACCTGTACGCTGACGACTCGACAATTTACAGTATTGGATCGACTGTTGATGAAGCATGCAATCTACTGAACAAAGCCCTCGACGACCTTAACAAATGGTGCATGGACAGGGGCGGATCTAGGGGGAGGGTGAAGGGAGTGCGCACCCCCCCCCCCCCCCCTGAGATGACCTGCGGTTTTCTAATACAACTGGTATTCTGCAAAAAAAAAACTATGTGGTTTATTGGTGTTGAAGTAGAGCAAGAGAAGAGTGCACCCCCTCCTAAAAAAAATCCTGGATCCGCCCCTGATGGCCAACTCTTCAACACCACAAGAAGGAAATCTATATTTTTAGTATCACAATTATATTTTTAGTATTACATGTACATTTTTTAGCTTTTTAATCTTATACTTAAACCGTGGTTAGATAAAAATGTATTACATTTTTTAAGGCACACGACCCCTCAAGTAGCCTGCGTGGCAGGCGTTTGGAAAGGAAGGGAAAGGGGGTTTTGGGCGCGAGAGAATAGGGGCGCGCGAGGAGGGAGGGTTTCGCGCATCTCGCGTTTTTCTCGCGCCTAAAACTTTCTTTCCCTTCCCTTTCATACGCCTGTCACGCAGGCTATCGCTCAAGCAATTTACTGCTTTAACGGATCGTGTTTAAATAAAGGATAATCATTCATTCAATTGCTTAGCAATGCCGGATCGTTTCAGAGGACGCAGTCCTTGGTAATATTAGGGACTAAGATCCGACGACGGCGACGGCAACGGGAACGCCACAAAAGCAATAGGTTTAATTAGCAAAACAACAATTTTGCACGTGCATCACGCTTTTTTGTACATTTCTTTGCCGTCACTGCACGACTACGACGTGAAAATGCCTAATTTCACGATGTAGAGAGGAAGTACACAAGCGGCGACGAAATTTCCTCTCTCTTTCTGAACTTGGATATGGCTCTTAGGAATTCAACTTTCGGAGGGTACGCCTACATTTGACAAAGTTAGTGACTTGGACTAATCGTGATGAAGATTGAAAGAACGCGAATTCACTTTTTCAGCTAGGTTTTCTCTGCCGTCGCCGTCCTCGGATCTTAAGGTCCCTATTATCTGAACCTATGGCAAATGGCCATCCGCATTTACGGCAGTAAATTACAAACAGAAACAGTTATGTTGTGTGGAGTAGGTAACCCCATGTTCTATGAAAAACAAAATAAACAGAACAACAAAGAAACTGTCGAAAAGCACAAATTTAATCAGTTTGAAATTCGAAGGGTTCCACTTTTTACACTGTATGTATTTTAGCAAGTGCCCCCTAGCAGCATTATTGATAATAGTAGCTAGGCAATACACCGCTGAGGCTCTCAATGGGTTTAATAAACCTTTATCCCTAAAAAGTCCAATCCGGTTGCAGTATTGTATTGCAGGGTGCCGTAATTCCTAATCTAGCCACAGTAAGTAATTTGAGGCCTTATCGTTTGAGGCTGATTGAAATCCATTTTGAGGCTAGTTTTCATTAACAGAGCCACGGAATTAGCGTAGGCAGCAAGCTTTTCCGATTGAGTTATTGCTCGAATTCCAAACTTCTTGGACAAACTTGCGCGAAAATGCTGGACTAATACGGAATCGGAGTCGTGGTCGTAATCAGACGCCGGCGAGCCAAATGCCGCGGTAATATACTAAAAATCAAACCGAAGGAGCTGGAGTCGTAAGTAGAGTTTGCGTAACTGCTTAATACATCTGTCATTAATAACAATCTACAGTTAACAATAGATTGCTAGAGTGGCAAAAAAGCGAAAAGAAAAGCTAAGGCTACTCTCAGTCCTGCGGGTGCCTCCAACAAGTTTTCACTATATAAGCGAACTTTGGACGAAACAACTCGGCGTACAACCATCCCGTCGTGCTTAAATATTTCCGCTAGCTTACGAATCCAATGTTATATTTGATTTTCGATAGGCCATTGGAAAGGGGTTTATACGACTACTGATTAACGACTCCCACCCCGGGTCCTCTTTCAACCGTGGCAGAAAGAAACTGTCATTAACTGTAAAAGCTAATAGCCCATTGAGATCCTCAAAGACGGTTGAAGTTTAAAAGCTTAACTTTGAAGTGCCATTCGATCGATACGAAAATAACATGCAGTTCAAGTGGCCTTTTAACATGCGGTTATTGACAGACTGGCGAGTAGTACTACGAATTAATGCATCACATTGGTTATCTTAGCAACCGAGGTTGATACAGGTTCATTGATCTCGACAGATCCACCGATGTCGATCAACAATCTACTTCGGGAAACCGGTCTCCATTGACCGTGCTCGATAAGTAATGGAGCTCCCAGCTAACTAATATGATCCGAATTAAATCTTAATTATAAGCATACTAAGACAAGCTTCAAGAACTTTTAACAAATCACAAAAAAAGCTAAAAATATCTCTAAAATAACGACTATATGGTTACACGTACTATTCACCGCGGTCATCCGTCTGAGACGTTTTTTTTTTCTTTGCAAGCCTCATATATTGTTGTTTTACTTGACTAGCAAGGTTTGTACGAAATACATTGGGAGACCCGAGTATAATGTTGACTGAGTCAGAACTTTTTGAGTAAGGTTTCAAAATGTTTTGTAAAGTGACAGCGAATTGGTGAATATATTTAACCTTAGCTAAGAGCCCGCAGCCTTAAAAGGGGCTTCCCCACAAAATATATCAAAATTTAAACAGCAATTAGAACTGCCATCAAATTAAGCGAAACATAAAAACAACTGCTCAAAACATTAGAACAAGATGTAAATAACACAGCCTATAAAAAAATGCCACGCGCACGGATAAGCAGATTCTAGGAAGATCGCTGAAACGGATTGCAGTGGTGGTTTGTTAAAAGTTGTTTACCTAACTGGTTTTCAAGCTTAATTTTTTTCTTTTGTAACTTTTGATAAAATATTTGGGAGGCAAATTTGTTTCAAAAAAAAAAGAAGTGCCAAGGATAAGATCCCCTTCAAGTATTCTGCTTAGTTTTTCAAATTCTCAGATTTGATCGACCACAGTGAATATTCGCTAACCTGAATTCTCAGCGCAGTGTTCAGTGTTAATTTACAATGAACTAACAAGCACATATCTCATCACATACAATATCATCTACATCTCCACATTCAGTTTTCCGACAAGCTTGGCATTCAGGGCTCATGTAATAACTGGATTCAGATGGGTACTCTCCGTCTCCTTCTTCTCTTCTGGCCATCGCCATGAGAGCTGAAAATTAAAATTTTAAGACGAGCATCAAAACAATACTTTAAAAAAAAAAACAAAGTAAATTAAAGACTAGAAAAACACCTTGGAGGAAATAGCAAACTTAAGAGAGGTAGCACCATTAGCCAGGCTCGTTTAATTTTCTTTGTGTACAGCCAATCTTATAAAATCGAATTCATTTGAATACAAGATAGAGGGGGTCTTATGTCTGTGGTGAGGCTTACAAAAAGATTGTTTGCAGGTAGATAAACCTATAGCTTGGGACTTATAAAATAAATGAAGGGGTTAGTTTTTAAAGAAACTCATGGAGATGCGTTTGGTGAGGGAGTAAAATACAAAGATTTTTTTCATTCACTGATGAGGTCTGAATTAGCTACTGATGTAGGAAGATAGAAAAGCTAACATTTCTTCCAGCGCTAGCCCTTCGAGATTAAGGGGATCGTGTTTTGTGTGTAGGTTATATATCGGTGGTCGCAGCTAAGTCATTGTTGGGAACGTGGGATTCAGAGATCCTATTTCAAGGATAAGTTTGTGCTCTAGATTTCTGCGACTTTCAGTGTTGCTCTGGCTAAAGAGAGAGGATTGTATTGCCATGCTTTGAACGTGGCATTCTTAATCCCTACGAAATCAACGAACGCTTTTCATTCCTCTAACCAATAGGCCCCTTGTAGCCAAGCCATCACGTGACCTACTTTTCATAAAATTATGGGCCATAACTTAGCAAATTTCAGAAATGGAAAAAGCATGTCGAAAATATCAAAATAGCCAAGTTTGGGGCCCCCATCATTCAAGAATGAGATTTTATGACAGTTTGATATTTTAAAAAAATAAGAAGATTTGTATGGAAAAAGTTGTTGGAGAGCAAGGCCTTTCTCTCCAGCAACATTTTCCATATACCTCTTATTTTTCCGAAAGTTCAAACTGCTGTATAAACAGTACTCTGTAATCCCAGGGGCCCAAACTTGGCCATTTTGGTATCTTCGATATGCTCTTTCCATCTCTGGTATTCTTTAAGTTATAGCCCGTAATATAGATTTTTTTAAGGAGAGATTTGATCACGTGACCTCAGCGGCAAAGGGCCTATTTTGCTAGGAGGCGCGACCGAACGTTTACGCATGCTGGAACATAATCCGGAGGACCCCGAGTTCAATCCACGCCCTAAAAGCTAGCTGGACTGGGTTTGATCTCGGTAGTAGCGAGTTCAACTACTCGGTTAAAATTCTCCAGATACGTGTGGACGAGTCCCCATGTGCCACGTGACCACTATAAATTATATAAGCTGCCTCCTCCACGGGCGTTTCGTCAAGACTTAGTTGGGTGTCAAAAGCGCGAGAGGGGTATGATGGGAACGAGGGCAGAACGCGAGCGGAAAAAAGAGGACCGCGAGCGACTGGGGACGAGGCAGTTCAAAAATTAAAAGTCCAGTCATGCGAAACATAATATTTACGCTCATAATAAGTCACTTACTCTCGTATAAAGTGCGGCGCCGTTTTGCCATCAGACCTGAAATTCAAAGTCGACAAACCAACAGGTCCAGTCATGTAGCACAAATATGCGTCACAGGCCACCCATTCTAACAGTCTAATAAAGTTCGCGGGATTTTCTTTTTCATCTTTAAACATTTTGCATGGAAATTAACCTTTTTTTTTCTTTAAATACTTTAAAACAGCATTAAACGACCACGCGGAATACACTTAGCGATTCACGCGAATACCTTGAAACATTTAAACAAGGCACTATTTAACTTCATAGCTCTGTATCTCAGTGGTCCTGGAAAAGTAAAAGCTGCTAAATACAGTGTCAAAATAGCGAGACACATCTAGAATTGACCGCTTCTCAAATTAACAGAAAGAAGGATTTCTCAATGAAGATTTTGAGAGGGTGGGAGAATTGGGACTATAAGAAATAACTTCTAATTTTGAGATATTTTTCCGTCCTGTAAAGTAGCCAGGATAATTTTACTTACCCGGCAATGATCGCTTTTCGCAGTTCTTGCATTCGTCGTCACATATTTCCTCCTGGACGCTTCCATGAATGCACAAATTCTCGCCATTCTCTCCCTCACAGCAGCCTTTCTTGCAATTACCTTTTTCACATGGGCTCGGATCTGACACATAGCCTGAATGAAAAGAAAAGAGTGATCGAATTGGAGTTTTTTCTTTCTCTCCGTTTTCGAGCATCATAAACGCTGGCTTTAGCAAAAAGGTCCCCAGATGGTTACTTTCAAAACGTCGGATTGTCGTTTTTGTGTGGTCGGACGAGAACGAAGGTTTCCGAGTAGATGATGCCGTCCATCCGATCCACTGTCGCATTTGCATCTTCTTCGCGTTTTCGTGTGGATTGGCAGAAACGATTTGAATGCGCTACGTGTGGATACGTACTCTTCTGAAAACGGAAGAAAAATCTCCGTTTTTAATACTATCCAGATAGGCGTAATATTTTAACTTAAAATAGTCTCTCTCGAGTTCAAAAATCGCTCCATGTAAGGTAATTCAAGACAGTCTTGGATTCTGGAGTCCATGCTGTGAATTCTGGATAACAGGTAAACTCTGCAGTGCGGGCCTCATAGCCGAACAAGGGAAGTGGCTATAAAATGTCAAAAAACCGAAAAAAATATTTTTTTTTGTTCTTTAATGCAGGATGATTTGCATACCTTTAAATGATCTTTTACGGCAATTAAAGCATTCGGATTTGCAAATTTCAGTCTGCTCTGACTCAGGAGTGCATAGGTTCTCGCCTGGTTTTACCTCGCAGCATTCTTTGTAACAGCCTGGCCGGCATTCCTTGGGATCTAAAAAAAAATGATGATGATGACAATATAACAGTGATATAAAGAGCTAAAAAAATTACGAGCTAGCTTTATTGTTGAAACACCCATCAAATAAAATTTCTCTTAAAAGAGTCCATTTTTTTTTTTGCTCTTGATCATCTTATATTGCTTGATCTCCCGGGGGATGTAGAATGTTCGGGTAAGGATGTGCCGGTGGGATTCCAGAACCCTTATAGCCTCTTAATTTCAGATTTAACTTCATCTGAATACCCTATACGAGACTCACTTCCCAAAATATCTTCTTCTCCTAGAGTCGCTTTTTTCCAGAATTAAATTAATGAGGTCTACATCTTTGTTATTAAACTGAGTTGCGATTGAATTAAGATTTGCAGATTTTTATCACTCTCACCATTTTGGAGTGTTAGTTCCCGTTTCCCCTAGTCTTCAACCAACTGACCAATTTCCTGAAAAATGATACCCTATTCTAGATCCAACTCTCTGATTTCTATTCCCGCAGATCCCAGACTTAATTGGTTGAAAACATGCCCTTCACAGCGGCACATGCCTAGTATAATTTTGCAATTTTCACATGTAGGTATTTCAAATTAAGCTGAAGTACCACTACTCTAAGCCAATTAAATAGCAGAAATTTCTCATGTCGAAGTATAACCGACGAAATAAAAGCATTAGGAGGGAGAGAGTGGCTCAGGCCTTACCGTCAGTAAACATCCTCATCAGCTGGAATGCTAGCCGAGTATACTAAACAGCAAACACTGTTTCAAAATCAGTTTCTTTCAACTTACCTTCGTAAACGTCCTTAATCTGTGTCCGGGAAATTCGGCGTGACGTCACACACACGACCATTACCGACAGAACGATAACAAAACAAGTAGTCTTCATAGTTAATAGCAGCAAAAACAGCACCTGAATAACTTAACCTGTTTTGTTTTACCTTTTACCTAGATTTAATAGAGAAAAAGCCATTAAAATACAACAGAGTAGCCATTCCACAAACGGTTTTTTTATTCTGCTTGCGTTGCTTAGGGGTCAATAAATTTCCCTTTATTTCATTTCTAAAAAGGCCGGGTCGACAATCTCCAAGGAGGCTAGAAATTAAGGGGACTTAACAGGCTCAAAACACTGGTGCTCAAAATGACTCGTACTGAGACGACTATTTTATTAATAATAATATACCGGTATTAGCTGCAGTTTCCATCTCAGGTAATTTTTATTTCTCCTTTAGTTCAACTTCATTAGCAAACATTACCATACCCCAAAACAAAACAAAAACAAAAACTACCTGAGGTAAAAAATTAACTACCATATGCATAACGTGTTCTCTCCAATTTTAAAAAATAGTTAATATGTAAAGGTAGTTGGTTTCTCGTCCCAGCCTTATGTCGTTTTTGGCAATATGCTAATTAACCGCTTTTATGCACTTATTTCGCGCCAAAAATCATCCTTATTTGAAGTTTTCTGCTCTTGGTTTGCAGCCACGTGTCAAGGCTGCCATGTTGGAGGTGAAACAATATATTTTTTCGGGCAGAATGTGCGTGGAAAACTAAGTGTCTACTTCCCAGCGGAGGGGAACGGTTTTGCTCTTATTTTGGCCACCATGACGTCACAGTGACGTCAGCAGTAAGTAGACCAATCAAAATATATACACATAATTGAACCCTAATTGCAGTAGCGTAAATACTAAAAAGTCGGGATTTAAAGAAAGGGGCTGAATAGGAATAAATCAGGCACGCTCACTTTATTCAGGAGATTGGCCTGACGAAAGAACAGCACAGTACGTATACAGTGACCAATTAACGTTTTCTCATCTCGATTGATGTTAATGTGATATTAAACAATTATTGGAAGAGGGTTTTGTGGTAACCGGAATAAACAAGGTCGAGGTATTAAAGAGTGATCAGTCGAACCACAGACGTTTTTCCAGTCTCAAAACGTAATTTGGGCTCATTAATTCCCTTTTTCTATATGATAACGTTGGTGCAAATTAGTTGTGCTTGGGCTCGAAGCTTGGGCTTCAAGGTTATTGGCGCTTAAGATTTGTACGGTAACTTCTACGGGAGACTGTATGGTTATACGTTCCCAAAAGTATTTCTCTGGGATGAACCCTCCGGTTTTCAATACAAATGCAGGAGCACATCTGACAAATGGTGGTATGCACTCATTTTCTTCATTTTTTTTAATATTATTTATTATTTCGGACGACCTGTTCTTATCAACTCAAATCTCTGGGCCAAGTATGGATTGTAAGGATAAAGAAATTGGTCTGTTAGGGGCTTTTACAATTTTTTCTTATAATCCTAAACAAAACCTATCATGTGAGAATGCTTAAGTTGTCAGACACATATTGGTGTATGTACAATTCAAGGATGCTTGATCCACTCAGCGGTAGATTGTATAAAAAGCACTAATTATTCAAATTCAGGTCAGTCTGATATTGCCGCTGGAAATTCAAAGCAAGCGCGCATTTTTCATGCGAGTTTCTGAGGGGGGCGGTCTGCGAGAAAGCTAATAGACATGATAATAATGTTTACTTTGCCACTTCTTTAAGAGATGGTTTTTGCTTGAAACTTAAATTAACGTCTCCTTTAACAAAGCCAAGAGATAACTGTGGCGAAACTTACGCTTGTCACCCCTCAAACCGTAAGCGCTCTAGCTAGCTGCATTTCAGGTCATTTCCCTTGCTTTATTTAAGTGCCAGGGGCACCCAACGAAAATATAGTTCAAAACCACTTAAACATATTGTTAAACGTGTTTTAGTATTTAAACCATGAATATGGGCATATTTTTATCCCCTATAAATTTTCCATCTGTTCGGATTTCCTTGCTGAAAGTCTAATGATCCGAAAATTATAGGGATCAAAACTTGCCTGTTCGAAAATTTCAGCCAGAAAAAAGGTTCGCGAAAATTTTAGGTGACCTTTATAGGGTAAAAATTCGTTGAAAATGGGCAATTTTACCATTTTTTAGATGTTCGAAAATCCTAGGAGAGGCAGGCAAGCAAGAAATTTTACAACAAATGTTCCGAAAATTCTAGACCTCAAATCGTCTTCCGAACAGATATTTTTCCGAAAATTGTCTTTGGGTGCCCCTGAAGTGCGCCGTCGACCGCCGCCATAATTCCCTTTGAATTTCGCGCGATAACATGTAAAAGACCCGGATGCTTGTTGCCGCATTCTGCCATCCAGTGAGTATAACAGGCGCATTCCGCGTTGCCTTGCGTGGTTCATAAAGCCCCTGTTATGCAGGCTAACAGTTTTACAGTTTGAACAACTGCTTTCACCGTAAATGTTTCAGAACGTTCGGGAAAATGTGCAACGAGTTCACAAAACTCATTAATTAGAAATCTGAATAGAAATACACGCGCGCGTGGCAGATGAAAGAAAATTAAGTGATATCGTCAATATCCACATAAAATTGGAAACTTCAAAACTATTTTTTTATAATTAAACCACTTGATCAAAATCACGATAAATCTGGAGATCAGATTTGCCGAGTTGAAATAATAAATTCGTTTACTCTTCTGAATTGTGATAAATTTTGTATAGTTAGCCTAACTGTGATCTTTGGCAAAGAATGTCTTCTAAGTTTGGATTGTCAGAGGGGCACACACACAAGACATTATTGTTTGTATGGGACATTCAAAATACTGAAGCAAGATTAAACTGAACCCGAGAAAATCAAATATCTATTTCGTACTGATCAAAGCCAACTGTGCGCTAAACTTACCTTCGCGAGATGTTGCCTCTGCAGACTCCAGGTACAAAGTGATTTATACTGTAGAACTCGCATGATTTATATTGGTATAAATGCGCGCTACATTGTTCATAATTAGTGTTAAATAGCGTCACCTATAATTCATGACCAATACCTATTATTTTTAGGCGCTCAACCGAAACTTTAAAACCTTAAAGGAAACATCTTTTATCAAAATGATACGCGCTAATTTATGTTTATGTAATTGTTAATTAATGTATCCCGCCGAGAAGAAATTATGCCTCGATTAGGAATGGTTTTGCACGTATCGAGTCGTTAATTCTGCCATTTCTCTATCAAATTGCCCAACTACGACTTTCACTTTTCCCATAATGAATTTTGATTTCCCAAAAATATTTTGCATGAGAATTTCTCTTGGGCCTAATAATCTTCCCTTGAGAAATTAAAACACAACTTATGAAAAATTACGCGGGGAAAACATGGAAAACAAATTGCATTATAATGTACCAAGAGACAAGCCCTCTCTTCCATTATTCCATCGCGCAAATGCGACAGTTACGCCTATGCTGCTATTGGATTGACCCTTAAGAGAGTTTTTTTGTTGTTGTTGTTACAGTTATTTTTTAAAACGTATAAAGAATAAACAGAAAGAAAGAAAAACGTCTTGTGTAAATACTTAAGTGTCCTTTTCGGCGGACGTGTCCACTGAAAAGTCAAAGGCAGGCGAGGAAACGGCTTTGAGATAGTTTAAATGCAACTTTGGGGGCTAGGTAATTGTTGAGGATAGTTGATCACAAGGTACAATGGCTCTTGCTATACTTTTTCACCCACAGCATAAAATGACAATGGATTCTATTATGCCCCTGTATTGGTTAGTGTACCTAGGCACGACATACTATCGCGCCAAAACGATGTGTTCTAAATTATTAAAATTATTTCAGTCAAGCATCTTTCCCAGTTTTCAATCGCTCAGCCGATTTTCAAGTGTCATCATTTTTCTTTTTGTCTCACCCTTCAACTAAATGTTATTTAGGAAAGTGTCGTGGCAATACAGCGATCAAATAGACTCCAATTTATTTTTTTTTTTTTTTTGAGAAAATGAGCAATTTTCTTCCCCAGCCAGGGCATAATGGTTGATGAATTTTGGCATTTCTGCACGCAAACTTTAAATACTATGTGACTGATAGGGACCGATCATTTTTATTCGAGGATGTTATATTCCCAAAAGACCCAAATATTCTGATCACGACGTACTTTTTGTCGCGTGAGACGAAATGTGTATATGAATTAATTAATGCTTTTTTTATTATTTTAGGTTACGTTCAAAATGCCGCGCTGTCGGAAGCACATTCTGACGCGCCGGCTTCCAATATCTGGGTGCGCTCTAGACTGCAGCAGCAACATTTCCGGGCCATTTCTATGTAAGGTTTTACCGGTATTTTTTACTATAGCACTGCAGTATTTCTTATCTGGTCGCGTTCTATACTGCAGCAATCCGCACAAACTAAAAGTTCCAGGTCATTTCCGGCTAAGGTTTTGCCGGTATTTTTGACTAGCAGTATTTCTTTCCTGGTCCTAGAAGGGTCAAGAGTAGTTTTTGAGTTCTAAGTGGAAAGAATATATCAAAAGGGCCGAATTTCACTTCGGCAAACATACCCATACCTCACCTAATCTGTTTTTAAACCATTCAGGGCAAGTCAAAACTTTTAAGTTTAAGCAGGACTGCTTTTTTTAAGGATCAATTCTTTTCATCGATCTCTTTAAACGAAATAATCTTAAACCTTTGGACATTATTTTTTTCCTTGCGAGGAAAAATCAGTCGCATAATAATAAGCTATTCTTGGCGCGAAAGTGTCAAGACATAAAAAAGTAACTTTTAATCAGTAAAACATAGAGAAAGCACCATACAGATAAATGACTGTTAGTTAACAATACTGAAATTAATTAGTTACAAGTGATCTTGAGTTAAAAAAAAAATGAGCACTTGAAACCGCGCGACTTACCTTGACTTCAGTGAGCGAGAGACGTGTACGTCGGAATACCGGTAGCAAACGAGCAAATCTTATAAAGTAGAACAAGTATGTTTATATAAGCAGCTCGTTCTGCTCTGTCTCCGTCAAATAAAAGAAATACACTTCTGCTATTCTTTAAAAAACTTATTAAATACTTTTTATGAGAGCTGTCACTTTATTCCAGCGCGGATTTCGTGATTAATCACAGGGTCACTAATTATCACATTGCCGCTGCAAACTAAAAGGGCGGGAGGTCATAGACAAGTGAAAGTAGTTCATGCAATTAGCCGGAACAGTTCATTAGAGCACATCACGAATTTCAAATTCCGGGCATCAAATATCAGTTACAATTAACATGATTCAATATTCAATTTTCCCGCGTCGATACTGAAACATGAGTCAGTAAACAGCTCGAACAGCACAGGGCAACTAGCTAAGGGAAGTACGGCCGACGACGGACTATACCCTACTCTTTGATCCTTCCACAAATATTGACCCTGGCCGGCCTGTGCCTTGTATAGCGGTAGCTAATACCCTCAAAATGCAGGCTATGTTAAGAGGTCAGTTGGAAAGATCCTTTTTAAAGGGCCATTTACACGAAGAGAACAACCAGAACGAATACCAATGAAATTTTCTAATATAAGCGAAAAACGTAGTTACCAATAAAATAGGTTTTTATACACCAAACGTCAAAAGTTTGTCAGATAAGTCAATAACCTTAACACTAACAAATAAGCTCTCTATGCCTCATTGGCCACTTGTTCGAATTAATGTTATCAGTGAAATTGCGCGCGGGAGGTATTCGGCGAAAAATTCATTTAAGCGCCAAATCTATTTTCATATCAAAGCAAAAGTATCCAGTTTATCACAAATTTACTAACACTTGGAAGAATCAAAGTTGGCAAACACGTTTACGGTTAGAGGGACCAACCCGCCTTCACTGAGTGTGGTACCTTAGATTTTAGACATGCTCACAGAGCCTGTTTAGTATCCGTTTTCGTGCTTTTCGAACTATAAATTTTAGAACGTTTCTAAGCAAAACGGATGACTGAACAAATTTGTTAATACCCAAACAAATCCGCTAAAAAGTCTGGGTCTGTAAGGATGATTAAGTTACTTACTGTATGGATCAGATGGTCATGATCGACGTCTCTGAAAACTTTAAAATACTCAGTTTACTTTTAACTCATAGGGCGACGGATATAATGTAACAGTGAAGTTGGTTTCAATGAATAAAATCGGCAATGACCGAATCGATTTATATGAAAGTCTAAAGCAGATAAAGCTCCAATCTTCAGCGACGAGGCTTAATGAATGCCGTACCCTGTCCGCACGCGCCAGAGTGCACCCAGCAACATGAGGCGGTTATTTCTGGCTGAACTTGAGAAATAACGCATTTGAATAGAAGCGTCAAATGGACTCTATATCAGGGAAGCGTGTTTCGGTTATCTGTGCGGTAGCCAAATAGAATTGTTCTCAAAGGCCGCAAAAGTCCTTATCTGTTTATTAAGTTTGTGAACACCGTTATTTCAAAAGTATGAGCCTTCACGGCTCTACATGGCCCCACGAGTGCTATGTCTGTTCATCTACGAAATTCAGCCAGTATCCAGCCAGGCAATCATGGAACGTCTGTTGTACGAGGATCGTTTTCATTAAGCTAGCAGGAGTACCCAACGAATCCGCTCCTCAAAATATCCGCTCCTCAGGCTAAGAATTTTCTGGCTGGTAACTAACTAATGAATGAGAAACTCTAGCTGGGAATTTTGCCGAAACGCTTATCTTGCTGTGGTTGTCCCTTTGCATACCGATGCTGGCTCGGCCAAAAAAAAAAAACCCTTCCCCTCTGGCTTTCTGTGGCTTGTGAAAGTGTGCTCTGGCTAATTTGTTGGCCGGTTATTTTTTGGCTGAAGTAAAATGACACCTAGTAAGGAAATTTCAAAGATAGCGCTGGCTGTGAGTGACAACTACGGTGCACCGCAGGCTAGTGCAAAGTCGAGCGCGTGTATACAATTGTCACTAAATTGATAGAAAATTGAAAGGGACAAAAGGCGTGTACAAAATGTTAACTGAATACGTCAGTTATTAAAACGCTGTCAGCAAACAATGCAATTTCCCTGTCTTTTGTTATGGTGTCAGTGTGGGATTTTGACAGAGAACTCATAATATTTATTGCGCAAGGAATGCCATCTGAGGAGTGGCGGTCATAGTCGCAGTGGTTGTTTTGTGTCTCCATTTTGTGTGATTCAACTGAATGTTTACGGGTTTTGACAATTTCTGCTACATCCAAACTCTGCTGATTTCTAGGTAAGTAATCTTTTCTCTACGTCCTTGCTTTCAACTTAATACCTTTTGCAAGTTTTGGTAAGTTGCCTTATGGTCTCAACGGTCTTTTTGCATTTTATGATCAATTTTTAGTGCATCCTTCCAGAGCGGGCAGGGTCACTGTTCCGGTAGCCTGGTTAAGAGATCATCGTAAAAATAAGTCCAGCAGGTAAGAATGCCTTTTGCTTTTATCCCGATTATGTTACAGTATGCACCTCTATTTATAACCATGACTGTTCAGAGACAACATTTTTGTTTGACTGTAGCACATAATGCCTTTTCCTGCTAAACGGAGTAATATGTGTAGTTACTTACTGGCGAAAATATAGCCTACGCGTTTGTGTCTTGATTACCGGTAATATGGATTTCTCTAAGCAAATGGAAGCGAACCGTTCTTGCCGCTAAAGCCACCCCAAATAGACTTAGTTAGTCTTGTTACTTATCTACTATTAGAGGATAATTTACTGTGGAAAGTAACAAAAAAATACATTTGCCTAATCAGAGCGATTTTGCTACTAAAGTGTTTTGCTGGTATCGATCATTCTGGACAACATTTCATAAGGCGCATCCCTTCCGATTAACCTCAGATGTTTTTATCTGTTTGGTGTATTGCTTGACCAGATACATCTAGGCACGCTTCGGGATTCAACACCAATAAGTCGTTTTATGGATGTAGAACTGCCAAAGTATCAAAGCCTTTTTGAACAGGCTCCCTTGTTTTCTCTCGCTTGCCTTTTCTTTTACAAGTAGCCTGTTCACATGCTAATCGTCAATCTCTGGCACAACACCCTTCAAAATTTGTTATTACACGAGGACCAAGTGTTGCAGGGATGTTTGTTCTTATTTGTATGTTATAGTTATATAATATTTGTATGCTATTCTTAGTTAGCGAAATGAAGTCATTCAGTGCAGATTCTAACTGAGACAAATTTAAAAGAGCCATAACTGAAAGAACCATAAATTTTTAAAGTAATCTATGCGTCACTATTGTATTTTCCGGTATTCACAAGGCAAAACAAATACATGTTGTATTTCCAGTATTTCCCATCAGACGGGAATTGGTGAGAAATTCCTTTTTTTAGCCAACGGGAGCAAACGAGTGCATAAGGCCAATGTCTTAGTCTTCTATAATACTATGTTGTTTCTGGATAGACAGAGTTAGTTGTCGGTGCGAATACTGTATTGATCAATACCCACAAATGGCAACGGAAAGGAACGGCAGCCGGCAGACAGATGGTTTGTTACGTTATAAAATTTGCGTTGGAAACGAAATTATTAAGAAGGCACAACTGACAAAAAATATGGCCCTAGTCAAAACTGGATAAAATAGCTCACTGTTATAGGCTGTGTTTTCACTGGTGTTATTTACTAGCTGAACATTCTTTCTAAGCGTGACATTTCTTTTCACTGTGAAATTGAACCAGGAATTTATAGGTCACTTCTCCGCAAGATAGCCGTTGCAGTTTTCAAAACTGGTCGGGGACGAACCATGTTGAATGATTTCTCTTGTATTCGTTCTCGCTTTATTTTATATGCAGAAGACGAAGTTACTGTCAGAGAATGTACCTTAGTAGGTCTGTTCAGAAAAAGGAGGAGGCAATCATGTTGCCGACGGCCAAACACAATTTATTGCCGTGTTTTAAAAGCGTGAGATCACACTGGCTTATCCGATCGGTTCCTGGTCGAGGAACTGGAAAATGTAACAACAAGAAATAAATGAAGAGCCGGATCGTTTAATAGCCACGTAGTTTACGCGGCACTTTGATTGCCAGATTTTTTTTTGGCAGCTAACTGTCATTTAATATGTGCAGCTCCATTGGGTGCGCTATTCAGCAGGACCAAATTATCATCTCACGAGGCAGTATAAGTGAATTTCCGGTTAAAGAGGCGACATTTTTAATTTGATTTTTTTTTCTGGTGAAAACAGCTTGCATTTTTCACTCGCTAAACATAAGACAATGTGTCTTCACTGTATTCCCGAACTCTTGTTTCGGCTTTTTTGTGGTCAAAGTTGCCCACTGAAAAATCACATAAACACACCAAATAATCATTTTAGCAATTAGCTTACAATACTTGATCTTATTGGAGACAAGCTTTGGTTTGGACTGACTGAATTAATGCCCGCTCGCATTTTGTGGATCATGCAGTCCATAGCTTTTCCACTTTTGGAATTGTGTGTGAAGTCACAGCACGGTGGTCATGGTTATAGAAATACACTCGAGAGGAATCGAATTGACATGCAAATATGCTGTGTTTCGCCTGAAATCGGGTATAGATTTTGTCCATTTTGGTATCGTTTTCCGGGGGAACTACGGGAGAGTATGGACGTATTTATCCTTTCGATTCCAAATTAGCAAGAAAGAAAGAAAAATACCTTATTCTTAATGGATTTTGATTTATGGTGACATAATTTCAGCCCAAAAGGCCAGGTCTGAGAAGCAATCTTCCGAGGTAAAATGACCTCGCAGTAGGCTGAACAACACATAACGTCTTGTGTGCTAGAGAATATCAAGCGTGTTTTTTTCCCGACGTTGACAATCGAATACTTATAGGTAAAACGGGCAACCAAACTGGGAGATCCTTGTTATTGCTAGTATTGACATGTTATTCCTGCAGTTTGTTCAATTCTTGACTTTCACGTGGGTAAATTTTGCTGTGGAGGATTATTGAATTTTACATTACTTAATATTTTTGCCAGTTGTCTCACAGTGAGGGGAAATAAAGCTTTAAATTGTTTCACGCGCATATTGATTTCCTGTGAAAATACTGTGCTGTCAGGATTTGACCTCTGATACAGAGTTTAGTGTTAGTTTTACTTTTTTCTTTGTCTTTTATGGGTAATGGCGCGTTTCTTTTGCAGTTACATAACCGTGAAATGTCTGAATGGGAATAACTGCTAGATTTGTTGCCAGTGAATGGAATAAATCCCTGCTAAGTTTTGTCACGCTGGGCCCACAGTAAATTCGCCGCGACCAAAATCGAACTCGCTCTGTTCCTTGCTTAAAGGATATCGAAATTATATTCCTTTTTCTGCAAACAGATCATCTTCACCGGTAAAACTTCTAATTAGACTTTTGTCTTCAAAAATTCCCCTTTCCTAAACTGAACCATGATATCCTTCCTGGCTACCGAGGCCAGGGTGAAATTATTCCGCGTGGACATAAGAGTACGGCTCGGAATTTAGTCCATGCAAACAGGTATTAAATTAACGACACGTTTCCCTTTTCCTGCAAACGGTTCATTCCAGCGAGTAAGGAAATTGTTCTTAACTTCCTTTCATATCTAAATTTTTTAACGGAGAATGCTTGACTACTTAACCACTACCTCTATGGATTTGGTCTGAAAAACGGGTGTGGGAAATTACATTTCTGGATTGAAATAGGGTCAGGATTTGGAGAAGCTGGCGGCACACACTCACATCTAGAATTCCCAGGAGTATCTCCGTCCCCCGGGGTTTCACCCTATCCAAGTGATAGTGTTCGTAACCAGCAAGACAACAATGTATTGTGCTGAAACCAGCAGTTGTTTATTTTATTTCATTAACATAACAAAAATTACAGTCACGGCCTTAAGTTCATTTTCAAGAACATTTTGTTTATCAATCAATGAGAATAAATATCGGTAACGACACGTAAGAAAGCAATGCTTAAACAAAGTTAACATTGTAAGCTTTAAATACGTCTTGAACAAGTTCAAGGTCAGTGAGGCTTGCAATGAACTTGGCCTCAACTTTGTGGGCCCTTGCTGGTCGTCTAGTATCTCCTCGACTCCAGATTGCGTCTTCCAAAACACGGCTATAGTGACGAAAACAAAAATTACTGCATTAAAAAAAAAGATTCTTTAACAAGGGATCACAGTAAAATTAAGGTTTTCAATTTAATCATACCATTCAGGCTCCCGTATAATGGCATTATCAATAAGTGGTGCCATAAGCTTGGACAGGCGTGCATTCATTGTTGCCTTTACTATACCATTCTCTGTCAACTCAATGCAGTTGTCATCTTTGGGGTTGGATGGATTTCGCTTCAATCGGTACAAATTGTCTGTCGTCAGGTCCTGTCCACGTCCGTAAAAGCACATTCCAACAGCTCGGATTCGTTCTCCGGGCGGTGCATTACTTCTTTCAGTAATTGTGACTTGTTGATAAGTAGACGTACCCGACATAATTTGTATCTATACGTTTGCAGCACAGAGACGCTGGCAGAAAGAAACAAATCGTCTTTGGGAGGTGTGCCGGCTGAAATTTTGACAGGCATCACATAGCAATCACAGTGCTGACTGACACACTATTCGAACTAAAATTTTCCTTCCGTCAACAAGGATACACACATGATCCATTTAACCGACTCGCAATGCAAAGTCAGGGCGGACAGGGAAAAAGGCATCTAATTGATCAAATAGTTTATGTAGCTTCAGTTAAAGCTCCTATTCATTCTTCTAAAATTTGGACATGTAAAATCGCTGTCGGTGAGAATTT
>OZ037778.1:42092830-42127830 GCA_964035525.1 Porites cylindrica
CAACTGCTATGGTAAAGTGACAATAGCTGAATGAAGGTTCCAAAGTTTGGGATAAGTGACAAGTACATCATATTCTTTTTCCGCCTATCAAATAAAAATTCACGAAAACAAGCAAATCGCTCATCACCAGCGAAGTGAAAACGATGACATATGTCTGGAAACCTCTTCCTTGGAAAGAACTTAACTCAACACTATTTGCGTTGCTTTCGTTGTTCATGGAATACACTACGTTGAAATAATGTTCGCATTTACCTTACTCTATCTTCAGATGTCAGACGTCGAACAATGGCTACAAAATCATGTGTCAGAAGGAAGCGAAGAAGACGCCATTGTTAGTAAGGAGGAGATGTGGAAAAGTTTCTGTTGTAAATCAGACATAAAGGTGGGAAGAGAATTATTTTTTAATTACCTTGGGTTGGCGCTATCTCGTTTGGAATACAAGAATGTGGTTCCGATTATCAAAAAGTGCCGGCGAGTGGGATACAAGGGGCTAATTTTGTTGAGTGCTCCTGTGAGCGATAAAAAGGCGCAATCATGCGATAAAAATGCGTCGGTATCAGTTACACCTCTTGAAGTCAAAGCGCCTGAGAGTTTGAATGAAGAGGTCACCACGGTGTGGCAATCTAACCAGTTAGCCCCTCAAACAAGCATTCAGCGCAAAGCTGTGCAAGAGTGGATGTCTAAATACTACCGCGAAGGAGGAGAGAACGACATCACTACGAAGCAAAACCTGTGGATTCATTACAAAGAAAGCAATGAATTAGATGAGGATCCAAAAAGATCATTTTTTTCGCACCTAGGTAACGTAATAAGGCACCCCCCTTTTGCAAAAGTACGCCAAATTAAGAGGAAAAAGCTTGGTGCTTTCCAGTTCCTAAAGCGGACATTGCCTAGCGATGTTAAGGCACGTACTTGTGAGAAACAGCCATCGTCGACCAGATCAGCTGCATTAGCAGAAGCTGCTAGTGATTTAACCAGCGTCCCTGCTAAAAGAAATTCATTTCAAGTAAAAGAAACAAGCCCTGATCGTTCCAAATCGCATTTCGGTGGTCAGAGGAGTGTGCCTCGTAGTCCCTGTACGATTTTAACCGATTTGGAAAGTGTCCTGGAGAGAAATCCTGATGAAACTTATGTGATTTCTTCTGATATTCCTCTTACAAGTGGTGACAGCGAAATTTTTGAGATTGAAGGAGATTTCAGCTACGACAAAAATGAATTTTCAGGAGGTGAGACAGACATATTCCCTATCGATTCACCAGAGGATATTGCTAGGTGCCCCGACCATTCAGAGGATGGAGATGGCGAAAACGTCAGTCAACCAAGTGAACATGGTGATGCGAGTAGTGAAAGTGATGTAACTGAAATGTCAAGCGGTGCAGAAGAAATTATACCCGTCAACAAGACAGAGGCGTCATCAGACATATTTCATAGGTTCCATAAGAAACTGTCCACTTTGCTTCCTTCGCATCTTCCTGGCAAACCTGCTTCATTTCAGGATTACCTGACAAGCGTCGTTAAAGATCCCGGCAACATAAATGAGGAACGTACAGCCCTTTATTTAGCTTCAGGCTGTGCAAAGACGTACAAGAACTGCATAGTCAGGGCCTTTGTCGCAGCTTCGTTCCCCCCTCTAAAGGTTGGCAGTTTTGCAGCTGAGCAAGTTAAATATACCTTTGAAGGAGACGTCTTCCCACAATTCACTCATATCGAAAAAAGTAACTTCAGCTGCGCCATTTGCATACCTTACCTCAGATGGGCTATAATTAATAGCATACCTCACTCCAAATGTCGAGCCCAATCGGCAAAACCGGATGCAATATTGTCGGGTACTGCGACGTTATGTTTCTCCGGCATGGTCCAGCTCAAAGAACATAGCAGTTCTAGATTGCATTTGGAGGCCGTGGCCTTTTTTCAAAGAGCCCAAGAGGAAGAGCTCCGCTGCGGTAGAAAGAAGGAAGCCAGATTAGCGGGGAAAGAACAAAAGCGTATTTCTGAATATTTTCAAAAACCTTCAGTGAATTTAAACTAGGAAGGACCTCCGAGTTCCAACACCAAGCACACACCAGAAATAAAGTCAAGTGCTGTCATTTATGGGATTCGGAGGTCGTTAAAAATTTTGGAAGTGATTCACAGATTAGAAGAACAACTGCTGAAGGCCTCTTCAAAAAAAGACGCAACAATGGCGGTTTGAAGTGTCATCCACATGAACCAGGTCATGAAAAATGCTCCTCTTACAACGTTTGGAAGGAAATGCACAAAGTAGAGGCTGATGTCCTTAAGGATGAAGCAAATTCAAGCTACAAGTCAGTGTTTATTCCTGTTTTTAAACAGGTGATCATAAATGGAAAACCAGTCCAAATCAATGGAGCAATTAAAAGCCTCGACCCACCCTGTAAAGGGGAGGCGTCATCTCATGGTGAACATCCATACACGTGCACTAATTGTTTCCGTCAACTGAGAGACCTGAAAAACACTTTGCAGCATCGGAGGTCTGGCAGTTTAGATGACAAAGCCAACAGACTGGGATTGAAAGGTTTCAACAAAAGGTACGCAAGGAGAGGAGAGATGATGAATACTCTTGAGAAAGAAACTCAACGAAGGAAATTGGCAGAGACAGAAGTTAAGGAGCTGGTAAGGAAAACACTAAGCCCTAGAGACTGGGAAGAATGTCTACATCAAGCATGCCTTAATAGGGAAGACCAAATGCTGGTAATTAATCTGGTTCGTTTGATGAAGAGTGGAATCTCTGCAAAAAATCCTATGCAGATTCTCATTTTAAAGAATTTAGTGTCAAAGCTTCAAAAAGGAAACAATCATCGTTATGTTGACCTCGTGAAAGACGTAAGCGGGCTATTTAAAAATGAGCTTGGTCCGACTAATTATGCCCTTTTAGCAGATATCGTTGGATTGGCTAAAGAAACGACAGCGTCAAAGCACTCTTCGTCTCAATTGAGGTTGGAGCCTGGCTTAAACATGGATGCAATAGATCTGGCTGCAAACAAATTCAAAGGTTTACCCGTGAACGAAGCAAGCGATGGTGCCCGTTGTCTGAGGTACCTTCACCCACGAAAAGATAAAAACGGCAACGTTGTTTTAATTGGGTCGACCTGGAGTCCTTCTGTGGACAGCTGGAAAGAGGAAGAAATCGTTATACCAAGAAAGGATGCCACTAAGGGCGACTTAGACGACTTTGGAGCGTTGAAAAGGTTAGTAGATGGTCTCATTAAAGGAAATCGGCTAGCCAAGACTGTATCCATTCACAATTTGACGTGTTTGGCAGCACTCGACAAACCTACAGTTATTAATTGCATGTGGCCAATTCAAGACAAAGGTTACAAGGCAGTCCATCTCTTAAAGTACTGGGAAGCAATGAGGAAAGCTTGTTACTTCGACGAATTTGGAGATGTTAGAAAGAGTCCTTTAAATTTGGTTGGTTATTCAACCGACTCAGCCGGGTTTTCATTGTCAGCTGCAATCCATCTGATGAGTCCTTCACACGAGGAAATAAATGAAGGAGTTACTTACCTTGGTCTAGGGCTTGACGACGAGTGCTATTTGGCCCCTTATTACTGGTATCTTCCATCAATTGCCTACCTAGACTATGATCACGAGCAGAGACTATTTCTGAAGAATTTGAAATACCAAACTCGAGATTTGACTTTCTGGGATGACAATGGAAACACAACAAAGCCTGCAACTATCGAACACCTTAAAAATCTAAAGCACCGTTGCCAAGAGTTGGGGCTAGATTGCGGATTCAGTAGTGCGGATTTGCTCCTCATTTATTTTTGTGACCAAAACTCAGATGCATGTGAAAGACTATTTACTCCACGGATTGCAGATCTTCTGGAAAAATACGTTCCTGGATCACAAGGTACCGTTTTGTACATAAGGGCGGTGTACTCTCTTTTACAGCCATTCCGAGTTCCAGACTTTGGCTCACCAGAGGACGTTCAAGAATCAATTTCGTGTGGCATCTACATTTTCCGCTTGTGGAGGAGGGCGTTGGAACTCAAGAAACTGCGTCTTCATTCTCAGCCGGGGGCAAAAAATGATCCCTCAAAGCGTGGCCACTTTATTACATATGGTTGCTATGCTACAGCAGAAGTTATCTTTTCAGCAGGTACCATCCATCAATTGGCCATGTTTTTACATTTTAAAGGCCTAGGTCCACGCTGGGCATGTCCATACAACTCCGGTACCAAAAGCACAGAACGAATTATCGCAGAATTGCAAGGCAAGACAAATGAATTACAATCCCTGGACTCTCAACCAACATTTGGGGACATGCTCGATAGAAGCACGAAAGTACAGTTCAATATCAATGCGAAACACCGCCTCTCCACAGCTGGTGCAAAGGTATCCTCTTCCCACAAACGAAAACGGCTTGCGTTCGCCTTCAGATCCAGCAAAGGACAAGAGAGCTACGAATACCCTGAAAGGTATTCGGAATTCAAGGCAGCGCAAATCCAAGCTCACAGAAGAGGAGTCAACAAAGCGTGGGCTCTCTTTTCGAAGTACATGCCACAGCAATGCATTGGTCTTTTGAAAGAGAATGACTGCTGGGAGAAACCCTATGTATATAAGAAACCAGAAGGGTGTTTGGTGGTTGACAGTCCGCCAGGAAAAGATCACAATCTCCTTCAAAAGTCGTTTGCGGTGATAAATGAAAATATTGATTCAAAATGCAACGACGACGAACGAGAAGCAGATATTAACATCCCTGAGGAAAGTCAGTACGAAGGACAGTTGCATGCCAATGAAGACATGACCATCAAGCCTGGCTCCGTGACACCCGAGGATCATGGGGATGATAACAGCGGTGGAAAAAGGTGGAAGGTCAGTAAGATAGTTGACGGCAAGGAAACTTACATCCACATCAAGCAGGCCTTAAAACTTCTTCTACCCCGCGAGTACGTATCTCGTTGTCGTCAGAAGAGACACTGGGCATCACAGTACCTCCCAGGAAAGGAGCCCTTGAATCCAAAACATGATATAATAAAGTACTGCAATGTTGCTTTAAAGGTCACCCTCAATGGCACACCAGTATACGACATCGGGCGAGTAGAGGTCATTGAATCGACAAAGGATGGATCGGATGTTGTAAGCTTTGAAAAGAAAGGGAAGCAGTCGGTGCGAGTACGTTGCTCCTTATACACGGAGGACGAAAATGATGTTTATTTCTTTTCTAATGATGTGATTCTTACAAAATGGAAACCACCTTCGGCTATCATTGGGGCAGTAGATTTGCAGCCTGTCACAGATAGTCCCGGAAAGTACAGGCTTCAGTCGGAGTGTAAAGCTCATTTAAAAGAACTAGGATTCTCGCCAAGGAATGCCAAACGTGACAACGACACCAAATCATCTTCAAATCAAACTGAAGATAATGAAGGGGCCACGGAGAAAGACGACTACTACGAAGTAGACGAAATCGTAAGTCGGCGTCTCTCCAAGGACACCCTCGCATATGAGTACAAAGTAAGGTTCAAGGGCTATGGGGAAGAAGACGACATGTGGTTGCCATCATCTTTTTTTAACCGACCGATAACCTTCCAGTCAACATCCAAGTTTGGTAGGAAGAGGAAACATAAGCTAGATCCCGATATGGACCAAGAAACACACAATAAAAGAAAGAAACGTCAAAGCTCTTCTTTCGAAAAGGCCACTGCAAAACCCTCTAGAATGTCCAAGAAAATTACTAAGAACAGCAAAGACAAAGGAAAATCCTTTCGTTCAAGCTTGAAAACCCTTACAGCCGAAGAACAAAGCAACAATGAGAAAGCAAACGACGGTAACACACAATCAAGTGGGCGAAATCAAATCCCTAGATCGAATGTTCGAAGTTCTAATGAGGTTGCAACAGGGAACGAAACAAGACGCAATGTCATCAAGGAGGAGGGTTCCTTCACGCATGGGATAGAATCCTCAAATGTGTCATATGATACCACAAGTGCGGTGAAATCCCGTACCGCAAAGCTTTGTGAGATTGTTCACGTCGACCAGCTTTCCTCAGATGAAGAGTCAGGAACCGTGATGGGCATACTGAGAGACGTTGCTCGGCGTGATGACAACTTTTGCAATTCAAGGAGGACCCTTGGCTATGCAACCTTTCCCGATGTAGATGCAACGTTGCAGAGTTATCTGTGCTCCTCTGGTGAGCATGCCCGTGGAGTTAGCATAACAGATGCCCTGAGAGTAACAAGACTACCGCCATATTCTTTAATCGAAGACGCAGAGAAGGATATTAAGGAAGAAGCAAGTTCCCAGATTCTTGTTCAATTTCCTTCCTACGGAACCTTCAACAAAAGGGGCATCAATATCTTGAAGAGATTTCATCGACTGCGACAACTTCGTGGCGAAGTCCAATTTGAAGAGAAATGGCTGAAAAATGTTTTTTCAAATATGAAAAACTGTATGAGAGATGATGTGACTCACGCCCTTCTAGACAGAGTGAACGAAGAGGAAAAATACCTGGTGTCCTATAAAAACTATAGGATAACGTCTCAGGAACTTTCAGTCATGTGTGGGGAGAGGTATCTTTCTGACGAAATCATCAATCTACTGATTCAAAGATACTGTGACTTAGCAAACGAGAAGAATCAGTCTTGTACTTTCATCCTTTTGCCATCCTTCCTTTCCGTTGGAGAAGTGTCAGGAAATTTGATTAGGAACATTTGTACCGTTGAAGACATGAATGAAGTAGAGGTAATGTTCCTTCCTGTCCACATGGCTGAATTGTGTCACTGGGGACTTGTCATATTTTCAGTGGGTGAGCAATCAGTGTTCTTCGACGACGGATATCATTGTCAAATATCACGAGATCTTCGATACAGAACAAACATTATTCTCTCTACGATTCACGAAAACACCGAGTTAGTTAAATTTAAACAGTGCGATTGGAAAGAAATTCAGCGATTCAAGGTCCCAATGCCAGACCAACCTAAAGCTGGCTCCGGCAGTTGTGGTGTGGCCGTTATATGTGCCGTACGTGACATTTGCTCTGGAAATGACGACCACTTCACTTGGACATATCAAGATACATCATACCTGCGCGCCCAGTTAATGGTTGAGCTCGTTAATCTCGCATAAGCTGCCGCAAGTAGTACTTCGTTCCTGCTTCATATCAAAATAAGGGAAATCGCTTCACATGAATTCGAGCAAGAAACTTCTTCCGTGCTGGCACATATCTAGATATTACAATATGCACTTACTAGTCTATATACATTCGTCGCTTACCATAGAATGTGCTTTGCTAGCCACTGGTAATTGATTCTTATGTTCCGCATATTCATTATCAAGGATAGATCGTGCCTCGCGGGCAATTATCTTTGGGAACGCATTTATTTATTATTCTTTATCATCCTAGAATAGACTGTGCTTTCCTGGCATTTCATTTCGTCACTACTGCATAACTGTTCTTCATTACCAAGGATAGACTGCTCCTTCCTGGCAATTGTTATCATCTGGAATTTATAATTGGTCATTATAAGAAAGAATGGATTGTAGACTCCTGGCATTCCATATCTTCTGCACCGCATAATTGTTCTTCATCATCTAAGAATAGACTGTGCCCTTCTGGAATCTCATATTTTTGAACTGCATAATTATTTTTAATCTTCTACGTGGAATAGACTCTGCTCTTCTGATATTTGACATCTTCAACAGCCCATATGATTTTAATCGTTTCGAATAGACCCTGGCCAGTCCTCGGATTTGGTGTCGTTAAGAATAGACTGTACCTTTCTGGCATTTGATTTCTTCTGCACGGGATAATTGCTCTAAATCATCAAGTAAAGACTGTCTCTTCCCGGCATATGATATCTTCTGCACTGCATAATCATTCTTCATCGCAAGGGAAGACTGCACCTTCTCACCATTCTATTCCGTCAGCACCGCAGAATTGTTCTTTATCGTAAAGGATGGACAGTTTCTTCCTGGCATTTGATTCCGTCTACAAGCCATAATTATTCTTCATCACCTGAAAGTAGCACCAGAAATGTCATATCTTCTGAATTGCATAGTTGTTCATTACCATCAAGATTATACTAGGCTCTCCTGGCATTTCATATCTTCCGGATCGACCGCAACATTGTTCTTCATTGTCAGAGATAGTCTGTGGTTTCCTGGCGTTTCATTCCGTCTCTAATGCATAATTGGTCTTCATCATTTAAGAATAGACTGCCCTCTTACCATTTGATATCTTCTCGACGGCATATTTGTTCTTCAACGTCAAGGATAGACCGTTTCTATTATAATCGTCAAAAATGGACTGTGCCCTACTAGGATTTGGTATATTCTACACCGCATAATCATTTCAATCATGAATCCTTCCTGGCAATTGTTATCATCTGGAACTTTTAATTGTTCATCATTATCAAGAATAGACGATGCTCTATGCTCTCCTTGCATTTCATATCTTCCGCACCTCAAAACTGTTCTTCATTATCAAAGTTAGCTTCCTGGTATTTTATTCCGTCTGCGCCGCATAGTTATTGTTCATCATCTAAGAATAGACTGTACTTTTCTGGCATTTGTTATCTTCCGGACCGCAACATTGTTCTTCATTATCAAAGGTAGACTTTGCCTTTTGGCATTCGGTTTCGTCACCAGTGCATAATTGTTCTTCATCATCAAGAATAGACTGTTCCTTCCTGGCAATTTTTATCTTCTGGAACTTATAGTTTGTTCGTCATTATCAAGAATTGTCTACGCTCTCCAGGCATTTCATATCCCCCGGACCGCATATTTGTTCTTCACCATCAAGGATAGACTGTGCCTTCCTGGCATTTGATTCCATCTACAACGCATAATTATCCTCAACCATCTCAAAATGACATGTGCTCTCCTGAAATTTTATATCTTCTGAACCGCATATCTTCTTCACCATGAAGGATAGAAGGCGCCTTCCTGGCATTTCATTCCGTCAAAACCGCATAATTGTTCTTTATTATCAAGGATAGACTGTGCCTTCATGGCGGTTGTTATCATCTGAAACTTATAATTGTTCCTCATTACCAAGAATAGTCTATGCTCTTCTCGCATTTCATATCTTCGGGATCGACCGCACAATTGTTCTTCATTATCAAAGGTAGACTTTGCCTTCTTGGCATTTGATTCCCTCGGCACCGCATAATTGTTCTTCATCATCAAGGAGACAGTGCCTTCCTGGCAGTTGTTATCATCTGGAACTTATAATTGTTAGTCATTATCAAGAATAGACTATGCTTTGCTGGAATTTCATATCTTCCGGATCGACTGCAACATTGTTCATCATTATCAGAGGTAAACTGTGGTTTCCTGGCATTTCATTCTGTCTTCTCAACGGCATACTTGTTTTTTAAAGTCAAGGATAGACCGTTTCTTCCTGGCATTTCATCTCTTGGAACGGATAACTATTATAATAGTCAAGAATGGACTGTGCCCTACTAGGATTTGGTATTTTTCACACCGCATAATCATTTCATGTATGAAGACTTGATTGTGCCTTCCATTTGGTATCATCTGAACCACAAAATTTCTTCTAAGTAATCGTCAAGGGTAGACTTTGCCTGCCCGGCATTCGCGACTTCTTCGGCACGGCAGAATTGGTCCTCACCGTCAAGGATAGACTGTGCCTTTCTGGCATTTGATTTGGTCAGCAATGCGAAATTGATCATTATGGTCATTGATAGACTTTTGCCTGCCCGGCAATTGATTTCTTCAACACCGCATAATTGTTCTTCATCAACGGGTTTACCACCCTTGATTTTTTTGTGCACAACGCAATTGCTCTTCATCGTCAACTAAAGACTTGCCCCCTCGTCATTTGATTCTGTCAGCAGCGCATAAAGAAATATTTTTCGTCGTCAAGAATAGACTGTGTTTTCTGGGTATTGGATTTCTTCTGCACCGCATAACCGTTCTTCATCATTTTTTATGGACTGTGCTTCCCAACATATGATATCTTCAGCACCGCATAATTGTTCTTCGTCGCAAGGAAAGACAGTGCCTTCTCGCCAAAAAATAGTTCTGCATCGCAGAACTGTTATTCATCGTCAAGGATAAACTGCTCATTTGGTCAGCACTGCAAAATTGTTCATTATTGTCAATGATAGACTTTGCCTTCTCGGCATTTGATATCTTCTGTACCGCGTAACTGGTTTTCATCATCAAGTAAAGACTGTGCCTTCCCCCTATTTGATTTCTGATAGACTGCTCATTTGGTCAGCACTGCAAAATTGTTCATTATCGTCAATGATAGACTTTGCCTTCCCGGCATTTAATATCTTCTGTACCGCGTAACTGGCTTTCATCATCAACTAAAGACTGTGCCTTTCCCCTATTTGATTTCTTCTGCGTCGCATGTTGGTTCTTCATCTTCAAGGAAAGACTGTGACTTCCTGACATTTGATTCCGTAAGCACCGCATAGTTGCTGTCTTTCTGGCATTTGTTTCCGTCTTCACCGCTTATTTTTCTTCATCATGAAGGATAGACGTTCCGTGCTTTTTTGCTATATGATTTCTTATTCACCAAATATTATTTATATATTATAAGTAATTATAGACTTTGCATTCCTGGCATGGAGTTTCTACTGTTACTGAGAGGGTGTGTTCGAGACATCTGATTGGCGCTGGAAAGACAATGCCTTTGTTCTATTCCCTTTCTGTATCGGCTGAAATAATGAAACTGTTTTGGATACTGGAATGCGCGATGCGGTCATTTGATTTTGTCTGAAATGGATAGTGAGTTGTGCAAAATGTTAATCGAAATTTTCATTACTTTCTTGGTGACAGCGGAACGCGTAATTTTCGATAAAGTTTAGACCAATGAGCTGTTGGAAGTAGGGGGGACAAAAGAAGAGTAAGTACGCGTTATACGTTTGGCGAATGTGCTCTCTAGACATTCTCTTAATGAATCCAGTCTCGTTACCAGTATTTGGAACCCTGGAAACGTGGTTGTTAGTGAGTCCTGGTGTTAGTCATTAGTTGGCGTTCAAATCAGGTGAACCAACTCTTAATTTATTCTTTACGGTCTCGCAATTTTGCTCTCATTTGGAGTGAAGTGAAGACGACTTGTATTCTCCTCAGACCAGTGTGAGCGTAGAAATGACATTTTTATCCCGCGTTAATGTGCACCGAAATCATAACGAGCGAGGAAAATGTCTTAAACACCACTAAGTTTTCCTTGAGATAGATTTTTCGTATCACCTGCATAAAATGGCTCAATTTATCTTCCTGGCTGGCTAAATGTCGGAATATTTTTTGCTGGCAAAAAAGAGAAGAAAGAGACATTCCTGGCTAGGAACATGCCTTTTTGGTAATAATCCTGGCTGGGAAAAGCCCTTAAGGTAAAGATCCTGGCTGGATATTGTACTTTAAAATCTAGCTCTAGCTGGCTTTGGGGAGCGGATATAATTTTGCCAGAGAAGTTAATAATCAACCAAAAAACAATTTGTGACTGTTAAAATATTACTGGGAGCGATATCCAATCACTTTTGAAATTTTTCTCGTTGGGTACTCCTGAGCTAGTCGTTCTCTCATGCTCAGAAACGTACAGTAAGCAGGGCATAATGTTTGTCAACCGACCTTACTGGCCTTACTGCCGAATTGTTTTTGGGAACTCGCCCTTCAATTTAGTAAACGAACAACAATCAAGGCATGCATGTCAGTGCGTATATTATATTTTGCGCGGTTCATTAGACTGCAGCGCTCGAGCAGTCTCTCTTCTACTGTAAAATCTGTGGAATGTATACATGTAAGCGGCGAGCACAGCAAGCAGTTAAGTCGCGAGCCGTGAATTGTGCGGGCGCCAGTGTGATCTCTTTGCTCGTACAAGCCTACTGGCGCCCGCCCAACCGGCAGCCTGTAGCGTCGCCGCTCGCTACCCACATTTTGCAATCGCTTTTACTGGTATTAGCAAATTTTATCACTTGTTTGCCCCCTGAGATTTGCCCCCACGTGACATTGCTTTTACGCCATCAATCCTAAAGCGCGTGCAAAGATGGAGGGTATAGTGAATAAGGTCTATTGTTCGTCAGTTGACGCGTTAGCCTGCATAACAAGCGTTTCCGTATAGTTTCGGAGCAAAGAAAAACCGAGGCACGAAGAAAAATGACTCTCGTTCCTCGTTCTTGGCTCCGAAACCGCACAGAAGCGGTTGCTACGCAGGCTTGGGACGCGTCACGGTCAGCTATTGGCCATTTTTTTACTTGGTCCCTGGTAACAGTCCAAGGAGTCTTTGCGAAAGTTAACTCGTCCCAGTTTCTTTCTCGTTTTTAATGTGGCGAATAGGTTAACAAAGCCTAAGATACCATTCCGTTCTGGGAGACTGCCCACCTTGATCGTATTCCGTGTGTCGAGTGTGCATCTCACCTTTAATAAAATCATTTATTAATACCCAAGTTATGCTGCCCTATCTTTTTAGCCCTCAATGGTTATAATGGGCAGCCTGTACTCTCTCTATATTTAATAGTATTTCGCAACTGCAAAAGTTGCGTATATAACTGCGATGATCATCCTTCATTTAATCATTCACTCTGCTGTTCACATATTGCTGGTTTTCAGTGTCACGCCATTCAAAATAGATCAAAATAAAAATCAAAACCATTCGATATATAATGTCCATAATCTGGGAAATGAAAGGAGGTAAATGTACAAAGACCCTCGCCAAGATTTAGGTCGAAGGAATAATTCGTATACGAGGTATCCAAACTGAAATGATTTACCCAAAATTATAGAGATTTGTATATTATGTATCGAGACGCCATGCTGGTGCCCATCCGGACGAGCACCAACATGGCGGACGGAAACCAACAGAAGCGTCTGTCACCAAGTTTTGCTACAAAAGCGTAAATTTACTCCTAGAGGAACTCATAAACATGAAAGTAATACTTTTTCTGATACATGAACTGTTTAGGGAGCAAAATCCCCCTAAAAAAAGTCACTTTTTTAACCTACAGGACAGTTCTCTCGGCCGCTATGTAAGTGCTGCGTCACGCAAAAGCTTAGAAATTCAAGCTACTCTATCACAAAACGAAGAGCCCTTTTGAAGGGAAAATTTTTTTGCCAATTAGTTTTCAGCTGCTCTAATACACCATGAAAGTAAACTCTCCATAGGATCGATAGTTTTGTAGTGTAAATTTACGGGGTGTAAGTGACGTCATGTGAAAACCAACAATGTGATTTTCATATATTCACAACTTTATCATCATCCTTTCACGGGTTTATAACGAACAAATTCAGCGACCTGCTCCCAGCTGGCTTATTAGCTTAATTGGTAGAGCGCTGCACCGGTTTCGCAGAGGTCAAGGGTTCAAATCCCGTACAAGCCTGAAGCCTTTTTCAGGCTTTCTTTCCGCAACTGCAAAAGTTGCGTATATAACTGCGATGATCATCCTTCACTTAATTCTTCACTCCGCAGTTCACATATATGCTTTTCATATATTCACAACTTTAGTATTTTTTATATGATGCAAATCAAAGTGGAGTACAAATAAATTTGTTGTTAATGTTATTGTTGGAATCGAACCCATTTCAAGTGACGGGGCTGAACAAATGGGTGCAAAAGACAAGACCCCCAAAAATCCTTTAATCATCTCTATCACTTGAAATTCGGAGTACCCCTACCGGGAATAAGAATACGCAAACGTTTGTTATAGCAAATCTCTTGTGTCGTAATTTTTGGACCGCTTGAAAGCTGCATGCAGGGGAAGATTTTATTTCACGCAAATTTCTAAATATTGCAATGAAATGGACGCCAAAATAAGTGATTTCTACAGTTTATTCCATCTATAACAAGTCCGGAAGAGGATCAATCGAACGCGCCCTAAACTGAAATGAACACAAAACACAAAACCAATCGCACACTATCGAGAGAGGGGGGTTGGGGATGGGGAGGAGAAGTGCTAAGAGGAACGGGGATAAGGATAGAACCAAAAATTAGATACAAACAAAGGGGGTTCCTGCGTAGCGTTTGTGTGTGTTAAAAGTGGGAAGGTGGTAAGTTAAACGCTAATACTGAATTGCAAATAAAACTCCGACGTTTCGGCAATGCTGCCTTCATGAGGGAAAATATGTGAGTTCGTTATAGCGGAAAATTTGAAAATTTGAAAATGCGCGCGTAAAACAGGCGAGCTTGCACGGGCGCAAGTCACGTGAGATAGAAATCTTGATTAAGTCCACCCGGCGTGAGGGTGCCAAAATTATGAATTAAGCGCATCTCCTCGCGTCTTCGTTTGTCTTGTTCGGGTAGACCAGCTCTAATCACGGCTACTTGCATGTCCTCCAGCTGGTGGATAAAGAAAGTACCTCTCATTCGGGGTAGAAAACAAGCTCTTAACATGAACCGACCTTTCGGAGTCGTTGGTTATGATTCGATTGTCACTAAATAAACCCCAAATGAGACCAAAGATATGAATGCGTCAATTTAGTAATAAAAAAAAAAGAAAAGAAAGAAAAAGTGATGGAAGTGTCCCAAACGTTTCGAGCAGGATTCTCGTTGCTGAATGGGCCACCAAGCACAAATAAAGTTGTCTATTAATTTCACAACACTTGATTCCGAGATGAGGTCAACAGAACACATCCTTTATTTCTGTTGTCCTTACTGTAAAAGTTTCTTTTCTTTCGAGGGTGTTGCAAATGAAGAATCAATAAAAAGTAACATTTCTTTTAAAAACTACCATAATAAATTAAATACTACACTTTTCCTACACGAAACAAAAGATTAGTTTATATCTACGTGTTACAATACATGTGGGGCGCTTATCTCAGTCTCAGCTCTTGGTAAAACAATGTTAACACACTAAATCACCTTACAGCCATTTTTTAACTAAAACTACTCATTCTACAGGAGGTATGAAGACTTGAAACAATCCGTTAAGAAAAAGAAAACTCCGAGAATACTTGGAGAACTATTTGTGAAACAAGCGCAATATGGTAAACTGTAAAAAGCAAAAAGTGTCACGAAAAAAGACAGGTTAATATCTTACAGGATTTCCACACTCCCGGAAGTTCATTGTTAGTTTTACAATGAGTTACAATCTCTAATGCCGTATTTCCTCTGTTTAAACCCATCTTGTAATACCCCCCCCCCCCCCCCCCCCACTCCCCCAAGTGATACGTAGCAAAACCTTGAAAAGCCCCGCCCATTCATTACATGTATTTTGCTTAATCAGAGGACGAAACGTCTGAGGCTTGCGAATGATTATCGACCTTAAGCAACAACGACGGCCACGGCTACAAAAACGTCAGTTAAAAAGCGTGTTCGCGCTGCTTTAAACTTTATCGCGCTTATTCCTTCTCGCACAATTCGTCAAATGTTGGCGAATTTTTCTGGAGTTGAATTGTAAAGGACTGCAAATCAAAGTTCAGGATAAGAAAGGGTCGTTGTCTTGCGTTCACGACCTCCACCAAACGTGAAATTAGACAGTTTCACGTCGTAGTCGTGCAACGCCGGTAAAAAAATGTTGTTTTGCCAATCTTAACCGATTGGTTTTTTGCCGTTCTCGTTGACGTCGCCGTCGTCGTTGCTTAGGCTCCCACTCAAAGTATAAAGTACGATCTCAAGGGAGAATGATTGAGGAGATAGAAGGGGCTTAACCCTTTAAACCCTAAGATTGATCAGCATCAAATTTCTCCTTGTAATGTCAAAACTTTGTAAAACAGGGTGGTCATGGAATTACGGACATGATCACAAAAGATGAATTTGCTTGACATTATTTCAACTTCTCCCTACTACTTCTGCAGGAAATGAATAGGGGCAACAAATGAGAATTCAAATTTTGATCTTAGTGTTAAAAGGGTTAATAGCAGAAAACGGTAAACAAACGGCATACGGTTACAAAAACAAAACCCACTAATAATACTATGCAGTGTCGAAGCAAATTGCTAGGTGCCTTTTCATTCTACACTTGCACCACAAAAATTCTAGATCTAGTGCTTAATACGAGCGGCTAATGAAATGGACACTGTAAATCTTTAAACTATAAATGCCACAGGAAATTACTGACTTTTCCTCGCCATTTTTATTTGACGAAAAAATGAAAAAAAAAACACTTAAAAAGCTTTTTCGCACGTTAGCCACAAAGCCGCCACGATATACGACCCCCCACACACACGGTACTTTTATTTCAGACAAACTTGAAGATGTGTTCAAAACTGACAACAATTCAGTAAAGTTAGTGGATATAACAAGGCATCAATTGCTCAATATTCTTGTCACCAGTGATGGTGTGATTAGAGAAAGGTCAGAATCCGCCTTATTTGACATAAACATGCATTTTTTAAACGGTCCTGTACACGAATACCTACACTGTTACTGCATAAAAACGTAGTAATTCCTAGATTGTGTTACGGCGAGGAGAGTTGAGTTACGCGAGACCCTGGGTCGGTGTTTTGTCGAACTGCACTATGGGAGTTTTTTGGGTTCGCCAGTGATTCTTTGACTGACTATCACAGAGTTTTATGGGAAACCGGGTCCAAAACACCGACTCAGTCTTCGACAAGAGCATCCTCAAATAGCTCTCAATATTGCCATTCTAACCAGGAGTCTTGGTGCGAAATCTACGCTGTTACCATTCAAACGAGACCTCTAGGGCAGTTCTTTAACACAAGAGTTATCTGCTTTACCATATTTTACAAAATTTTCGCGAATTTTCACTTTGACCACATTAAGGAGAGAAAGGATACAGCGTGTATCATTTTGTTGCTGTTGAAGAAGTGATTCGAAAGCACATGTACATAGAAAGAATTTTTGTCTTGCAGTAAACAAAGCACTGTACAAGCGTGTATATTTGCTACTGGGATAGTACCAAAAACTTGAATTGTATGCAAGTAGAATTTTCATGCTAAAGTATATAATAGAGGTAGGTGTCACGAAGATGCGGTCTGTTATGGAAGGGATAATACAGTGGAACCTCGCACTCAACAATTAAAACTGCGAGGGAACACAAATTTATCCGAGCAGAACTCGAGAAGATTTCAACAGATTACTTTCGGACAAACTTGAGAGAACCCGCCCCGACCTTTCGCACTAAAGGATAAAAAGTCTCCAAAATAGAGGTGACCAGTTCATGCCTGCCAATTTAAAGCTTGCGGTGCCTTAAGCACTCCTGTACTCTTGTTTGCCTTCCCACTACCGTCAAAAAAATGTAATGAACTTAAATGAACTATTGTCAAATGATCGCAGGTCATTTAACGGGGAAGAGGTTCCACTGCATTTTTTTTACACCAAAAGGCCAGTTGTTTAAGATTTCAAATATACGGTAAGTAATGTACAGTACACTTACATATCTACACAGAGTTATTCGGTAGCTTAAGCAAAAGCGTTTTGAGTCATGAACGTCAACCGGAAGTGATGCATTTTATCCATTTTGATTTACATGCCTAGATGCTACAAAATTTTTCTTGCTAAAAAGTGCCTTTATTCTCATAGGGAAGATCTGCCAGAAAATTTGGGCAAAAGCATTGCCCAAGAATGCAAGAGGTCCACTTCACGTTGACGTGCATCGCTTAAAAACGTCTTTGCTTAAGCTTGCTATTATTAATCAGCCCACGTCAATGGCGAGATTGGTGTAGCGCGACTGATTTATTTCACGGATGCTTTTGTAGTTTTGTTTAGCCTGTAAAGCCGCGAGAAGAATGGGGACGAGTCAACGCTGCACGGGAAAATCCCCCGGGAAGGCTCGGCCACCAAAATGCACTAACCCACTCTGATCCCAACAGCAACACAGGCGGATTATTAATACGAATTACTGAACACTAGTTAACATATAACCTCGTTCCCGGGCTCTCTCTTCTACCACGCCTGGGAACATGAGGGAACCTGGGAACAAGACTGACATAGATAGACACTACAACTTTAACAACACACTAACTACGGGGTATGTGGAATAATAAAATCTACAGTCAATATGACGATAAAAAAAGCAGTTGTGCAAAGAGGTTAAACTGGTTATCGCAACCACGTTATGTCACTTACGAAATGACAGTCACTATGCAGCGTTCCGATTGGTCACAGACCTATTTTTTTGTAAGACCGCTAAACTCATATTTCCCCTAACTTATTTTACAAAACAATATAGTTAAAATACCAGTCAAAGCAGTACAGTTTTGTGGCCGTGGATACCAGAAAATGAAAGAAATCAGACGACCATCACTGACTACTTCACGAGGGCTTTGCACTACTGAATTTTTGACGTCTTAAAATGTACAACTGTATGCGATCGTCACACTTTTTGAAAGTCTCTGGCCAGATAGAATTACGTTGGGTTTGGTTTTTGGCAAAACCACTTAATAACACGTACACTGTAAATTTAAAAAATTAATAATACAAACAAAATATGACACACGATAAAAATCGCTTCCTTCGGAAGAACCGATCGTCAAAACATCTACGTAGCTTGCTTTCGAAACGAGTTTATAAAACTGAAAGAGAACAAAAGTCTCCCGGCAATGACCTGACTGGTTTATGATACTGAATACAAAACACGTTTTGTGACTAGATGGAATCTTAAAAATGCCTTGCATCAAGTCAGCCTTTTTACATCTTAGCTACAAATATACAATAATATAATATTGATAAACTGGCTGTTATACACACGAATGGCGGTCGTTTCGCTCGGTAGCGTTTCGCCCAGACTTACGTCGACTCGCTTAATAACATACAACACTCCACATTACCATGAATATGCCTTTTAGAGAGATACTTAAGTTAAGCTTGCATTCCACACGTGCAATCTTTGTCTTTTCATGCTTATCCCTTTTTAGGCCAAAGAACGACAAAAACACGTCGGCCGAATCGACTCAAGTTTGGGTGAACTGATTTCGGGCGAAACGACCTAATACCATACACACTACCTTGGGTGGTGGTGAGAATTTGGCAGATAACCATAGATGGGTACTCCATTGCTGAAACTGAGCGCTTCAAATTCTACAAGCAGTGACTGGTGATCGGACGGAAAGTGAGGGTGTGGCCAGCCAATGATCTTGTTGTCTTTGACGTACTGCTGACTCACTGAGCCCAGTACTCCAACGGGAACCAGAAGATCGGAGGTGAAATAAATATAATCTATGACTCCTGTGAAAGAATATGTGAGGTTGCTATACTTCATCTGCTCCTCGGAATACGCTCTTTGGAGTTTGAAGCAATGCGTCAGGTCGCCGCTCTTCTCGCCGTTTTTACCGTTGCTAAGGCGGGACAGAAATCCTTCGTACTTCATGTCAAGGAAGTCACCATGATCACTTCTTACTCTACCATTGTCCAGGAATTCTACTGCTCCTGAGTTCGGTAGTGAATTGAGATCGCCACAAAACACCAACGGAATGGACTTGCTTGGTGCCGTGCCATTTTTACCTTAAATTGTAATTAAAACACAACTTGTTTGGTTTTGTTTACAGAACAATATTCCCTATAACATGTGTTTCAATAAAAATTGAAGTATCCAGCAGGTTTGAATAGAGTAACCGACTGTATCAAAAGGGGGGCGTTAGTTCCCCTATGAAAATGAAATTATGAAAATGGTTGCCTAACTGGCAAATTGTAACCTAACTGGTTCTTAAAATCCAGGTTCTTAGTTGCGGGTTTTACCGTATTTGTATAGGTAATAGCATGATTTGTAGTGATATTTGGCATAAATACCACGAGTGATATTTCGAAACTGTTATACGTAATTTCACGGGCCGTTAGGCGAGTGAAATTTCAGACAATTTTGAAACGTCACGAGTGGTATTTACGCCAAATACAACGTACAAATCTTGCTATATATATACTGAGTAATCCTCCATCTTACCTCCCTGAACCATGAATCCAGGATTTATCTCCTGCATGATGTTCATCAGCTCATGCATAAGCATCACAGTCTGAATCAGCTTCACATCTTTAAACTCAGGATCCCAATGAATGTGCACATTAGAAACTAACACTTGCTGCCGTGGCATGTTTATATGACTGCCGTAATTAGAGAACCCCTCTTTGAGTTCCAGTAGGGCTGCGATACCAATGTTATCTTTTGTCATGACTCTATTGAGCATGTCATCAGCCCCCGAGGCATTTGCCATAGCCAGTTGATTGAATTCAATAAGGTATTCTTTGACAAAGCTGAACCTAAAGGGACAAGCAAGCACATGCAACGTCAATGAATTCATTGGCAATTCATGTATAATCTGTCAAGACTCACTTAAAAGAGCAACGACCCACGACAAACAGTATATACTGATACACATGTACAATGCAAAGCCACAGTAAAGACAGACAAAATTTGTCCCTGCAAATTCAACGGATGCACTGCAGAAAGCATGTAAGAAGGGGCAAAAGTGATAAAAGAACTGGCCCAAGGTTAACCTTCACCGTTACCGAGGCATGAGGGCAGAGGACATCCCCTAGGCCCACTATATGTATAGGAACGACCCTCAGACCCTTCCATCAGAGACAAAAGGAAAATAAAACCAACAGAACTTCCTAACTGCTCAAATCCCTGCCTAATAAAATGCATCTAGCCAGCAAGTTAAAATTTTAGTGATAGCTCTGTTAGCTTCATACAAATTTAGTTACATCATTGTACACAATCTTTAAAGTGGACAATGATCCACACGGTCCGTGGCTCATCATATTTCATACTAAAACCTAAAGAAAGGCTTCGTTAAAAAATGAGGATCAATTTATGTTTCTGGGAAACTGCCCACCTACCCCTCCCCTAAGTCAACATTAACACTTCCTTCTCACTTAGGGCAAAATGTTGGGTTAGGAGAGGGGTAGGTAATAACATAGGGATACTAATAGCTTATACGCACGCAGTATTTGGTTCATGGTTCAATTATCCTTGGTTCAAATTTTTAATTTCCTTTGTTTCTGGGGAGAGTAATACATGTATGTGAAAATAACTTTGATTCAAAAGGAAATAAAAATTTGAACCATGGATAAAATTTAACCATAACAGATACATGTACACCTTGATCCAGAAAATAAAACATTGACAAGGACAATTTTATTATACAAGTTTTTTTACACTCAGTGACAATCTCCACTGAATAATAATACTAAAACGAGTTAAAGAGAAAAATTTGTTTTAACTTACAACAATGCATTAACTCTAAGAAATAGCTACAAATAAATAGAAATAGGCACTTACTTAGACGTTCTATAAAAAATCGCACAACCATCCACATATTTCCTATCTTCTTCTGTCATGGTTCTAGCCCTAGACTTTGGACTAAAAATTCCATCATAGCCATGCTGTTGCAACTCAGGAAGAAAGAAGTTGAAAAACTGTTCAGTCTCAATTTCCTGAAATAAAAAAAAAACACCACACTTGTAATTGTAAGTGACAACAAATAAAATGCCTTTAAGAGTCAACTAAAGTGATAATTAATATGATGTCAGTGGCAACTAAAATCTGTCCTCATACTAAACCAGTACTAAAACTTGTTTGATTCAGCTTTCCTTTATTTCCTACGTTCGTATTTTGAACGAGCACTTGTGCTCTTAGACAATAATGTAGTTAAATAAATAATTGTATTGTATTGTTTAGGAGAGAAAAGAAATTCAGCTTTAACATGAGACCAAATTTTATCCACAACATATACCCTGTACTGACTAATGACCTTGTCTTTTATCTCGGGATGGGACCAATGTTTCTATCTGGTCTTCTATAAGTAAAGGCAGTTCATAAAATGTTCTCTGAGTTAGGCTTGGTTCAGATGAGGCCGAACCAAATTATTTGGACTGGCTGAATTGATTCAAACGCTGATCGTACTTCCAGCCGAACTAGATGCAAAGGGAGAAAAATTCTTATTTCGGTCAAACTGCTTGCAAAATACGTTATGATAATTTAAGCATTAGGTTGGGCACATGAAAAGTTTGGCACCTGAATCAAAGTTGTTCCAAAGTCACTCCTATGCTGAAATTCCCGGCCAGGCTAACCGGGAAGAACCACTGAGCCAATTCAAATTGAAATAGGTGTTCCTAATTGATTCAGATGTCAAACTTTTCATTTACTTAATTCAATGACCTATTTAGTTCAGCTTATGAAAAGTTCGGCTTCTGAACCAGCCCTTCTGAACCTGGGCAGGGATCAAAAGCCTGTGGCATGGCAGCAGCATCCCACACTGCAATTACCAGTGATAAGGTCTGCAACCTCAGGCAAATAACTTTTGCCTGAGGAAAACTGAAAAATACTAAGGGGAGCTGAAAGTAAGGGCCAGTCAATGATAAATGTCTGGCCTGATAAACACTTGACTGGTCACACTTTCATTTTGCCAGTCATTTAGTCTGCTCACTTTTGGATACAAACATTATATTTTCCATGCAGTTTTCCACTTAGTACATCTTGCTCTATAAGGCTGTGATGATATTTCTGGCTTACAATGTAAGCTATAATGCTGTAAATACATTAATTTTTTCATCAACCTGCCAAAAACCTGAACGTCAATGCACTACAAACGATCTGTTGCTAGCATAGTTTGAGCAAAAAAATTATTGTTCTAATTATTACACTGGCCAGAATCGGGGGTTGCCCGAGCTTATCAGTCATCATGACCAGCGACCTGCCGTCCATTATTTTCAGCCCTGCTAAGACATAAAAGCTTAACTTCTCTGTATCAGCTTTTTGTGGAGTGGTTATAAGAACTGCCTCACACAACCCCTTATATTAGTTAACTCTGACATCTACTTCAAAAGTTTTTGAAACTCCTGCACAGATACATTCTATAGCAATAATTAAACTATAAACAATACCTGTAAGCTTAGAATATCAGCGCCATAATGCAGAATTTCCTTTAAGATTGCTGTTTTTCTGTATTCCCAATTAAGCGCCCATGATGGACAGTAGCCATAGATTTGGCGTGTACAATACTTGTCACAGAGTACATTATAGCACATCACACTGAATGTCACTAAATACAGAGACAAAAACACGTCAATTTTTGTTAATTTGTCACAATGGATGCCACCAAATAATGTCTGGAATTAATCAATGAGGGTTTGCCAAACTACCAAGTTTTGACAAAAGATTATTATACATCTGCATGTATATGTGATACTTCATAAAGGGGTTCATAAAGGAAAATTTTTTGTTTGAAACTTGTAAATGTATATAATGCTAATAGAAAATAATTTGTGGTTTTAGTAAAGGTTGTTGATCAGTGATCTGAAACTTATGAACTGCGTAAACATGTAAGACAGTGAAGATGATTTTCTTGTTGTGATAGGTAGAATTATACAACTCATAGGAAAATATGGTATGTAGTTACTACATCTAATACATAGTTTTAACCAAGGAGATATATTTTTTTAATCATAAAGTAAATTGTCAAGAGCTTGTCTTGTTTAATTACAAAACCTTTGGAAAAAAACTACTATTGTTACAACCTGAAAATAGACACTTTTAGCAACTAAAAGCCAAAATTCATGCCCTGCTATATACCGGTACAAGCATTACTTCATTTATTTGTGAAGAAGCTGAGTTTTAGAAGAGGGTCCTATAGAAACTTACACCTGTAGTGTGGTGTGTTAAAGTTTTATCGAGCTTAATCCTGTCATAAAATGTCACAGAGACAAATTTCAAAACAAATAAAGAATACATTAATTTGACTTTAACGACACTTACATGATGGATTTCTCGTTCTGTCTGGTTGTAATGATATCCACTGCCTTTCTGGTGGTCGAGAACACACTGAAGTAGGACCAAAAAAACAACATTTTAACAAACCAAAAATACATACAAGTAAATGTGGTGACTGTAACTAACTCAAATCAATTTTTAACCATTACTGTATTTTTCATAAAGAAAAATTTTGGCCATAAATTTTCCATCACTAAGGGGATTGAAGATAGGGCTGTCCAATAGCAACCCCAAATGGCCCCTGGTTCCTTACTTACAGACATGTATACCTGTGTCAAGAGGACCATCTTTCCAATGATTAACAATCCATTTCTCAACGGAAAAGAGAATAACAACACCATTCGTTTTAACGACAGATTTATTTCTATACATATACATGTATGTGCCAACATGTAATTTGAGGCCAGATACATGTAAACACAAGACAACGCAGGCACTCAGTCTCAGAGCAGGGCAGTCTTCGAGCACTTGCAGGGTTTCAGTAATTAAACAGCACTCTCATTGAGGTCAATTCACTTCTTCACACTGCTTTTCACATAAGGTCATTTAAGCCATTTCACTCCCAGCCCTTTCACCCCGAGGACATGTCTTGATAAGTATCTACAAAACGCTACCCTGACGTTCTCAGTTTGACAGTGCTTAGCAGTTGCCACAAAGGGTTATCAAGGTTACCTTTCACGCTCAGTTGTGGCACATTCAGTTTGTCCAGGCACCCTCCACACACCCATCTACTGATGATGGGTATAAATTAACAGTGGATTCAGATTACCGGTAAGTGTTTACAGGAAACCTAAGCACACTATTCAATACTTAGCATATGACTCACATCATCATAAATCAGTAAATTGTGGCATTGTCAGGTGCTTATTAGATTGATAGAAGCATCTCGTCATTACTAACCCACTCTGTTCACCAAATTTGGACGAACTTTGTGTTATAATACAATAGTACAGAATATCGCCAATAACAGGGATGGCAAACAAGAAGCACTAGTGACAAGGTTCCATTAGCAAAGTTGTTTTGGTAGAGCTAGAGAAAATGGCAGAAAATTTCACAGTTTTTGTAAAGAAGAAATAACCAAACTTTTACCTAAAACATGGCAAGAATAGAAAAATACAACTCAGTGAACAACACTGCTATTCGATGACTAACTGCTATAATGAACATCCTTTTATATCCTGAATTTTCTGATGAACAGACAAATGAAGACAGGAACATAACATTGATCAATGTAAGCATGTTTAAAAGAATAATGTTGGCTTGGGGGAGGGGTAGGTGGGCAGTTTCCCTGAAACACATAGGCTTTTGTGTAACCTGAAGAATTATGCAGAACCTGGAAAGTGTTATCCATCTTGGCCAATAACACTCTCCTCGATCTGCATCAGACCATGTGAAAGATGAATCCAATAGTTGCTAAAGGTATACAGCCATTTCGAAAATGGTTGTCGGGAAAAGTGCATGTGACGATCCTGAAAGGTATTGTGGGTGGTTTTGAGTTAACTGTTCTTCAAAGAAAATTGAAAGAATGGCACAAGAGGCCATTGACGTATGTTTGCAAGTGCTAAAAGAAAGCAACAAAAGTAGATTTGACAGGGACAGTGTCAGGAACAATGTATTGATAATATCCCATATTACCTTTCAGGATTGTTGCGTGCACATGAAAAATGAAAATGATATGGCTATATACATAATATACATGTCTTCACATAAGACGTTGTAGTTGTTTTGGTTCAATTTTGTCCTTAGTTTAAATTTTATTTTCCTTTGTTAGAAACTCATTATTATACATTACCATACCCAAAAATAAAGGAAAATTAAAAATTAAACCAAGGATAAAATTGAACCACAACATAGACAATGGCTACATGGTATACATAATTATTACACCTGTATAATAATTTGTTATTTATGTCCTCTGTGTTATATTGGTTGAACATGCTGATGGATTAAGAAACCAACAAAGCTACTTGTAAAAACCTGGCAATTTGTCAGTTTATCAATGCCAAGTTTACTCTGCACTTTCCTTAAACAACAATTTTTGAAATAAAACAATCACTACAGTTTGCTACTGTTTAAAACCTCAAGAAAATTTAAAGAGAATGACAGACTTCCAAAACAAAGGAATATAATAAATTGGTTGGATATAGTTTACGGACTTTGCTCATTAACAATATCAAGCTTCTTAAACATAGGACACAGTTCAAAGCTGGATTAAGCAGAAAGCTAACGGGGGCTTAAATTTTGCAAAGTAGATGGTACATGTAAACAAAACCAACTGTTGAAACTAAACTAAAAATTTACTGAAATGAATAACAGTACAAAAAGGGTTTAATAAGAGCATCATGATTAAATATCACTCCACATAGTAAGAACCAACAAAATTATGCACTTATTTGGTTGAGCGATGTTGTTTTGTGAGTTTGAAATACAATGTACATGCAGTCTTTCAACCTCAGTCAACATCATTCAGCTAAGTTAGAGAACAACACTAAGAGATGTAAGTCTACAGAAATCATGTTTGCCAGTATCTAAACAAATAAGTAATTAGTGTGGCTAATGAAAGTTATTTTAGTTCATGTGGTTGTATTCTAATAGTTTTCAACATCACTGTAACTGAGGTCATATTCTGTCTCAGCCAAGCTTATTCTAAACTGAATTAAAAATATGACTGCTTGAAATTATTTGCAGAACTATAGAGAGGTGCTTTCGGCTGTCAACAGGCCTGAGATTATCACTCACGGCACATGCACAAAATCATTAGGATGATGTTAACAGCTAACTTGCAATTTAATGCCTGGAACAAGCTAATTTTAAAGTGGTCTTGCCCATAAACTTCATTAACTTCCATCAATAATAAAGCTCCTGAGGCATATTTTAAAATGTGAGCGAATAGTACCGTTCTTAAAAAGAAAATAATGGCGTTGAGCAAACAGATGAAAACGAAAAGCATGGAAATTAGCACCCAAACCACTTCCGGGAAAGAAGTTATTATACATGTACTAAAAGTGCCAAAATCACGTATAAAGATACGATTATAGAATTGGAAAAAAATAATTGATTGCACAATGGCAGTTCTGTATTAATTTTAACGACTCAAACAATGTAATTCGATGCGGTTTGGGTGAGATTTTCGAATACGACTTGGCGGTTATAGATCATTGGTTATTGTTCGTTGAAGTAGAAAAGAAAAGAACCCTTGTACTAGTCGATGGATACACAGAGTTCTCTCGAGCCCGATGGTAAATGCGGACAAAATTATACCAAAGGAAAGCCACAATTCACTTACTAATTAAAAAACTGCGTGAGGAAATAATGATAAGGAAAAAAGGAACGAGAAATCGAACTATGACTTGTATGAGACGAACACTGACCAATATGATGTGGAGTTTATTATGCGAATGAACCTCGTGCAAAACACAAAGAAAAACATCACTCGCAAAGCAAACGATGCTCAGCGTCATTTGCTATATAAAAAGAAAGCTAAAAACATGTTATATGAATGAATCAAGAGTTATCTAATACAACAGAAAGGCTACATAAGCGAGAGGAAAGCAAAACATGAGCTCACTGTCACCACGAGTTAAATTAGAACTGACACCACAAACTTTCATTTTCGTGTGCACGGTTACGTTAAACTTACCAGTTAAATTGTCCAGCATAAGGGAGAGTAGCTTAGCTGTTCCATTTTGTTCCCCATTTATACTTAATATATCCTGTGGTAACGGATTTCCTTGCAATCCAAGGGTTTGTAACTGGAAAAGTTTTCCCAGTTCGTTCGGTAAAATTCTCAGGTTATTATTGCAAAGAAGTAGTTCACGTAATGTGACCAGATCTCCAAGTTCACTGGGCAAACTTCTAAGTTTGTTCGATGATAAATCTAAATGCTTGAGTTGAGCAAGCCTGGAGATCTCTGGGGGAATCTTCGTTAGATTATTGTCGTTCAAAAACAACGCAGTCAAAAAATCGAGCTGCCAAAGTGTCGGGCTCAAATTACGGATCGTAGCCGTAATTTCCAGTTCGGTCCATTTTGACTTCTTGCCATTAGCTACATCCTCTGGGCTCATTAGAGTATAACTTCTTCGAACGTCATTATTTTCATGCTTTTCCTTTGGCATCTTGAACGAATCATGACACTTTTTTCCTGAAATAATACTCCACAAAGATGGCGTACAACATGGCCACCGATAGACCCTCGAACAAGGCTTCGGATAGACCGGTGACGTCAGTAGTTTCTAGAATAATTATCATACATTAGCACTGCGGGATGAACACAGGACAGTCAATGTACAGCATTTTCTTCTCAGGCGGAGAAAGGAGAAAAACCGAACTTTGAACTTCAGTAAAATACAATGGCCTTGAGTAAAGTACAGGCTCTTACTCGTGGCTATTCAACGACAAACTTTGCCTCTAAAATTTTACTACTAGGACCGCGAGTTGAAAACGGACCACCAGAATCAATTTTTAATAATTTTAATTGTTTAAGCTCTTACTCTTACGTTTTAACTTCAGGCATCTAGTGAGAATCAATGCAACCAGATTGGTAGCATTTCACATGTCTCAGCTACATGATCTGAGAACTGTAAGAGTCCCATTCCTGCTAAAAACAAGGAAATTGAATGCTAGTTTCTCATTTCCTATATCGCTTACAAAAAATGAGTCCAGGAGAATCCAAATCCAAATCCAGAAGACTGCTGAAAATCTCTTTTCTCAAGCAAATCCGATACCTAAACATATCGTATGGAACCTTACTGAATCAAACTTTTTTCATTGTGTCAAATAGAAAATTTCGCTGTCTATTGTTTAGTGATCCACAAGCTACTCACAGTTACAAGACTGTGTACGATGTATTTTGTTCTCGCGCCTTTTCCGCAAAAACTACACCCCACAGCCTTTATTATCGTCTTCACTTCACGTTTTTTTTAAATTAGAATTCTAAAAATTCAGTCTAAATCCAACCGCAGCCTGACTTCATCTTAAACTACTGTTTGTGCAATAACACGCCATAGTGCTTGCTGAGTAAACGGGGAAAGAGGTCTTTCCATAACTGTTCCAGCCTCCGCACAACAAGGTGTGGAAGAGAGAATTTTGAAGACATGTCAGGAGCCGATGCACATGTTAAGAGCTTCAAGACCGCATGCCCAGGAACAAACCCCCGCCGGAGTGATGCCGGATCTTTACACAAGACGGCCATTTTGCTTAATTTTATTATAGTTTCATTTTCACCACAGATGTCTATGTTTTCATGGATTTGCAGTCGGGGTCAGTCAAACGCGGAGTATATCTTGTGGAAGAGAGCGCAGCACTACAATCCTGGACAGAGGAAAATGGAACAGCAGACCCACATCCACCATGAAACCGCACGAACGCTAACCTGCGAATACAGATGTCACTTCTTGCTCCTCGCCCCTCAGGAGAGAGGAGAGAAGGCTGTATTCGCAGGTTACGCGAACGCCAAAACGCGCCAACTTCCTTTATTTGGGCGGGGGAGAAGGGGTCTAAATTTTCCATGTTTTGCCCAAGAGTTGGTGCAAGTGGGAAAATATGGCGTATCCGTGACCTTCTGTGTGCCAAACATTTCATTGTGCTAAACATTTCAGTTGATGTACTGCACAAATCGTATTCCAAGACCAAGAAGACCAAGCAGCGCTGAAATCCAGGTTCCACTGGATCCAAATGTTATGTTTCTGACCAGAAATCCACACTTACTCCGTTCAGCATAAAATAGAAATGCATTCACATTGGTGCGTTCACAAAAAGGGTGCTCCTCGTTCCAGTCTCTTGCGGTCATGTTGTTCAGTTTGAACAGGAGAGCTTCGCACTTCCAAGTCACCCTTGACGCAAAAACACACGGTACCAAAAATAAAGCAAAATTAAGGACAAAAGCTACCGCCATAAACACAGTAGGTGCACCACTAAACTTATGAGTTAAAAATTCAAAATGCATGGAATCGAAGGCAAATACTGCAATACAGTTAGCACCAAACATTAGCCAGTGAACAAGAAACCATGGTGCTAAAATTTGGGAGGCGGTCGAAAGTTGGCCACACAACTTCTGATGTAAGGCGATGATCTTATTAAGTGTTGCGTGACTCATAGAACAAATTTCATTGAAACATACATCGACTAAACTACTCATCGCACATGTCAACACTACAAACACGCAAGTACATATGAATGCTGTCAGGTAAACAATTAAAACACCCGAACCGAACGTACCGTAAAACCTCATTTTGCTGGATTCGACAATCGATATTCGAAGTGCGCTTGCAATAGTTATAGTAGTTGAGCAAATAATGAACATCACGTTAATAAACAACCACTCGCGTCGTGACACTTTCGCTTTCGCTGAGGCAAGAGAAAGCAAGGGCATTTGTTGTTGTACGCGGCATAAGGTGTGGATTAAAAGAATGTATGTCATTGTGTCAGATAAAGCGTTCCACGCATCGAATGCCAATGTTATTTCGTAGATCTTGGCAGCATTGGATTCACTGGCATTGTCATTATTGCTTGCCCGGCTTTTTTGTGTCACACAACGATCTACAAAGGGCCCGCAAACGCTTGGAATTATAATTTCAGCCACCAGAGACAGGAAGTTTAAAGCGACAAAAAAGGCACAAAGAATAGTATAGGGGCTTTTCCGTGGATTCCACAGCCCGGTGGCTTTAGTTATGGAGCTAAACAGCATTCCGGAAACGAGGATGTTGCAGCATGATGATCTTTGGTTCTCACGACTTTCAGTTTCAACATCTAAACTTTTTCTTGCTCCAGATTCAACATCATGATCAAAAGGTCCATCAAGTGTTGGGAAATGAACGCCATCTGGCCCACAGGAGGGAGGATCCAGTGAGTTATCTTCGCAAAAAGGTGACAACAAGGGACGTGTTTCCATTTCACAGGGGTTTTACGTATGCAGTTTTACGGTGATTCAAAGAGCAACTTCCGTCATCCTTGCTCGAGGTCAAACTCTTCTTGTTTCCTTGCTGGTTTTCACTGAGTTAAGAACTTTCCTTTGCAAAATCACAACACTAAGTTCTTGATTTAAGGAGGCTCGCTTACCACGACGTAAAAAGAAATAGTGGGTTGCAAAATGCCTTGTGTGCTTACGTCACGCAATCCCTCTGTAAGAACTAATGCTAGTAATAAGCAAAGGTTACGGAGTGCGGGCAACAACGATCGAAGGTCAAACAAGACGCTATTTCAGCGTGCACTTCGGCGTCGCAAATGCGGAGGAATAGTAAGAAATTATATTTTCCGAATACCCTTCCGTGAAAACACCCTTGCTTTTCTCCTTATGAGTAACAGACGTCTTAACTCAGTTCACCGGAAGTCTGCTAGTACGAGGGGTCATCTCCGCCAATATTATGTTTCAATTTTTGTTATGAAGAACCTGGATCCACGTTTCGATTATATTTTCTGTCATAAATAAATTTGCGCACGACGAGGTGTCAGTTCCACTTCCTTTATTTGCTCTACAAACTTTCCTTATGTACAGTGAATTCCACACCTTCTCCAGCAGTACACTCATTCACAAAACTTGCTGAAAATGCACAATCTCCACACCGAGGATAATTCATATACAACATCGCAACATAAGCTTTAATAAATTACCGTAAAATTCCGAAAATAAGCCCCGGGGCTTATATTTTTCAAAGGCCTTTTTTGAGGGGCTTCTTTTTGGAGGGGCGTATGTACGGAGGGAAATTTGCGTTTCAAAATCGATTGGGCTAGCCTTATTCTTGGAAGGATATTTACCGTTTTTCTTTGCTTTACTTTGCATTTGAGGGCAATTTCCAAGTACAAACCCCGGGAGGGGGGTTTATATTTGGAGTGGCTTATTTGAGGAATTTCACGGTATCACATGAAAAGCAATAACACGCAATACACTGAAACAAGAATAAAAAAACCTACCCTTCCAAACAAAACAAAAAGAAGAATAATGAACAGTTACAAACCGCGTTTTGCTTCTCCTTGTTGACAATCTATCGCTCAGTCCAAATCGCTTCGTCTACACGCAACTAGCCTGTTCCAGGTTCTTAGCCGAGTGGGGAAGAAGCGAAAGTAAAAGGCAAGTAAAAAGTTGGCGGAGCGGGAAAAAGGAAAAAGGAAGGGAGAAAGAGCCTCTCCCGCCGCTGCTCTCCCCAGTTTCCTTCGGTTATATTTTCGTGTTTGTGCTTTCTCAATTCAGCGGACCCGACTATCTCGGAGCCTGGAACAGGCTAACACGCAAAGCAAACGACCGTACCTTTTCCTCGATCTTCGTCTTTCGAATCACTCGTGCTGCAAGTCCAGTAATCGAAATCTCTTCAGTCTCAAACTTTATACACATTTCTGTGCCAAAATTTTTTTTATAAAGGCATGTAATTTGTGTATCTTGACTTACTTAAAAATGATTTCCAGATATCTCGAACAACTTCCTGCCTCACTTCGGAAGCAAACTGCAAGTTTGGCGAAATTCGTAAGCTTCGCAGTTAACGAAAGGTAGTCCGTCAGTTTGAGGCCTCATGCCTTTTTAGCTGCAATGTCATTTAAAAGCTTAGAAGGATCCATATTTTCTTCAGCTTGAATTTTTATGACGTCTTGTGAACCAGCAATATATATGAAAAAAAATGGTGTCACATTGTATTTCCTCGAATAATAGCCTGGGCGATTATTGGAGGAGGGGGGATTATTTTAAATGTCTCCGTCTAAAAGGGGCGATTATTCGTGGGGGGGTGCGCGATTAATCGAGGGACGGCTATTATTCGAGGAAATTCGGTACTTTGTTAGAGTATGGTCTCCTAGGGGTCAAATAAAGCCTAAGCCACGCACAAACGGGTCTCCTTTGGGGGTGTAATTCTCATTTTCGTAAGAGCATCCCCGCCTCTTTTGTATGGGGACCTTCCCCACGGCCACCACCAAGGCTGAGCGAACTCCTTTTGGTAAAGCGACGATGTAATTATCTAATTGAAACAAGTACAGCCATTCACATGTTGATTATGTGTTAAACATTTTATACTTCACAGCAAGGGCTCTCCTTGTTAAGCCCAAAAGGGTTTGTCGAGAGCTCCTACTCTAGTCTTCCTATTCTGTTGTGAAAAAGGACATTTGTAACTGACACAATTTGTAGAGTGAAATAAAAGATTGATTGATTGATTGATTAATTCTAATTCTAATTGATTCTACTGATCTTGAACTACTGTTTTGCATCACTAGAACTCGACCCCGGGGGGGGGTGCACTTGGGTATTTTCTGAGTGGGTATGTGCCGCCCGGGACTCCAAATTGGCACCCCTTTCTAAAAATAATTCCCCTAAAATTGATACCCTGTTCTAGAAAAGGGCCAATTTTTCATACCCCGTTCTAGAATTCGCCCTAAAACTGATACCCCGTTCTAGAAGTGGGCCAATTTGTTATACTTCGTTCTAGAAAGTTTTTAAATTGAATTAGCCCTGTTTTTTTAAAAAAGATATTTCTTTATTTGTTCGACTTATACATCAAATAAATGCTTCTTCATAATCGGCAACAATTTTAAGCAAAAGATAAAGCCGTGATCCACAATTTTTATACCCCGTTCTAGAAAACGCCTCTGAAATGGATACCCCTAAATCAGGAGCTTCAAAATCACGACCCCGTTGGGCGGCACAGACCCGTATAGGTAATGTATGGGAGTACCCCCCCCCCCCCCCCCCCGTGGAACTCGACATACTGCACCCAGCGTGATCTCCACCCGGGCAGGTGGGGGAGGGTGGGGTTGCATGCCAATCAATTCATGTGATATACTGAATAATTCGTATTCCAAGACTAAGTAGACCTAGTATCACTGAAATCCAGGTTCCACTGGATCCAAATGTTAGGTTTCTTATCCGAAATCCGCATCTACTCCGCTCCGCATAAAACAGAAATGTATTCACGTTGGTGCGTTCATGAAAAGGGTGCCCTTCGTTCCAGTCTCTTGGGCTCATGTTGTTTAATTTGAACAAAATATCTTCGCATCTCCAAGTCACCCTTGACGCAAAAACACACGGTACCAAAAACAATGCAAAGTTTAGGAAAAAAGTAACAGATTGGAACGTGAGGTGTGCGCTACTAAACTTATGAGTCAGAACTTGAAATTGCAAAGAGTCAAAGGCAAATACTCCAAAACAATAAGCGCCAAACATCAGCCAATGAACGAGAAACCATGGTGTCAGAATGTGGGAAGCTGTTGCTATTTGACCATTCAACTTTCGATGAACGGCGATGATGTCATTGAGGCTTGCGTGACTCATGGAACAAATTTCCTGGAAACTTACATCAACTGTACTGCGCAATGCACATGTGAGCACAGCAAACATGCAACTACATATCAGTGCCGTCAAATAGACAATTAAAACAGTCAAGCCAAACGTACTATCAAACTTCATTTCGCTAGATTTAGAAATCGATACGCGTAATGAAGTTGCAACAGTTATAGCAACTGAGCATAAAATGAACATGACATTAATAAATAGCCACTCGCATGATGACACTTTCGCTTCCGCTGATACAGGGCAAAGCAAGGGCATTTGTCGTTGTACGCGCCACAAGGTATAGATTAAAAGAATATATGTCATTACGTCAGAGAAAGCGTTCCACGCAACGAATCCATAAATTATCCCATACATCTTAGGACTTTTTGATTCACTTCCATCATTTGTCGTATTTGTCACGCGGCTTTTTTGCGTCACGCAACGACCCAGATAGGGCCCACAAATGCTTGGAATTAGGATTTCTGCTACCAGAGATGAAATGTTTAAGAGAACAAAGACACCACAAGGAATAGCATAGCGCCTTTTTCGAGGGTTCCACAGCCCAGTGGCTTTGGTTAAGCAGCGAAATAGTTTTCCCGATGCAAGGATGTTGCAGCATGATCTTTCCTCATAACTTTCACTGTTTCTTTGAACATGGAAGTTTTCCAGTTGTTCAGATTCCAAGTCAGAAGATTGACAAGAACCATAAGATCTATCGCATTGTAAATCCATAACGCACGGTTTTGGGGAATTGGATTTGTTTACCTTGATCAACTTCCGGTCACCTTTCACAATTGAATCTGGCTGGATTTTCACTGGGTAAAATTCCTCTCCTTTGCGAAGCCACTGCGACCGCAGATCTTGATTTAAGACCCTCGCCACTTAATATCTAGAACGCCTTGATAGATTGGAAACTGAAATGACAAAACGGAAGTTCGAGGACTCTGAGAAAAGACTTTGGTCACCCCCGGGGAATCACCTTGAACAATGGGATCCCTTGCAGGTTCAGTTTCCTTGAGAAAAAGAAACTTCGTTTTGCCAAATTACTGCGTTGAAAGAATCTCACCAATCAACCTGAGCTGGAGGATTCGGAGAAAAGACTGTGATTAGACTTCCTACAAGTCGACCTCACGAGTTTCCCTGCCTAGCGAGCGCAGCGA
>OZ037778.1:42132830-42157830 GCA_964035525.1 Porites cylindrica
TGACTGTAAATTGTGGTCTTTTAAACTCTACTCTTAACAAGACCTGTCTTAACTACTTGCAAAAAACTTGTTGAGACAATAGAAACAAAGTTAAACGTGTAACCTGAGATGGAAACTTTGTTCCTGGTTTTTTTTCCCTATCGATCGTACGAAGACGGTCAAGCGAAGAAATCTGGCCACTTCGAGGGTTGTATACAGTTTCACTGTTACTGGCGGATCTCCAACCTCATTAATAAATACTCCTCTGTCCCATTATGGCTCTTGGTGTCAAGAATGTCAGAAGCGTATCCAAAATAACGGAAATTAAGGTCACGGACATTAACACTTCACTTAATTAACAGCGCGGAAATTAACGTTTCAAGAAATTAACACATCGACCTAACTACGTTAATTTGATGAAGCGTTAATTTCCTATCAAAGGTATTCCTAAATAGCAACGGCAGTTATAGGTTTTTGGCGAGAACTCTCGAAAGAAACCTATTTCATTTTCTAGCCTGCGTAACAGGCGTTCGAAAACAACAGCGTTCTTGCGGGTGTCCACGTTCCCTTCCCTCCTTCCTCGCGCGTACTTCGCGCTTCTCACCCCAAATACCCTTTCCCTTCCCTTTGGAACGCCTACCACGCAGGCTATTTATTTTCAGTTTTGACTTTTGGAATACGCCTTGAGTGTTATGGCCGGCGGAGGCGCGGTACTCCCTATAATGGACTATACGAAGAGGCTCCGCCCGAAAGGAGTACTTTTTTCAGGGTTCAGGTATATGGAAGGGTAGAGATTTCCGTGTACTATTAAATTCACTGACTAATTGAAGTGCCGTAAAATTCCGAAAATAAGCCCCGGGGCTTATATTTTTCAAAGGCCCTTTTTGAGGGGCTTATTTTTGGAGGGACTTATATTCGGAGGGGCTTATCTACGGAGGGAAATTCGCGTTTCGAAATCGAAATATAGTTGGAAGAAAATTTACCGTTTTTGCTTTGTTTTACTTTGTATTTGAGGGCAATTTTTCAAGTACAAGCCCCCGGGTGCTTATATTTGGAGGGGCGATTTAACGGAGGGTTTTTTGCGTTACCGGTTTGGGGCGCTTATATTCGGAGGGGCTTATTTTCGGAATTTTACGGTATATGAAGTGAATGAAACCCTCAATTTGACCTCAATTTGCAGTGTTTTACAAGGATTTCTACCACCGAGAAATGTGGTATCTGCACACACGTAAAAATACGATATTTTTACATGTGAAGATATCGATAATTTCACTGACATCAGGTTTGTCTCTTAAATTGTACTTAAATTCGTTGGTGTATCATCGAAACATCTTCGGGTCTTCCTCGAAAGTGCTCGGCAATCTTCGGAAATCTTCGGACATCTTCGGAAATTCTCGGAAAATGTCTCGGGAACGTTCGTCTGGTCTTCGGGACAATTTGAAAAATCTTCGGAAATCTTCGGAAGGTGGTCGGAAATCTTCGGAAAATCATCAAAAACGCGGTCATCAGTATGTTTATAATTATAATAAAAAGAATATTACACGTTAGCTCGAAGATATGAATTTTATGTTCTCGTGGCAAGAGCAATATCTCACTCGTTCGCTGCGCTCACTCGTGAGATATTGTTCTTGCCGCTCGAACATAAAATTCATATCTTCTCGCCACCATGTAATATTCTCTATATCCCCAATACGATCGAAATAAGATGCCGCGAATAGATGGATAACATAAAAAGCTAAGGAATTAATATTATAGTTTCAATTTTATTGACAATTTTATCTTATCTGAAGATCATAAATAGACTGCGTGATGCTTTTGATAATTTTCAAGAATAAATTAATGATATTATTCATATTAAAATTAATATAAACACAAGACATAAATTCCTAACATCAATTGCAGGGGTTTGCAGTCAATTAAATTATTTTAGTTATCTTATATCAATGGTCACACACTGGTTTTGCATATTTGTTTTAAAGTTAAGGATTCTACATGAACAGAAAAAAAACACTAATTCTTGATCACAAGTTTTCATCATCTGAACAGTATCAGTACTAAATTAACATGTGTAGTATTCCAGGGCAGTAGTTGCCTGAAAATGTAAGCTAACAATGATAAATGACACACTTTCATTAAGTATTCACATGAACTGGTATCCAAAATTTAAAAAATATTTGCCTCTTAAGAAAGGATAAACTGTGGGTTTACTACATGTATTATATGTATCTGTGGATATCTGCTAATAAAGACTCTGTGAATAAAATGATAGCAGTGATTTTATGTCACTTCACAGGGTGCATTATCCATTCAAATAACTTTTTATTTACTATGTAGACAAAATAATAATGATATTTAGTTTGCTTAGATGCTTTTTAATTATACCATGCCTCATCATTTCGTGTGCCATGAAGGCCTTGCAGTTTTGTCAATAAAATGGTAGCTTTTATATAGCCTTGTATTTTTCTACAGTAAAGAAATACCTTGCTTTCTTTGAGAGTATAGAATATACATATTTAGTAAAATCCAACTAGTGGCCTATTATCAATCCTGCGTTCTAATTGGTTGAGCTACTACTAAGCTATATGTTATAGCCCACTAGTAGCGAAAAGCGGGGGTTTTTGGCGGCAAAAAAGGATTAAAGTCCAGCTTTAACAAGCTAAAAGTTTTTTATTCTTGATATTTTTTACCAACTAGCTGGATTTTACTAAAACAATTATTCCTCTCGCACCCTCATGGCCTCTGGGTCAATAGCCCATTCAGCCTTCGGGCCTCATGGGCTATTGACTCAGAGCCCATTCGGGCTCGAGGAATAATTGTTAAATATTTTTTATATATATACTAGACATTATTATTATAATTGTAGATTTAATGAACGTTCCTATTTTTGAATGAACACTTGTGCTCTTTGACGATAGCGTGGTTAAATAAATTACTGTTATTGTTGTTGTTGTTGTTATTGTTGTAAATACATCAGACCAAAAACCACCCACAATTAAATGAGCCATTGCTCAAACCTTAACCCTTTAAGCCCCAAGATCCAAATACAAATTCTCCACACTGATCTCCATACACTTCCTTTAAGAATTAGTTGAAAGAATTTAGTAAAAGATCAAAGCATTTTCTCTTTGGTGATCATTTGTTAATTCTCATAACTTTACTTCTTGACAATGTATGGATATTGTAAGGAGAAAATTGTTGTTGGTCACTATTGGGACCTAAGGGTTAATAAAAAAACCCTTTGTAAACAAGAGGAACTGCCACTACATATCTCTCAACCAAACTCATTCATTAAGATGGCGCTGGTAATATTGCTGTTAACATGCAATAATTATTCATATACATGTAGTATATTACTGACCTCAGATGCTTTCTATGCCAGCAATCTTCAATCTTAGGCCTCACTCTATTTGAACTGTGCAATGACACTAGCATATACTAGCCTTCCATCATTTCATATAAAAGAGCAAAATCGCTGGCAGATATCCTCGTTAGAGCAAAACTATAAGGTCACGTATCACACTATCACGAGCTTATGAGTTGTGTTTGGCCTGTCAACACCTTCCACTTACATATAGCTGCATTTAGTATTCTAGTGCAAGCAAATAAAAACAAGCTCATCATTTAATGCGCATTTCAAATCCTGTCATTATTTCCAATAACTTATTTTGTTTTCCCAGAAAATGAAAAAAAACATGGCCATACAGACTGTTTTTGGTAAAAACCCCATCTCGTTATCTCCTCTCTGGAAATTCCAGTTGAGGTTTACACATGAACGTTCCTTTAATGGACAACAATAGCGGTGATTATTTTCTGAAACCACTTAAATTTACATTATTATTTATAAAATATGACCTGCAGGTTGTCTTTGTATGTCCTGTAACTGAGAAATGAACTATAATCTATCATTCATCTGACTTCCAATTGTTTATATTTATAGGGTTCACTGTGATTTCTAGTTCTGAATGTTCGTATCAAGTACATTATCGCTGTGATATCTAATGCTACCCCTGCAATTGCAGCTTGCCAGTACTCATTAGGATGCAAGTAGCAGACAATTGACAAAGCACCATATAACAAAGTTTTCTTCCAGTTATCAACAGCTAACAAGTACTTCCACAGTGTGTGAGCACAGCTTTCTTCCCTGAAATAAAAGTAAAATTATGTTGTAAATCTATGGAAAAACAAAGTAAAACACTCAAAGTTACATGTTTCTTATTGTACTTAGTTTTGCAATTTTTGGCAGATGGTATTTCCCCATGTTTTTATAGTTTCTCAATTTCAAGAGGTAAATAATATTATGTTAAAAAGGCATTAAATTTTGCAATTTGAGCTTTCTCACATTTTTTTTTATCTTTCAAAAGGTCTTAACTTTTTAAAATCTCTAGATAAACTCAGGGACAACTGATGAGTGAAATTTTTGCACATCAACATTACTTCGTCACTGAAGATATGGAATTTACCAGTAAAATCAGTTGACAATTTGTGTATTTGTTGAAACATATCGCATATTCCTGCATATGTTGTTGCTATTATATGCTAATAATTTTTTCTGTGTTTGGATTTTCTATGTGGGTATTAAATTTTGCAAGTTTAAATTCTCGCCAGGATTTATATTTGCAGGTCTTAATTTCTTGAATTTTTTTTACAATCACAAAAAACAGGACATTAAAGACATGCAAAATTAAGTACCAATAAGGTACAGTACAAGTGTCACTTCTACTTTATCTATTGAACCCTGAAAATTCAAATGCTATGGAAGTTAGTCAAGCTCTTTCGTGGACACTACTGGCTGGGCTGTCAGCCCCCCACGTTTTCAAATATTGAGAATTGATAGGGAGGGGACGATAGATGACACCATAACGCACAGCACATGACATCATCTGTGCATAAATACTCATTGACTCCGATCGTCATGAATATCTGTGATGGCACAAAATGCTTAAAAAAGATGTTGTTAGCATTGTAACATTTGATCTCATTGGTTTACTACACACCAATCACATTATTGCTTACATTACAATCACTGGGCATACTAGAGTTCATATAGGAAACGTTCAATGTTAACAGTAAAATAGCTCAAACAACAGAAAATACATGTATTTCAAATTTCATTGTCACAAAGTTGAGTCTACAAGAAATGGCAAACTTTGGCAATTATCCAGGAGATTTCAGACTCTAACCTGGAGACCAGGAGATACGGCCTAGAATCTGGAGTCTCCCAGATTATGCAAGAGAGTTGACAGCACTGCTACTGGCCGGAAAGAAGCAACACTACCTAAAGTTGAGGAATGAACTGCCACTCAACTTTTACCTTTCCTCTTCTCCTCTCCTCACTTCTTTTACTTTCCTTTCCCCATATTTTCCTTTTGCTGAAAATTTACAAGGCTTCATTTTGTGGGGAAAATATTTTGGAAACACCAGGATCACTCTTTCCTTTTCTTTGTTATGGAAGTTTTTCAATGTTATTAACATGGTTTTTAAATTTTTCTTTTGCACATTTCACTGAATCACACTTATTTGGGTATAGTTTGAAAGATTTCTTCTACTTCTACACGTTAGGAATGTAAAATTCTTTTAGACCATGGTTAATACAGAATGTATGTTCCTTCATATTTTCATTACCTGCAACAAACGCATTTGTCCAGAATAAACATGAACTCAAAAAATGTCACAGCTGCTCCACAAATCCTATAAAAGACAAAACAGTCATGTTAGCTGGTCATTTTCAACCCTAAACAACATTAATGTCATAGTGGAGAGTACTGTAAACCCTCTATTAAGCCCCCCTCTCTAGTAAGCCCCCCCCCCCTTTTCAGAGGAAGAAAGTAAATAAGCTCCCCTTCTCTTTTAAGCCCCCCCCCCCTCCCCTCCCCCTCTCCCTTATTATCCTTCACTTATAAATGATAGACTGTAATAATCAATCACAACTGTAAAACTTCTGTGGACTGATCCAGGATGGTTCACTCATCAACTGGAAGTTCAGTTTTGTTTTTGATCCTTGGCAACATGACCTCCAACTTCCTGTACTTGAGCTTTTCCACTTTGTATTCTAGTTCTTTATGGAGAATGATACAATCATCTTTGCTATTTTAAATAAGCCCCCCCTCTTAAATAAGCCCCGCAACCCCCCTTCTCAAATGTGTCTGAAACTAATAAGCCCCCGGTGGAGCTTTATAGTGGATAATGTTATTTATTGGTGGTAAGACTAGCAGAGTATGGATTAACCAAATGTAAGTACATTGCGGCCTGTGACAAAAAAAAGGAAAAATTCCATTTTCAGATTCTGAAAGGCTGTGAACATTACATTTTTGACAAATGTATGCATTTGTGGTAACTCAACAAAATTTGTGGTAAATCAATAAAAATGTTGTCTGATCATGCAACAAAACACCTTTAAACTGTGACAAATAGGTTTTAATCTGTAAATTGTACCAGCAAACGATCAAAGCAGAGATGCTGATCAGAAAAACACTCAGTGCCTTTGAAACATGAATACATGTAGTTACAGTTAACAGAGGCCCTGCCAGGGGGGGCTCCCATGTCGCTCGTCTGAATTTTAAAACGTCTCGTGTCGGTGTTTATTAATGCTTCACGTCGCTGTCGGAAATTGAACGAAAATTCTCTGTCTTTGTCGGAATTTTAGAAATGGGGGATAGCGATGGGTTTTAAAGAAACCATTGCAGTTGACCAATTTCTCAGTTAACCTTTCGCGTATAGAACACCTATACATCGCCATTCACAATTAAGGGTGTGTTCCTTTCGGTGAATCCAGAAACGGATTTCACGTTCTTTTCGGCAAATCCAAATTCGGATTTTTGATCTGGTGAATCCTTTTTGAAAAAGGATTCACATTGGATTTGAAATCCGAAGAATCCGAATCCAGATTAACGGATTAGTCATCTACGCTGTTCCATTCACAGTGGATTCGAAATTAGTCAGATGGTCCAGCTGTACTTCCAGTTGAAGTATTCCCGTAGAGTTTCCTAATTGCTGCCATTTGCCGTAAAACATCTGAAAACACTAGAAGATTGTTCATGGTGGTACAGTACAATGTCCATGTGCTCACCATTTGTCGCTAAAGATTGCTTAAAAACACAAATAAGTAAAAGGGACCAAATAACTGCTATCTTTCTACAAACTCGCTCTTGGATGCGATAGGCACTCGATCGTGTTACATAGAAAACCGAGCTACCAAACTGGATCAAACTGAGCCGACAACCTTTAGATAATTTTCAACTTTAACACGCTACTTTCTTGATCTGTTTATGTTCCATAGTCGTTATTCGAACTGCCGACCACAAAATTCTGCACGGTATAATCGCATAATTTGTCAAACAGTAGAAAACATGTCATTTCTTGAGAGGCTCAGGCTGTCATGCATATTGCACGCGTTTGCGAAAGGTTACCAAGGTCACAAATCCAATTTCGGATTTCACGTTCCTTTCGACCGCGAAATCCGGCAAATCTCAGATCAGCACACCCTAAGTGATCCACGTTCAACATTTTAAGACTAACTGACCTGACAAATTGTACGTGAAGACCGGTTAACGGTGGTCTACGCTGTGCGGTGCTTAAGTTACCTGGTCCCTGGTCTCTCCACCGCCGTCACCATCCGACAGAGGTCGACAAGGATATGAGAAGTTCAGAAACACGCAAAGTATTCACCATTTTCACATGGACCATAATTCACCCTGTTTACCCCCCAAAACTTTGCATAACCATTGTTTTCGATTTCTCTTGGGACGACTGTAATACCCTGGAGAATTTGGAAACATTGGTTATGCAAAATTCTGAGGGGGAAAACAAGGTGCGTCATGGTCTATATGAAAGTAGTGATTACAAGAGATGTAAAGCGTGCGTAAATTAAGCTATTTGACGGACGACCTAGTCCCAAGGTCTCCCAGGAGTTGTGAGGGGTTGCGTAAATGAAGACTACACGACGGGCCAACGCGACCCGCTCAGGAGGGTCTACTGAAACTCCCCGACGAGAGACAACCTCTGAAGCGCAAGGAAAATTGACGAAAATTACTTCTTCTTGGCACTCAGACTGGTGATAAATTAGCCAAACCACCGTTCTTTGTCGCATATTCTCGGCTTTGCCGTCACTGTTGCAATTTGGCCGAGGGAGGTTGTCGCTTGTCGCCATTTCGTTTTAGGCTCTGTCGCTACTTTTTGGGTCATGTCACTTGTCGGAATTTACCCTGGCAGGGCCTCTTAACAGGAATACCCCTTTTTTCAGCAAAATATCCCCAGCAGCTTTAAACAGTGAGACAGAGAACTCACTCTGGAGAATTTCTCGTTGAAGAATAAAATATTGACCCAACATGACTCACTTACATTAGGTATGCAGCAATTCGTTTGTCTGCACTGTCAACCAAATAAAGTCCTGTCCACCACAGACCTGATGACAAAATTTAAAAACAAAGGCAATATTTTCAAAAAATATTCATTTCCATATCATGGAAGGAATTTTGGAATTTAGAGAACAGGCGAGGGGCATCTTTGAACTAGAATTTCTAGGGCATCCGGATTTTTAAGTTTGTTAAAATACACGCGGCGTAAAACTGCGTTATGACCAAAATAAATCTCTTTCAAGTCAACTTGACACGATCAGCTGTTGCATTTCAAGTTCTTCAAGAAAAAGAATAAAATTGTTTCCCCACCCTATGAAATGACTGCGAAAATAATGGCACTCAAGTTATTTACTCAATCATTAATGTTAAGAAAATAGAGAAATCCTGATCAGTCTCTACTATCAAAGCTTTAATTTACCTGCACTTGTGAATAGTCCAAATATTCGAGTGATTGAAGTGAAATGACGGATAATAAAGGGACGCTCTGCTCCTGATTGCATTTCTTGTCCAATCAAAAGCTTTCAAAAATTACTTCAAATGTCGAAGAAACGTCGAGAATAAACTTAAATATTAGATCAATGCTGGTGTAAAAATGAGCAACGCATCGTGGCGAAATTTGTTTTCGTGGCAGTGAATATCAACAAGGCGTTTTCTCTGAAGTGGTAACCTGATGGACTGGGTACTACTACTTCCCATTCCCCACCCTAGCTATCCAAAGCACCAAGCGGTTTTCACAGCCAAATCCAGCTAAATCCCTACACTCACAACCTCTCTAAAACGACCAAATCTCTCTTGCTTTTATTATTTCCATCGTTTTAAAGACGGAATCCATCAGGAAATCAAGTAGTGTTTTAATTTCCAGCGCCAGTGGACAAAAACCTTGTACCAGAATATTTCAAGCCATTGATGTCAAAATGTTCAAAATAGATATAGTTATCTGTAACAACACTAAAGACAATTTCTCATGGGAGACCAAGAAAATGAATCTCAAATTTCACAGAAATTAAGACAACACAGGTAAACTTGTAATGCGTAAGATTTCATTGCGCGAAATTTGAAGCTTTTAAAGTTTGTTTTCTCGGGCTTCCATAAGAAACTTCTCTTTGGGGTTATTTCATTTTACTTGTGAAAAAGTGTAAAAAAGAGTGCAGAATATAATTGAAATTATTCTGGTTCAAGGTATTCATCCACTGAAAATTATAATTACATGTACTCAATTTCCTAACTGATTCCGTCATAACGTCTTATACATCTTCGATAAGCGACCACTTGACTCATAATGTTGTCTCATTTCGCTGTACGTACTACCCCCAATCAACGTATAGCAAGAACATTACCAATTCATTCTTCTCTATGATGTCTGTTTCCGGGTTAAAAAGAAGCAAGAACTTATCATCTGTCAAAAAATTAGCTGAGTGAAAATACTAACGTATTTTATTTTTACTTTTTTCACTGTGGGTTTTCTGGTACAGTAAATGGGAGGAAATGCAGTCAAATTAACACATACCTAATCAATACAGTACTAGCCTGTTCCAGGCGTTCACATAGTAGAGAGTGGCGCGAAATAAAAAGGGGCGAGAAAAAATAAACCAGAAGGAAAGAGGAGGGAGGGGGAACGCCTGAGGTATTTGTTTTACATACCGTAAAATTCCGAAAATAACCCCCTCCAAATATAAGCCCCCCAAACTCGTAACGCAAAAAAACCCTCCGTTAAATCGCCCCTCCAAATATAAGCCTCCCAGGAGGCTTAAACTTGGAAATTGCCCTCAAATACAAAGTAAAACAAAGCAAAAACGGTAAGTTTCCCTCCAACTATAAGGCTAGCCAAATCGATTTTGAAACGCAAATTTCCCTCCGTAGATAAGCCCCTCCGAATACAAGCCCCTCCAAAAACAAGCCCCTCAAAAAGGGCCTTTGAAAACTATAAGCCCCGGGGCTTATTTTCGGAATTTTACGGTAGATTCTTTATTTCGCGCCGCTCCCCACTATCTGAACGCCTGGAACAGGCTGTTAATATTTTTTATTCATTTTTTCTTTACCCTAGGTAGTATATCTGTTTTCACGGCATGCATTGTTAGCTAGCAGCGTAAATTAGGGGCCTGCAGTTTATTCTACTCGGCGAGTCGAGAGTTTAGAGCACGTTTGTTCTTCGGTCGATTTCAGACTACTTTATTTTGTGATCATCCTGCTTTTCTACCACGTGGATCTTTCAACAACTACGCCCTCTTCTATCTTTTGCGTCTTCTTTCCGTTTGTTGTGTTTTTTTCAAATTAATTTTTAAATCTGTTTTTTTTTTCGTTTTTTTTTCCCTAGTCAAACCGTTAGATGTTGTCATTCAATAAAAGATAACGAATACCCTTACGGTCTCACATATGCTAATACATTACTTGGTAGGCTATTAATTTATAGCAGATGTTCGTTTTGTTTTTTAATAAAGATGGTACATACAAATAAAGATAGTACATATACTTTGACTCTGAAGATAACTACCGCACGGGTTGTCGAAATGTCAGTCACTGTCAACAACAACAGTCCTATTCAGGACTACGTTCACCCGGACGATCAAACTCAACCTACTTTTGAAATGAGTCCTGGGTTCAAACCTTTCGCATGGTACAAACATTGACGTGCAAGAGTGCTACACCGTTGTTTTCTGCAGTGTTACTGGCTCTTATAAAACAATACCATATATGGTAAAACAGGTGTGATTCAATGCCACCTTTAATTTTCGAACTTCCGATTCAACGAACCAATTTCTATTTTCTTTAGAGGTTCGAAAAATTGGGATGCTACTCATGTTTAACCTACAACGCTGCTTATAACCCCCCCCCCCCCCCTCCCTTCCAACTTATAAGCCCCAAAATCCCCCCAACCCCCAGTTATGAGCCCATCTACCTGAAAACAAAAAAATACATCTGATTATAAGCTCTCCCTCCGGATAAAAGGCCCCCTCAGATATGTATTGAAATGAATTCGATTCTGACGTTTTAAAGCTTAATTAAAACCAGTAAATGCAAAACATATTTTGATCAAAACTGTTATAGCTTGTTTCGAGGTGCAATTTCTATTAAGGGTCGCAAACTAGAAGCCCCTCCGTTTTAAGACTTTCCAAGCCCTCTTAAAACCCTTTCGAAGTAGTATAACCCCAGGGCTTATAATATCAAACTTTAAGTCCCGATGTCCACTTACAAATTCTCCAAACTGATCTCCATACATTTCCTTAAAGAATAAGTTAAGAGAATTTGATAACAGATCAAAGCATTTTCTCGTTAGTGATCATTTTTAATAATTCGCATAATCATTTCTCTTGGCAGCATACTAATATTGTGGGGAGAAAGTTGATGTTGGTCACTATTCGGACTTAAAGGGTTTTAAAAAATTTCGAAATTGCCATATTCAGTGTTCGCACTTCTCCTGCTAAGAATAGTGTTAGGGGCTGACCATTTGGCTTTGGAGGAGGGGTATGGGTGATTTCAGAAAAAGGAAAAACATATCCTACGACTGATTTCGAGGGGAAAAGTCTTGCAAGGAAATACCTGGAGAAAAAGTAACCTGCACTGAAAAAAAACCTCTCATGGCGTATAATAATGGGAAAAAATCGTACACCGTTCTGATGTCAGACAAAATTCTATCTCAAAAGGATGGAGAAAAAATTCTTACCCAAACCAAATCACCCACGTCCCCCTCCCTCAAAAGTCAAATGGTCGACCCCTTAATTGAATGCAGTTATATGCAAAATTGCGCCACGGAATCGTGGCTATTCGTGGGGTCTTAACCAAATTGACGAGTCTGTTACGAAACGTCAAGACTGCAATTGTCTTTTTGACGGGTGTTTGTTTTGGGGGGCTTTAAAATAAAAATATATCTTCAAAAGAGAATGAAATATAAAATTCACTCTAGAAGTCGCTTATCGGAGCCAACCCGTTTACAGGAACACACAGTTTATTGATTAATGTAGCAGTGAGGGTAATGTACTCAGCTCTTCCTTGCTGAGAATTCTGATTATGTATAAAAATGACAAATTTATCACACCTAAGAATGACAGGTGATCGTGTTCAGCCTAAGCCTTAAGCTGAACGTAGTCAACATCCAACTGTTTATATTATTTCGATAAATAAGGACGTAAAGAGGAAGCGTGAAATGTCACACATTTGTATTGACTGCCAAGAAGAGACCGTACACCGCGTAAATGTCTTCTGATAGTAATATTGACAGCGATCTTTGGTTTTGGATTTTAGGATGTCTTTTTACTCTTCTAACAGTGGCTGGAAACGGACTTGTCGCATATCTGATCCTGAAAAAACCACAGCTGCAAACGAAGCCCAACTGCTTTATAGCCTCGTTGGCAGTTGCAGACATTTTTGTTGGTATCACATATTTTCCCCAGATTCTTGTCAAAAGCCTCATCTGTTATCCCAAACAATGTGATGACGTCTTTTTTATCACCAGACACTTTTTCCAGTATTCCTCGAATGTCAATCTTTGTATCATGTTGTTAGATCGTCACATCTCCGTAATGAAACCACTGAAACATGTTACATTGATGACGAGAAAAAGAGTTATCATCCTTTTGATCGCATCGTGGACGGCCCCATTATTCATCTTCGCTATTCCTCAAACCATCTTTCTGCTGTTTGCAACTGAAGATCAAGAAAACGCCTTCTCGATATTCAAAACCTTGGTTTTCTCTACCTTGCCAATGATTTTATTGATTGCATTGACAACGAGTGTTTTAGCTGTTGCACGGAGCTTATCACGCGAAGCACGCGTGCTAAACGATCAAGTTCGTTTCAACCACAGAAATGACACACTAGAATTGAATGCATCCGATTCACCAACCTTGGAAAGGCAAAGAACCGTGAAAATGATGATGTTTGTTATGGTAATATTTATTCTCTGTTCTGCCGGGGAAAATTGGAAGGGTTTCTGTTCATGTGATTGGAGTTTGCGCTGCGATAAACCTAAAAACGTTGATCATGTTCTAAACCTTGTCTGTTTATTAAATTCTGCTGCTAATCCCATCGCTTATTCGTTTCTCAAGAAAGATTTTAAAGAGCAGTTAAAAAGACTTTTTCAAAATAGACACTAATGCAACTGGGATTATTAAATATAGCGGATTTGCCCCACAAGAAAATAGACTGTAACAGGTGTTAAAATAAACATAACAAAAAAGTCACCTACATGTACTTTAGAGGGAGGTCTCAACAGCATTACCATAAAGTAGTTTCAAACCTACAATAATGAATGGACTCGCAACACGGCCGAAACTATAACTTACTGAAGTTGTAATAAAGGGCTGAGCGGCTATTTTAAGTGCTGGAAGGTTTCATTGGGTTAATTAACCGACGTGTATACTTCCTCGTGAGGAGCCGTTAAATTTTTTGCAGCGGCAATAAAGGTCTATATATGAACTATACCTGCTACACCGGTTGAACCCGCGGCTGATTGCGATGGCTTTCCCTGTAGTCAATTCAACCAGTTCCGACTGGGAGCTTTTTGAGCGATTGTAAAAGAAGGAAAAATAAATAGGGCCAGCATACAGTGAAAGGCATTTGCACCAAAAGCTGCGAAAAACTGTCCGTTTTGTGCATGGTTAAAAATTTTCAGAGGAATTTTCCGTGTAATAGGCCTTTTCACAGTTTTTTCAGCTTTTCACATGGACCAGTTAGGTAAAATCCGTCGACACTACTAGAAAGAGCGCCTTAAAATTAGTAAAATTTCCAAATTTGAAAGTGATACGTCTTAAGGACCTTAAGAGGCCCTGCGCCTAAGAAACGACCGATGATTTCCGGCTAAAAAATAAAATCGGCCGATTTTTATCTCCCAAGTAGAGGTTTATGGGGCGCCGTTTGTAAAAATATTATTTAGAACAAATCCATGCCTTTTTTTCATTATTTGTAAATAATGGTCAGCCGTCGAAAATTTATTTATAAATAAGGAACAGCTACTTACTTAATGATATGTAAATCATTATTTCTTATCAAACCTGATATCTATATAATAGCAATCTGTAAAGAAATTATATATAAATATTCGTCAAACAAGTTTCTTTATTTATAAATCAGGCAGACAACTACAATCCATTATTTATAAATAATGAACTAAACCTGCAGAGTAAACTCATTATTTGTAAATATTGAAGTCCACCTTTATGCTGGCAAATCCATTATTTATAAATAACGAAGTTAAACTGGATTGTGAATTCAGTATTTATAAATCACGAAGCTTCATCTCGCCGAGTGTAAATCCATTATTTGTAAATAATGAAGTTAACCTCTGTCAGGGGCACCCAACGAGGATATAGTTCAAAACCGCTTAACATATCATTGTTGAACGTATTTTAGTATTCAGACGGTAGATATAGGCATATTTTTACCCCCTAAAAACTTTTCATCTGTTCGGATTTCCTAGCTGAAAATCTAGTGATCCGAAAATTATAGGAATAAAAACTTACCTTCTCGAAAATTTCAGCCAGGAAAAGGCTCCCGAAAATTCTAGGTGGCCTTTTTTAGGGTCAAAATCCGTTAAAAATGAGTAATTATACCATTTTGTAGATGTTCGAAAACCCTAGGAGAGGCAGGCAAGCAAAGCTAAGCAAGAAATTTTACGACAAATGCTCCGAAAATTCTAGATCTCAAATCGTCTTCCGAACAGATATTTTCCCGAAGATTGCCGTTGGGTGCCCCTGCTCTGTGGTGGCAAATTCATTATTTACAAATAATGAGGTTAACCTTCATGCTGGCAAATCCCTTTTTTTTGTATATAGAAATAATGAACTTCCCCTTTTTGTGTAATTTCATTATTTATAAATAATGAAGTTTGATCTCGCCGAGTGTAGATTTATTATTTGTAAAAAATGGATTTTGTTTCGCGTCGCTGGTCAATTAATTTACGACTCATCAGCGCGCCAAAACTGTAATTTATTCCATGGAAATGGCGGGAATTCTTCGCCCTCCGAGTCGAGTCCCGTGATGGCTGATCAAGACCTTACGCGCTCCCTCTCCGAGGCTGTTTCTCGAGCCGTCAGCGAGACAGTGAGTGCTGTTCTTGCCCGGGTAAGCATCTAGCTTGAACTTCAGTCTTTTGAGATTGCTCTGAATGCGCGGGTTACGTCTAATTAATTTTATGCCGTTTTGTCAGAATTCCCCAGCAAACCAACATATCCCGGCACATGTGACGGATAATTCAACGCCGACATCAACGATTCAACAGGTAAGTTCTGTTGCAACAAATCTTTGTAAGGAAGGGGATACAGATCATTTAACAATGGAAAATCATCACCATGTAAATTCTTGCGATAGACTATTCATTGTTGTTTAAAGGTCACCTCTGCTATTAACCTGGCCTGCCGTCCGATGCAAACCGTTGCGTGACACTTTTGCTTGTTGTACCGGCCGCGGCCTGATATTTAACGAATCAGGGTCGTGAGAAAATGTTTCCTTTCGTTAACAAGTAGCGAAATAAACGGTTTTGTCTTAAAACAGGGTTTGATAGAGTTTGAAGGCCTTGGCGGAATCGGCCGCGGTTAATCTTCCCTTGAGTACATATCCCAGATCGATTTTGACCTTTTAAAGGACCGATCGCTTATTACGCCCCAGGGGGGGGAGGGGGGGTTCATTACTAAACCAAAATGTCGCCAAGGGGGTGTACAATTTTCATATGAAATTATTTTAGGGGGGTACAGTTTTTATAAACCACACTTTTCTGACCCCCCCCCCCCCCCCCCCCCCCCCCCGACGTGATAAACGATCGGTCCCTAATAGTCACGTAATTTCCCATAGAGCATCTAGGATATTAGAATTGCTTGAGTTTACAACAACACCACCTAAATTCGTCCTTGTGTGGTGTGACATGTGCTATTTTCCGAGACATAGCGTCGCGTGACACTTTTGTCCTACACAGTACGAGCCGCGCATTAAAATCGCCCCAGACGGCGAGAAATGTCCGTCACGTCTGATTATTCATCTTTTCCTTGTAATATTATAGCCAGCTTCCAGTGACCAACTAACTGCAGCTTTCAATCGGGCAGGTTCAAGCCATGGAGTGAACTTGCCTCAAATTCGGTAAGTTACTAGCTACACTACGACATATAGCCTGCAATAATCAAACATAAAAGCATATAGTCTGAGTCAGGCGTATCCCAACCTCTTCCCTGACCCGAATTTAATCTCGACCCTGGGGACGAGGTTGGCCCGATCCATGTTGTTTTTTTATTCGGGAATAACATTATCCCGCCATCTTGGACGTTAATACTACCAGAGAGTTGGGACGAGTCAAAAACTGATTTTCTTGGCTTTTCAAGATGTCGGGCACGATCAATGTACCTCTGCGTATCCATTAAAAAACGCCCGCTCTGCAGCTACACTATAGATTATCATTGTGAACGTCTCCTAAATATTACTGAGAGAATACATTATTCCTAGCAAATTGTAAATTTGAGGACTGTTTCAATCCTGGGAATAATTATTTATTATTATTAACTATATGTAGTCATGTGAAGTGACTTATCATAATGCTACCCATCCTTTTAATTTTGTTGCTTTTCAATTATAAGATGCCGTGATAAGGACTTTTCGGATTATAGTACTGAAGTGGAATCAAACCGCTAAGCCAGCCCTCTTTCTAGGCAGATAATTTATGGTCTTACCCCTCCTTGGCCCGGTGTAAAACTAATTGAGGAGTTAGGGGAATTACAAGATAGAAAAACCAGGACGGTTACTACCATTTTTTATGACAATAATCAGTCCCGGATCCAGACCCTTTGGGTGGGTCCCAAGAACGTTTTTTTTTTTCCTGCCCTTCGCGATTCGGGCCTCAGTTTGGTCCAAAAGTAGAGGAAGGCCTCCCCTTCATCCGCCACTGATAATTATTTGTAAGCTATTAATCACGACAACCAATGAAATACTTTCTGTTAATTTAGGAAAGCAGGAAGACCTTCAAAGGCCTTATCCAAAGAGCAATTGGAAGGGTTGCTACGGCTTAAGATACCGGTTTCCCGTATTGCCAAAGACTTACAGGTATCCCGTCCTACAGTGTATAAAGCGATGGCCGAATACGATCTACAAGAGCTTACAAGAAACCCGTTACTCTGATATTTCAGAGGCAGATATTCAGCATGCTGTCTCTTCTATCAAGGGGAATCATCCCAATGCCGGCGAGGTTATGCTGCAAGGTCACCTTAGAGCCCAAGGAATCAATGTTCAGCGCAGCAAAATACGCAAGGCTATACATGACTTAGATCCCTCTGTAACAACAAGGAAGAGGCCAGCAATCCGGCGACGTGTTTACTCCGTGCCGTATCCTAATTATTTGTGGCACCTTGACGGTAACCACAAATTAATTAGATGGAGGTTTGTGATACATCACTGTATCGATGGTTTTAGCCGCCTAATAACTTTCTGCCGCTGCTCAACAAACAATAAGTCAGAAACTGTTCTTCTTTCTTTCAACGAAGCTATTCGCAGGTACGGCAGACCACAGCGAGTCCGCAGTGACCATGGTGGAGAGAATGTTTTGGTGTGGAGGGATATGACGTCGGCTTGGGGAGAGGATGCAAGGTCTGTTATCGTCGGGTCCTCAGTACATAATCAGAGGATAGAACGACATAACCGATCAGTTAACGAACACGAGCTATCAGTTTTAAAGTCCCAATTTTATGACCTCGAAAGGGAGGGTGTTCTTGACCCTCTGAATGAGACCGACCTATTTTGTCTTCACTAAGTCTACTTACCGCGACTGAACAAGAATCTCGCGGAGTTTGTTTCTGCTCACAACAATCACAAGATTTCGACGGAAGGTAATAACACTCCGGCCCAGATCTTTTGGACAAATCTACATTTAACGGCCTTTGGAGAAGGCCGTGACCCAAGTGATGCATGGATGGGTGTCGATATCGACGAGCTTGTTTCCACCAATTTGCCTCATGTACAAGTGCCTCCCACATCAAACCCCTTGCATGACACAGAGTACGAAGAACTACAACGTCTCGTTGACCCGTTATCCTCGACTTGTGGTAAAGAACTGTACCGTCGGACGGTTGACTTTGTGGGGAGAAAGTTATCAATTCATTGACATCTTAGCTTATTATTCACCTTTCTTTTTCCACCATTTTTTGTTTTTTCGGAAGTAAAGAAGTATATGTAAACGGAGGGTCTGGTAAAAAGCGGCTGACCTCGTTTGATGTCGGATACATTCGCCAACGAACGGACGAACTTAACTTACTCATTAAAATTTTTTTTGACTACAACAAAACAATGAAAATTTACTTCAGAAATGGAATTACAAAGTCCGCTATGATATTCTTTTTAGCACTGTCCTAAATATTTGAAAACTCGTTAGGTACAATTTCTGCCCTTGTTAATATTGCACTATTATTTGGTAACAAACAGACTTAAACAACGATCATGATTATGAAAAACGCCTCTGAAATTAGTCAGAACAAGGACGTGGCTTTTATTACGCTTGTCCAAAACAAGGAGAGTTGAGAATACTGAAGTCCATTTTCTCCTTGAAATCGTCATAACTGTCATACACAGTTGGCAACCTCAACGTTGGGGCACAGGTATTGGCGGTTGCGAAAGCCATATCTGTAAAGGAGATAACGGGGCTGTTATCGAACCCTAACACGGGCGGTACATCTGCTCCAGTAGCGAAGGAGAGTACGTCCCCCAGGGTTGCTCGGGCGTCTCCGCCTGAATTGTAAAGAAAAAAGGTCAATAGTTATTACAGTATTTAGCCTTTTCATCTGCAATCATTCATAGGTATGGTGGGAATATATAATAAGTCATTGTCCTTCTTGCTGAGTCGGTCTTTACAAGTTGATTGGAGGGATATGTCTCTTGGTGGGTCAGTTCATACTAGACATTCGGAAAAGGTTGCATATGGTTCGAAAATGTTAGTGGACATACAGCAGCTGTCAATGTATTTTTTGGATGTAGATGAAATGAACGCTTACATGAAGCATCCAATGTGTTTGCATTGGATTTTGTGGTGATTACCTGAGAAAACAGCCGACAATTCCCAATGTCACCATTGGTTTAAAAACCACCCTGAGGAACGAACGAAAAAGAAAAAGGAACTGGGAAACCAGTGGTGGCGTCGCGAATTGTCGGCTCTTTTGTCAGGCTTGAAAGACATTCCCACTAATCCCGTCTCGCACTCACAACTTAGATGATCAATTTGACAAATACTTTCGCAATCTTGAAGATAATCCCTCCAATGGATAATTGCCAGCTCTTGGCTGTCTCTTCGATTGGATCCCTGTTCGTCAAAATCGATGCGAAAAATTGAATCTACTGTGGCAGCGTCCAAGGGACGAATATTCTCCGCAGTAAACAGCTCTCGGAATTGCTCTGGGTGTTTTTGAATGGCCTCCAGTACACCCAGAGTTTCCAGGCCTTTCTTGAAGTCTTCCAAGAGATACCTCGTGGAGTCTACAAGGACGTGACGGAGGATGATTGTCAAGATGGAATCTTTATTTTGTAACACTGGCGACTTGACTGCACCTTGAGCATCCAGGATACCTTGGATATCTTCATGATGAAGGTTGTTTTTCAACTCTTTGTCGGTTTTGGAATCAGCAATCTGAAAGGTAGAAGCCTGGCACTTAAATGGTGTTTTGATGCTACAGTACTATCAGATCTTATGTCCTTAAAAACAATAAAGACCTTGGCAACCGTAAGGCTAGTAACACCATAACACTCAAGACTAGTCCTCCGGTATCAATTAAACATGACACTCGCCTGAATAATCTTCTGTTTTAGATCTGGATCGGGGATGTCTTCCAAACGTGGTGGCCTTGTACCCGGTCCATAAGCAATGGAGTCGTACAGGGTACCGCTGAAGAAATTACCCACAGGACCTCCATGCCCCAGTGACCATGCTAAGACGACACCTACAAGGCGGTACAGATCTTTCTCGCGTGCTGGAGACAAAACACAATTCCGAACCAAAACTTAATTTACGCTTTTTATCATTTAAATGGTCCACAGTTATATTTACCTTGACTTCTAACAAAGTAAGCACATACCTACAACATTTGGAAATAAACTGCGACATCTTGCCGGTCCGATGAAGATGCCTGAATCCTCATTGGCAGCTTCCACGACCAATCGCAAAAACTCTCGTTTCGGGCCACCCACATCAGCAGCCCCCTCGCTGTTCCCTTCGTTGTCGGCAAACTTTACCGAAATGCGATTGTATGGAGAAAAAACGTTTCCGCATAAGTTGGCGACAGGTGTCCACCCAAATTGCACTTCTCCGCACATTTATGAAAGATATTTCATCCGTGTTGATCTTATCTTGGACTTCTTGGAGAACTTCAGGCAATGTTTTGTTATAGCTACAAAGAGAAATGAACAGCATTTTAGGATTCCATCGCAAATGCACCAAACAATTCTTTTTAGGTTAAGTAACTTGATACCAGTTGATATGAACGATATGGAAAGTGATCTAGCCTTAGTAGGGTGAACATCAGAGTCCCTTTACTTTTCTTGCTGAAAGGACGAACCCATTATACATATCAATAGGGAGAGAGAATACTGCTGATATTGTAATTCAAAATTTAGAAGTCTAAAATTCAGTGCACCTGGTTGCCGTTTCATTTCCCTTTGAAATTTCAAGGGGGTCGCCGGCCTCGCTGTCGTCCTCATCCGAGTCCAACTGAATGACATCTTCGTTTATAAGGGAGACATAAGACCTATAAACGTGAAAACAACAAAAACAATTTCAGTCTCAGGCCATAGGGAAACGATTGGTAAAAGGATACCTAAAATGATTTCGAATATATATTGATGCAATTACTGGCATTTGCACCAGAATTTCCCTTTTCAATAAACGTGTTCAGACAACTTTGACCCAGTTCCTTTAACTAGGGGAACTATCTGATTCAGTTCTAAACACGAATTTACTGCAATTGTCAATTCCATTACTGTTGGTAACATGGTTAACAATTCTTAAAGAAATACAACTTTCTGATTCAACATACGAGTGACTATTTTCTATACCGAAACAAGTCTTGAGCAGTTCCGCGCTGCGCGGTTTCTTGATGATTGGGAATGACAGCCGGTAGACTATTGGAGCGCTGTTTGCCCTGCGAAGTATTGTTGGATGTTATCTCGCCAGGAAGCCCACTGACGGATGTCGGTTTAGGGTCAGGGTCAAAAACGGGCTGTAGCAACCTCATCTCATCCTCAGATTCATGGTCAGATTCTCCCTAGAGTTGAACAAAAGATAAGTGTCAATTACACTACGAACAGTCTCTCTTTTTTCTTAGTCCGTCGAGGGAGACACGCAAATGACCACGCGTGTGACTAAAGTCGCAAATCTGAAGAAATAGAGTCTCAAGTCTCAATGTCAACTTAAAGGTATAACTACACGGATAGAAAATAACACAGAGGACCGAAGGGATGAAAGAAAGCAAGGTTTATAGTTTTATCGAAATTGATTACGGTGTCCGCAGTTGTCTGGCAACGAGTTAGCGACCAAACAATCGCCCTTTTCCGGCAGAATCTCCCAAAGGAAACATTCATTAAATGGATCCGCTTTTGTTACCCACAAGTACGTTTCCCAAACTAACTCTTAACCGACTGGAAGCAACTGACCAATTGAGGGGCATAGATTCCAAGTCTTATATACCTGCGATTTGATCCTGAGTGGATGCAGTTTGGCCATTATGTAAAGGGAACCTTGGGATGCTAAAGACAGCACCTCTGACGCATTCCAACGAAACGATGGTGAGGTCTTAGGAAAGGTTAGTTTTTTTCCTCCAGGCACAGTACTGTATTAAGGAAAAGGTACAAAAATTGGTCAATGAATAAGTTTCACCCACATGTGTCAACCTGGGAATAATTTGAAGCACCAATTTTACCTTAGTTAAGTTAGTAAATGAATACCAAATAAAGAAATATATTCCAGGCGATTATACGCTTCAACTGCAGCACAAGTGCCTGATACGTTTGCTACCTAATGGCCTCAATCGTTAAATTTGAACCTGGAAGTGGCTGACTATCTCAATATATTGGGATCTCTTTGTCAATTGAATTCCATTTCACAGTATGGAAAGGTGCAGGCACTTAAACTAACAAGGACCGCGTACCTTAAATAGTCAAACGGTAATATATCTCCATCAGGAAGGAAAAACGAGGAAGCAAAAGTGGTGCTGATCTCGCGTTCAACCTCATTGGCTTTCCAGGATGAGTCGATGGCCACTCTTCCAATTAATCCGGCTTCATTCAACCGGACTCTCGAATCTCCTCGTGGGATGGGAATTGGCTTTGTTATGTCCACAGCTGGCGGAAGACAAACCACATTTCTTGAATATATTTTATTCTTAGGCGTTGCCTGGCGCCTTTTTTTAGCCGGTGGAGGAACGCTGGCGCTCCTAGAAAAGGAGGACGGCAGAGGAAAACGGTTCTATCGGGAAATAACAGAAGAGAAAAATTAAAATGTTACACGACATGAGTGGGGATGTGCCGCTGGGACCCTGGAACCCTTAACCTATACCAGAGCTAGTTCAGCTGAATTTTGCTACCCTATACTAGAGTAAACTCCCCAAATCCCCCTATAATAGAGTAGCTGTTTCCCTAGTCTAGATAAAATCTTCAACCAACTGATCACTCTCCTGAAAAATGATACCCTATTCTAGACCCAAACGCTCTGATTTATATACCCTATCCTAGAGTAAACTGCTTGAAAACCATACCCTTCACAGCGGCACATACCTATATAGCCCATATATGGCAATCCTCGACCCGGGTTTTCAAGACGTGGTGATTGTACGGTATTTCCGTACTCATGCGGCTTTATCTAGCAAAAAATATCCCGCTGTTATCACACAAGGACGAATTTTTATAGGTGGTGTTGTTGTAAACTCAAGCAAGGCTGATATCCTAGATGCTCTATGGGAAATTACCTTGGCTTGAGCTTGAGTTAGATTAGGCGAGGTGACTAATCGATCTGGGGGATGTACTCAAGGGAAAATTAACCTCGGCCGATTCCGCCAAGGCCTTCAAACTCTCTCAAACCCTGTTTTAAGACAAAACCATTTATTTCGCTACTTGTTTACGAACGGAGACATTTTCTCACGACCCTGATTCGTTAAATATCAGGCCGGTACAACAAGCAAAAGTGTCACACAACGGTTTGCGTCGGACGGCAGGCAAGGTTAATAACAGAGGTGACCTTTAAGCCCGGGGGGGCACTTGGGTATTTTTTGGGTGGGTATGTGCCTCCCGGGAATCCAAATTGGTACCCCGTTCTAAAAAAAAATTCTCCTAAAATTGATACCCCGTTCTACAAATGGGCCAATATTTTATACCCCGTTCTAGAATTCGCCCTAAAACTGAGACCCCGTTCTAGAAATGGGCCAATTTTTTATACTCCGTTCTAGAAAGTTTGTAAATTGAAATGGCCCTGTTTTTTTAAAAAAGATATTTCTTTATTTGTTCGACTTATACATCAAATAAATGCTTCTTCATAATCAGCAACAATTTTATGCAGAAGATAAAGCCGTGATCCACAATTTTTTATACCCCGTTCTAGAAAACGCCTCTGAAATGGATACCCCGTTCTAAATCAGGAGCTTCAAAATCACGACCCCGTTGGGCGGCACATACCTGTATAGGTAATGTATGGGAGTACCCCCCCCCCCCCCCTCCGGGCCTTTAAGCAACAATGTCTATTGCAAGAATTTACATGGTGATGATTTTCCATTGTTAAATGATCTCTATTCCCTTCCTTACAAAGATTTCTTGCGACAGAACTTACCTGTTGAATCGTTGAGGTCGGCGTTGAAGCCGTCGGCTGCACATGTGCCGGGACATGTTGGTCGTGTTGGTTTACTGGGGAATTCTGAGAAAACGGCATAAAATTAGTAAGACTCCAGAACCCGCGCATTCAAAGCAATGCCAAAAGACTGAAGTTCAAGCTAGATGCTTACCCGGGCAAGAACAGCACTCACTGTCTCGCTGACTGCTCGAGAAACGGCCTCGGAGAGGGAGCGCGTAAGGTCTTGATCAGCCATCACGGGTCTCGACTCGGAAGGCTAAGAATTCCCGCCATTTCCGTGGAATAAATTACAGTTTTGGCGCGCTGGTGAGTCATAAATTAATTGACCAGCGACGCGACAAAATCCATTTTTTACAAATAATAAATTTACACTCGGCGAGATCAAACTTCATTATAAATAATGAAATTACACAAAAAGGGGAAGTTCATTATTTCTATATATATATAAAAAAAAAGGGATTTGCCAGCATGAAGGTTAACCTCATTATTTGTAAATAATGGATTTGCCACCACAGAGGTTAACTTCATTATGCACTTATCAATTGAAACCCCGACCCCCCCCCCCCCCCCACCCCGGGCCTATGTGGGGCAATGTGGGGGATTGTTATGGTATTTGACGGCATGGTTAGCCCGTGGGGGTAGGGGATTTCTCAGGATTTGCTTAGCATATTCATGGCAGTCCATGGAAGTCGGGGAGCGAGGTGGGGATTTGACTCGTGCCTAGTTTCCTCACGGTAATTTCTTCACGTGATCACTGGTATTTTGATGTATTGCTCGGCCGCCCGGGCGGGGGGGGGGTACTACCATATATGGGCTATATAGGTAAGTGCTGCTGTGAAGGGTATGGTTTTCAGGCTGTTTACTCTAGGATAGGGTATGT
>OZ037778.1:42160330-42165330 GCA_964035525.1 Porites cylindrica
TCACAAGCGATGGTGACTTAAAAAGAAAAAATTCCCGAACCGCCGCACCGTTTTGGCCTCAGCGTGATCTGATCGTTGTGGGGTCACGAGTCAACGCTTCTGGCCAGCAGTCTATTGAAAGAAATCTAATCCCACGTTTTTTTTTCGGGCGAGAATCATTCATGTCAATGTCCAATGTCTTCCTTGAAGGAAAAAAGAGAGAGATATTGGAGTACTGTTGCTCCCGAGAACGAGGAACATCTTGGTTCCGAAAACTGAGTTCATTACGCCCAAGAATTACGGTTTTTTTTTTCTCAAAGGACTAGTATGTGGCGCTATAAAATGTAGTTAACAGATTCAATTCTTGGCACAATGATTAGCCTCGCGTTTAGTATTTTCTTGGACATGAAAATATCGGGGGTGACTCTATTCGGTGGAATGGTGGACTGACGGAATGACGGAACGGAATGATGAAATACATGGAATATTCTAAAATACGGAATATACGGAATACTCTAAAACGCAGAATAAGAGAAAAATCGTTTAAAAGGGGTATACATGTATACAGTCGACTCCAATGACTCGAACCCTCGCTACTGACTCGAACCTCGTGCTAACTCGAAGTAATACTAATTTTTGTTTCTCTTCAGATCATTTCTATATAATTTTACCCTCATTAACTCGAACCATGTTTTAAGCGCGTGACAAGTAAAAGAATTGACTTACCGTAATCATTCGATTTAGCGCTAGGCTTTTGTAGAGTCTTTGTACATTATGCTTTTGCTTCCGTACTAAAATGTTCCACCTTAATGCTCCATTTTTCCCACTAAAATGCTCGGTCTCCCCAAAAAAGTACCTAAAATGCTCGGATAATGCTCATTATAAAAAACGGTTTTCTTAATTAATTTCAAAGTTTACAGTTAGGGAGCGGTCATTAACTATTGGGGGGGGAGGGTCGGTATTATTTCAAAGGTTAGAGCCCAAAAATGTTAGCCCCTCTCAGGTTAACAGCCCAAAAATCTTGGCCCCCTTTAAAATGTGAGCCCAAAAAATTGTAACCCTCCCCTGTGAAAAACTTTTGATTTTTTTACGAACGTTATTTTGAGACAATTATTTCACTGGAATAAGAAAAAAGTGTTACTATTTTAATACACTATTTACAAAACCCAATGGTTCACCAAGTAAAGGGAACCCGTACATTAAACAGCCCCGTTGTTACTCATTGAATTCCTGTTTTGTAGTCAATTTCAAGAGTGAACAAATTGTGCGTATTTAATAACGGATCAGCGAGAGCTGTCTCTATTCAAGAGAAGTCCGCAGCTCTTGCTCGACCCCTCCAGGTCCTGCAAGTTCGGCCATATCGTGTGGTGTGCAAAAGATTTTCAAAGTTATTTTCCTGCTGGACCGATTCGTCTTCCTCCTGCAAAAGTTTCAAGCTTATCTGGTCTTCCTAAGTCTTATCTGAAATAAAAACCCTCGGCCCTTTTCATTTTTTCAAGAATTCCGCGTGACTTCATTCCAGCATTCCAGCTCTAATGAACATGGCTAGTTCTTCGCGATTTATACTGGGTTCATCGCCAATACTAGATGTACTTCAAAGAGCAGATCTAGAAGATTATGAGGGTGCTTGCGTCAGAAAAGGTTTAAAAAAAGTTGAACACCTCCAACATGTGAACGAAGAGCTTCTTAGGCAGGAATTAGGTAAGCTTTAATACATGTAATTAAAGATAGTTCCAGGGTTTTAATGTTTTATTTTATTTTTATTAAATATAGTTGGTTTTTATATTTAGACCAAAATGGGAGGTACGAAATGAAAAAAGCAGCAGATATCAGTACATACATGTAGTACTCACACGTTCACTGTGTTTACAGTTGTAATGTTTGTCCTTAATTTCTACTGATTTTTTCGCACTATGTAGCGATCATGGTCGATCAGGATATCAAAGGAACGGAAATTTTACTCGAAGGCGAAATATTTTGACGAATATTGTTAGGTGAAATGGGCATTGTTTGAGAAAGACATTGATCCATGATTCATATCAAGAGTAACTGAGATTTCGCGAAGGTGCAGAGATCCAAAGACAACACGAAATCTCTGACAGCATACGTGCTAACCATGGCAAAGTTCCTCTAATAAAATGTTGCTCTTTTTGATGTGTTTTTTTTCTTTTTTTTTTTTCCCTCAGGAATGACTGTATTTGAAGCAAGAAGGCTTTTAGAAGTATACAAAGAGTCTCAGGAATCCACAGCGGAAATGACAAGTCACAAAAATGCGGCGAATAGACAAAATCAAGCAAGCGTGAACAAGGATAAAAACCTTGGCTGGATCCCAAATCCCCGGAATGACATGAGCAGATTTTATAACGAAGTGTACGAATCATTTTATTTGGAACGGGTTGGCTATTTTGGTGGAAACAAGAAGGCCTTTAAGAAAGCATTCCATGAAGAAGCGAGAAGGGAATACGACAATGAGAAGGCGGTAAAAAAAATTAGAGAGCAATTAGCGCAACTGAAATCTGTAAAGGATCCTTCTAAGGCTGGATTTCTTCTAAGAGAAAACCACATTCTCAAGCCGCATGATTCAACGACCATAACGCAGAACATGTTACACATAAAGAGGGTCGAAACTTCAATCGAAACTTTACAAAAAAACCTAAAGGAACACTTAGAAAGAACAATCCATTCATCAGGTAGAGTTTTAACAGGACATAAAACTGCACATGACTTTGATGAGCAAAAGCTAACCGAATTGCAGGGTTTTAGAAATGAATTACACACTTTAATAACTAGTCTAAGTCAGCTCCAAGAAACCTGCAAAGCAGCATTTAAGCACCCCTTTTCTGCAATGAAAAGAAAATCAAGAAAAAGGAAACAAAATACCCAAAAGAGTGTGAAGCGGAAAAAGGCGAGGCATGTGGCCAGGACGACTGAGGTTCTCAAGAAGATTGCGCCTGATTGGTCGGAGGGTAAGATTTGTGAGAAGGAGGATTTGTGCAGAGACATGGTAAAAGAACTTGGAAAAAGAGAGCAGAAATGGGCGGTAGCTTTGATGTTTGATCAGTGCGAACTTTTGAATGACAGCGTGAAATCAGAGCTTAGAACAATGTTAGGGTTTTCTGAAAGTGAGAGTAGCTCTAATGCAAGTGACGGCGATGAAAGTAGCGACCAAGACAACCTAAGTAGCATCAATGACAGCAAAGACAGTGAAAGAAATAGCGATGACGGGGCCGATGATAGTGATGTAACTGAACAATGTCAGGAGGAGGATTCGGGAAGTGTCTTTACTGCAGTGGAAGCATACGACAGCAGCAGTGCAGAAGACATTGGCCCCTACTGGAACACAATGGAATGCACTCCTTACTATGAGCCCATTGAGTAGTCGTTTATACATCTTCACTGGACATTGGCAATATGTTTGATACCGTTACTGTTTAAGACTGATTGAGTTTTATAGCATACCAGAATTTGTTGATTTTTTAAAATAACAATAAATCAAGTGATGTTTATAAAATTGTTCTGGGTGTGAGCTTTTTCACTGTGCAATTAAGCTTTGAGTATACGATTCTATGAAGATTCTCTTGCCATGCTAAAGTCAATAGCACAAAACCCATTTGTGCACATCGCCCAAAGTTTTAATAAAAGGCGCCCAGAAATTGTAACCCTCCCCTATAAAACGTGGGCCCATAAAATTATGGCCCACCCCAAATGGGCGCCCAAAAAAACACAGCCCTCCCCCAAAATTTACCAGCCCTCCCCCCCCAATAGTTAATGACCGCTCCCTTACAAAAACGTGCAAGTGTTGCAAGCAACAACGACAACGTGTACAAGTTCATAAATACAGCCAAAAAACCCAGCTGTATTAGGTTTTTTGTGAATTTTGAGTTTTAGTCTTCATTTTGTTTAAAAAAGCAGGAGCTCATGGGACATGGGCTCCTGAAAAAAGTTAAGTTCTATTTTATTTTCTCGGAAAAATTAATTTTCCGGGGAAAATGCCACTAAAATGCTCGAATAATGCTCAATGCTTTTGCCTTACTAAAATGCTCGAAAAAATGCTAGCATAATGTACAAAAGCCTATTTAGCGCCCAGGCGCTTATTTACTTTTGGTGCCTCTAGGGAGGACGCTTATTCGGGACAGGGCGCTTATTTCTTTTTTGAGAAACAACCAAATGTTAAAAAAGAACCTTGATATTTATTTAAAAACGAACAACAATTGAAACTGTAGCAGTAACAAATACTGACGGTGAATGCTCAGTTAACGCGAGGGACTTACCTTGAAACTTGTTGAGCACTTTGTCGATGGAACTTTCCTTCCTTATATTCACCTTTCTTAAAAAAGCTCGCAGTCAAAACAAAGTGCAAGTCGATTAAGGTAATGGATCAAGGAGACTGGAAAACGGACTTGTTGTCCCTGGATCCTTCCTCGCCAGAACGACCAGTCGAGCAATCTCCACAAAATTTGAAGAAGAGATCATTCCTTTGAAGACTTTGAAGACTCTGGAAAATCTAAAGCAAGCGACCGGACAAATTTAGGCACAGGTGCGGCCGCCATTAATTGGTAGTACAATCCTGTCAAGCTTAAGTTTACAATTCTTTTTTTTAGAACAGCCGTTTTATGAAAGTTATCCGACATTAGATTCCCGTGATACCGGACCCTTCACCCGTCAAGATGGCTTTCAAAACCGTCATAAGGTCTATAGTGTGGCTTACGGCAGTACGAAAATTGAATTTTTAATATTGCCTCTGCTTTTTCGTCAGTCCAGTTCAAATCCAATACAAAATATTCTGTAAATTCCGTGTTTTAGAGAATTACGTATATTCCATATTTTACAACTGATTGCATGTATTCCGCCATTCCGCCGAATAGGGTCACCCAAATATTGGGGAGGACATCATAAAAAAATGTAGGAGACCGGTAAGACTTTTAAATCGATGAAAGTGCCTTACTCATTTTGCAACTTCATTTTACAATATGCTTCATAATTTGTTTCCACAATAATATTTATGATATTTAGATGATAAC
>OZ037778.1:42170330-42497830 GCA_964035525.1 Porites cylindrica
ATTCTTGCTGCTTAAACTTTTAATTAATTTTTGACTGAAAATCAGAAAGATAAAACGTTCGGTTTATTAAAAAGACGCTGGCACTCATAAAATGTAAAAGAAAAAAAAAACATCATTTGCAAATTCCGCACTCTTTATTCCCTGAAAATCTTCCTGTGCTACAGACAGGTGAATCAGTAGCATCTCTTTTCGCATACGATATATATCCAGGGGCGGATCCAGGATTTTTTTCAGGACGGGGTGCACTCGTCTCTTGCTCTACTTCAACACCAGTAAACCACATAGTTTTTTGGGGGCATAACACCAGTTGTATTAGAAAACCGCAGGTCATCTCGGGGGCGGGTGCTAACCCCCTGCACCCTCCCCCTAGATCCGCCCCTGATATTTTTCACTATCACTCTAAAAAGACTTCATGCGGACTAACCAAGCAGAATTTCCTAGGGATCATCAGCAGTATTTCACTGATATATGCGAGAATGGAGATTATTTACGTAGATGGTCTAAATAGATAGACATAGATACAAACATACGTACAAATTAAGAAGAGAAAAACAAATAGAGGTACAATTTTGAAACTGAGCAATAAAAAAATGTTGGTTCTCTTAAAAATTTTAATAATTGACTCAATCCTCAAAAGACGGTGGTAGATTTAAATCAAAAGCTAGACAGGAGTGCATCGTGATGTTTTTATTGCTGAAAACTTTTTGAAACAAAACTTGTAAAAGAAATCTTGATAGACACTGAGGAGACTTTTCCTCAACATAACTTGATTAGATGTAATATTCCATCAACGGAGCCGGTGTAATTAAGTTTCCCCACAACATTTGGTTTTTTCTGAATGCAACATCAGTATTTTTTTTGACGTTTGCATGGAACTTTATAAAAAAATTCTCACTTTATTTCCGCGTTTTCCTGAAGTTATGAGGCAGCTCTCCCCATTAACCGTTACCATAAACGCAAGTACCTATCCCCTTTATTAAATGGAGTTTACTTTGTGGCTTTTTAGAAATATCCATCTGCAAGTTAGCTTTTTAATTAACTCTCTCTTTATGTCTCTCTTGAAGAAGGCATACGCCAAGGGATTAACGGCAGAGTTTAAAACGAGCACAGGTATTTTATATGTGGAATCGTTACATGATGCTCGGTCATGGAAGATTATAGCAAAACCACAGCGCATATACATTACGTAACAAACAATAAACAAGCCCACGACGATTGTCATCATTACAACTGCAGACTTCTCGTGAGGTTTAAACAAAACTCTGTGGTTAAAATGCAACTGCCTCGCTAAAGAACGAGATGCTCTTTTGTGCTTGTACAAAATACGTACCATCGAGGCAAAGCAAAATACCTGCATAAGACACGGAAGGAGGTGGAAAAATATCGTAACTAAGCAAGTAAAAAGTTTGGAGACAAGTGGGGTCTCAAAACTTAGCAACAATGATGACTCGATCAAAACAAAAATAACTGCGAACATCCAAGAAAATAAAATCATCTCAGTTACACGTCGGCGAGTCATAAATGTTACGTATTTTAGGGGTCGCACAATGGCGACGTAGCGATCCACTACCAAACTGCACAAGTTTGTTATGGACACGTCACTGAATATCCATCGTAAAATCTGAGCCCACAAGAAACACGGTGTTTTAGGCCTTTTACAGCTTCTTGTTACCTCACAGAGAAACAGGGAAGGAATCACGCTAAGCCCGACACAGAAATCAGCCACTGCCAGCGAAACGATGAACGCGTTAGTTTTGGTTCTGAGCTGTCGTTTGCTGCTCACGAGTAAAACAATATATCCATTTCCAGTCATGGTCAGAATGGAAAGAAACCAACCAAGTACCCAAAACCATAGCTGTTCCGCCATGTTAATTTGATTGGTAAGCACAAAAATCCTTTCTTCTCGGGCGGTACGCGATGGTTAACCAAGCCGCTGTTTGTCTACCTCCATGAGCCTTCTCACTGCAAGCTGGTCCTACGTTAGATTAAAATCTCATACTAATAACACAACATAGCAGAATGACTGATCATTGTTACGGCTAAAATAGCAAATAAAACCCAATGTTATTAATTCAGGCAGTTAATAGTACTTTTTTTATTCACTTACGGTATATGTAGACACAAAAAAAAAATTAAAACAGTATGAGGTTCCTTAAGAGTGTGTAAAAAAAACTTGTATCATTCTTGAGAAAATTTCAGAGTAAAAAAACCTTACTCCAGTAATTTAATGAATGGAAATTATTTCTGTTTTAATTTTATCATGTCATTATTAATGTCGCCTAACCCTCTTGATCCTCGCTACCAATGACAGATTATTTGTCCAGCTGCAACGACATCAGTCGCCTCCATCTGAACCATACATCTATCCTCTATTTTGCATCATCAGTAACTTACTGAAATGGCCTGAATATCTTTATACAGGCCGGTTTAACGATGTTGGCCAATCATCTACCCTCTAGATTTTCAAAGCAATATGTCAGGGAAATGTCAAAATTATGCTCCAAGGTAATTAATCATTTCCGAAAATTAACAAATGAACGTAATTTAAGCAGTACTGTGCACTAATTATATAGTTTTATTATTCATACAAAATATTTCCCCGATTCTGATAGGCTAAAAGCACACGCACAATTCACCATACCCAGTTACTGATGAACAAATTTGGAAGAATTTTTTGTTTAGCGAGGAAATGACGTCAAAAATGCAGCGTTTTTGCGGGTTAATGTACCGTTAACCGAGAAGACCTGGGGACGAGGTTGAGTTGTTTTAGTTGTGGAAAAAAAATGGCGGACATTTCACTCGTTTCAAGAGTAAGAACTAGGCGAAATAATAGATAAAAACATGGCAAGAACAGCAAGAAGACAACTCGAAGGGTGACATCTGCTATTTGGAGAATATTTGCGGAGCTGAACAACCCTAAACGTACACTATCGAAGATAAACTTAACATCGATGGATCGATGGAGGTAAGCATGTTTTAGCCATGTTTTTAAACTGGAAATTATTTTGAATGAATAATAAAACAATTACTGAATTCGGCTTTTGTATCATATGAAGAATTAGGGAGATCTCGGAGGGCCGAGGCGGATAACACCCTAAGATACTCATAAGATACTCAGCCTCATTCATTAATTGTTAAATAACTGAGCGGCTGCCCTAAGCTAATTATACAAAAGTGCGGCCATGACTCCCATTCAATGAGTTGGCGTACGGGAGAGGATGAGAGTCTGTATTTTTGTGAAATACAGTATCAAGAACATGCTTAAGAGGGAAGTGTAAGGCATTGTAGTGTTACGGTTCCGCCCAACCATCCGGGTGGTATGGCAAATATATAGACAGAAGAACAAAAGAAGAATTACCAACCAATGACGAATGACAGAAGAACAATCGAAGAATTACCAGCCAATGACGAATGACTGACGTAATTGTTTAAACCAATCAACAACAGACCTTATTTAGTTCATTTGAATATGACTTTGTTTTCAAGTTACAATAAAGTATTCACGTGGAAACAATGAGACTATATAAGCACCTTTTGTTTTCACAAACAATAAAAGTGCAATATATTATCATTTTGCGAGAAACAGAGAATAAAAACACGTAAAACTAAAACTTAAAATTTTACGTCCTGAAAAAAACCGTGGAAACGTTATTAAGTTATTAAGTAAGACCCTCTGGTTGACCATTGAAAAAGTTAAGGCGGAGTAGTCTATCTTTCGAAACTTTTGTGTAGCCATTCTTTTCATGCCAGTTAGTAAACATTGAAGTTCGGCGTAGACAATTTTGTACAAACCTAAACAAAATATATTCGGTACTTACATGTCAATAGCACTTTTTGGAATTGAACGTATTCAAAAAACACGGTAAACTGATTTTATCTTTGAAACTTCCAGTAAAATCGATCATAGAATGTTAGTGGCCATAGGCATCAAGCTTATACTGAGGCTATGTCACTGTAAAAACAGACCAGTTATGGTAACTATATTAAAAGGTTATAACCAGTTGCAAAAGGTAATTTTAACCCAAAATAAACTAGTTAAAATCGTAACCTTTATGTTATTGGTTAGATTAACCAATGATCAGCAGTTGTTGTGACGGTTATAATTCCGTTAGAATATCGACTGGTCAAAATAACTTTTCATGGTAGTCAAAATAACGAAACCAAATGGTTAAGCAAATGGTAAAAATGTGCATCTAACCTGAAACCAGTTGGTTAAAATCTTCTATTAACTATTTGTTGGTCATGACTAACCAATAATGATCTGTTATTTAGAGCTATGAAGTAGGTTAAACACAGAATGGTCAAAACTGACTTTTCCGAGGGGTTAAACTGAACGAAAAACCACAGAAGAAAACGGCTACACAAACGGCGGGTATGAGTTTACAACAACAGATCATAAAAGCCTTGTACCCAACCTTCAACGCAGACTTTTCCCTTCCGCTGAAGAAAGAACAAATAATCAGCATTTATTATGGGATTTAGGATAGGTTAAGACTGAATAGCCAAATCAACTTTCCCCAACAGTTAAAATATTTTAAATGACTTGCATCCAACTCGCGAGTCTTGCTTCAATGACTGGGCTGGTACGCGCGCGCGAGAGGCGAAGTCGCGTGACGCGAGGACTATTTTCTTCTCTGACGTTTCCCTCGACGGACTAGCCGAGAGAAATAATCGTCATCTAGGTGAAATGATTCTTCAAGATGTCCCGTACAGGTTATGTCATTCAAATCAATGCTGAGCACCTCGAAAAGCCAACAGCTATCCTCGCGTATTTTCATAAAATACTTTCGTGTTTTTCACCGGTCACAAAATTCCAGCGGGTTTCCGGTATTTGTCTTAAGGGACCTAAAGTCACTCTATTTCGTCACGTCACGAACCCTAAATGGCGTTAAATGTTCTCAGTAAATTAAAAATCTTACTCAGTAACCTTTTTATAAGCTTAAACTATTTCATGGTTGGAAACATGTGAGGCGAGTTTACTGAGTTTACTCGAAAAACAACTAAGGGTTTTCAGAAAATGTTGCATTGTTTCCTGTCAACTGTAGTATGTTACTTAACACCTTGACGTTAATCTACTTAGCTAGCCAATGAGAGACTTGGAATTTCAAAATCAATGCCAAATTCGGCTCTCATAGTTCAGTTTTTTAGTTTAACCGCCTTGCGCCAAGCTGAAGTCAGTACTCTTGGTTCATTGCTGCGAAAAGAAACATTTTATATTTCGCCTGGATAAAGCCCTTCAGTTAAAAGTAAATGGGAGCTCGTTTCTTAGTCACGGACAGCAATGGAGATGTGGCAAGTAAAAAGGTAATGTGATTTCAAATTTATGCAAGTCCGAAGATACCGTGCTAGTCGACTTATCTAGGAAGATCGAAGGAGACTCTGCTCACAGTGTAGTCGGAAGACAACGTCTTCAGAATAGATTACTCACTTGAATTTCAGTCTTTACTGCTTCTACAAAATTCTCAGCTAACGAATACCTTGCAAATCTTTTATTCAAAGGAGGATGATAAGAAGATCATGACAGAATTTACTTCAGTTGATTGCCTGAAATAGATAAGCAAAATATCTGCCCCGTCGACTAAAGACAAATGAACACAGGCAAAATCTCGAAGACTTGCTTCACCGACCTTCACTGAAACAGCATGACCGGTATGTATTGCTTATTTTTAAACAGAACCCTAAATCGTTTTTAAAATTATCTTTTTGCAAATAAATAGACGCGTTTTGAGACAACCCCACGCACTCGCGTGGCCCTTTAAAGTTTTCTAAATGTTCAGCACAGTTGCATAGATTTTCCGGTCTTCGGATGACCATCTTAATTGCGATATTGTACTGCTGTTACAGAGCTGTCATACGCTATTACAAAGCTTTTTTTTTAAATGTAGCTTTGAGTCGCGCGTTGCTCACGATGACCACGCACACGCGTGCGTGCGTGTTCCCCACAGGCGTATCGCTGAAAGACTGTAATTTTTCGTGCGTTAACCAGTGAACTTAAAAACGAAATATTTTCGTTTATTTCAGAAATATCACCAAATTTGAATGACTGAGGGAATAAACAACTTTGAATGAAGCTCGGCGAGTACCCATATTTTCATTACAAGCAAGACAAGTCCTGATCCGGCGGATGAGTTACCCTCAACGAGCCTCACTGCTTGGAATAGGATCTTTTTTTGCTTTCTAGTAGAAAAACGTGGCTTGAAGAACAATGAAGGGCACTGGTACTTTTAGATCATATGCTCCGCTTCAATCATTAGCCAAAGAAAGAAAGTCACATGTACAGTGAGTGAGGAGTTGACTCTTCACTGGCAAGATGTTACAATTATTATATCATTGAATCTCACGAAATTCTTAATTCCCTATGTATTTGACAAAGCAGTTTTGGCAGGAAAGGCACTTATACCTTAAGGGTTTAATTTAATCTAAGTACTGTATCACTATTGATCCTGGAGTTACTTGAATTTTTTCTGCTTAAGGATGTTTCTGTTTTACAATCATATGCCTGTGTACAAAGTCTTGTTTTGCAGTCTTGTGAGAGACATGCCGTATTCCAGTTCAAATTTGCTATAGTTTAGGAAGCAGGGCTGATTGTTTAATCATTCCTAATTGTTCTGCTTTAAATACTTGTATTAAGAAACATAAGCATTTTTTACTTGCAATGTTGTATGATTATGTTTTTTATGAAGTTAGTGGTCAACTATGTTGTTTGTAGAGAACGGTTAACATAACCATTAAAAATGTTGCTGAAGACTATTATTGTGAGGTTAATGTAATTCATTACTATCAGTTAAAACGACCGTTTTCTTCTAACCCATATGGAATGGTTAAAGCTACCACCTCTTGACTATTTTAAATGGGTTACCACAGATTCATCGCTAGTACCCAAAAAACTGGTTTACCATGACCACAAAAAATGGTTATTATAACTTATCTGTATGGGTTGAAACATATTTATCTTTTTATTTCGGTTATAATAACTAAAAATTTAAAGTTAGTTTAACCAAAAAGTAGAGGTTATGACAAACAAGTCATAAGAAGTGGCGTGGGCTGTGGTAGAAACAACCATTTTTAAGGGTTAATATAACCCATAAAGAAAAGTTATTTCAACGGGAATAAAAAATGGTTAACCTGAACTATATTTTTTTGGTGACTGTAACCTAATAAAATACGGTTACCTGGGATTCAAACCTTAACCATTTTTTTGAGGTCACTATAACTGGTCAGTTTTTACAGTGTGTCCACAAGAATTCTTTTAAGCTAGTAAACGCAGAAAATGCTTTTTGTCTATGACTGTCTTCACGACAACAACTGTTTCAACTGTTTCGACTGTTTATTAATTACTACAAATTTTACAGCAAGCAATATTCACTGCCCGCAGTCAGCAGATTAGCTAGTCGAGGCGAGCAGTGGTTGCACTATGCGGTTATATGCGACCTGCGACCTTTCAACAGCCTGAAACTTACTTCTAATGCAAATACTCCGCACAATTTTCCAAACCTCTGAAAGTTTACAAGGTACTTGCCTTAAACGACTGGTTTGAAATTGTGAGGTCATTTTTCACAATGGCGCTGGCATTCAATTTTACAGGCTTTTTCAATAATCTTAGTTTTGTCATCTGCAAGGCATCTTTTAACACACCATTCGCAAACGCGGTCAGGATCTGCAAAAGATTTTCAATCAAAATCCAGATGGAACTAAGGAAGTAATGTTTTCTAAGAAGGTAAACCAACAACAAGTTTTAGGAGTTTATCGGGCAACCAAGCCAAAAAGCATCGAAAACGTAACAGAGACAATAAAACGCCTCTGTCGTGCGTTTTGCATTTTGGTTCATACCTTTCCCTGAGCCCCTGTGACAGATTAAAAAAAGGGGACGGGTAGGGAAGAAAACGCTAAAAGGTTAAAGTGAGAGAGGTATTGGAGACTCCCTTTTCCCCTTTTTGTTCGCCCACCCCCGCTCGCTTCTCTACAGAAACAAACACTCAAAATTTATTGCGTTCAGTCTTTGCAAGTGGATCCAGTCTTGGATCTTTGTCAAAGCTGTCAGTCTTGGGTGAGTCCCTTAACCCAGCGCTTTATTACTTTAATCCCCAGTTCGAGCAACTGATCATTTTTCCATTGATGTGTTAGTTGCAATGTGCTGGGGAGATTCCCTAGCCTGCGTTGTAGGCGTTTCCCCTGCTAGCAGAGTTTCCTTTGTCTTCTTCTTGACTGAGGAGGAAAGAAGGAGACTCTGCCAGAATCGCGTCGAGCCTTTGACGTCGCTGCAGCCCGTGACTAGTCAATCTTGTTTTCTCTCTCATCAAACTGGTTTTTATCGAGTGCGAGCATCCTATATTGATAAGCCAATCGTCATAACTAAGCCCGCAAGAAGAAGAAGAAGAAGAGAAAAACGCTAGTGGGAAAGAGATTTGAAGTGACTAACCTTTATAAGGGGGAACATCAGCCTCCATGTCCTTGGTGCGTTGGGAAGAAATATAACTTGGTCCTATGGACATGATCAACACAGCCAAAGTAATAACCAGGCAAGCAGTCTTCATGATCAGAACGGTAAAGCTTAAAAATAATCTTCACTAAAAAAAAACATAAGTGAGACAAAAAATTTAGTACATAAAATCCTTGCTATTAATTTCAGCGGAAAGAAAAAAAATCCCTTTCTGATTATGTAAAACAAAAAACAACAAGCAAATAAATTTTGATGAGTGATAAATGAAGTGCCCTAGATCAGAATTCCACGTTTACACACAGGCCCAGGCGAGCAGAAAATTTGCGGCTTTTATTGCGAGAAAATTCAAAGAATGTTTACTTTCATTTAGGGGTTGTTTTTCAAAGATTCAGCTAATGGTCAATCCTTCATGCGCGTAAAGCTGTGTGAGTGTGAAACGTTTTTATATCTCGTCAAACTTACAGAGAGTAGCAAATTCGCGCCCTATTTTCATTTATCAAATTTTACGATTGCTGCGATCTGATTTATCATTTAAATACACAAATAAGCGGTCGCGTAGCCGCTCGCTACTCGCTTAGGATCGCCTGGATTGCATCGTTCACGGCAAACTTTTTTCTTTGTTCGCTCTTTCGGCTCACTCTGCATGACGCAGTATTGCATACCACATATGTAAGTTTGCGATTATTAGACCATAGCCTGCGTAGCAGGGGTTAGGAAGAAGTAGGCGCAAGAAAGAACGGGCGCATGAGAGGAAGACACGCACCCGTTCTTTCTTAGCTTTTCTTGCGCCCACAAGCGCTACGCAGCCAGGCTAATAAGACCATGAATCTAATACTTACCTCTCTTCCCTGGTAATTATGGTGCAAAACGTCCACGATCTTGTCTCGGCGTAGCGACAGAACGTTGATATATGAAAAGCAAGATCTCAAAGCCAGCTAAGAATGATTCTTTGACAAACACGACAGCGTCTATTTCAACAAAGAGGTTCCAATATCTGAACCCGAATTATGACTGGAAAACCATGATGATTAGTCGCCGTGATTATTAGTTATTTCCGTTTACGCAATGACACTTACTTCTGTGTTTTAAAACACAGCGATTTAGTTCCCAGTTCTCCTCAAACACAACTAAAATTTGGCTATGGCCCAACCTGTTTTTGACCCATAAAAGAGATCATTTTAAACTTTGATTAAATTAATCGAGTAACTAAAACGAATTGAAAATATATAACTTTTTTATATTTCTTCGCGTGCAACCCTAAAAGAGACCTTTACGGCTAAATATAATGGCGTTTTGAACAGAGCACCCTAAGTGAGACCAAAATCCCAAATTTACACCCCTAAACGAGACGACGAGCATCCCCGCCCCTTTCATATGGGAGTTCCCCCGCTGGGCTTTTCATCTGCAAAGCGCGAGGCCTGCACATGTTTTCCACCGCTGAGTACAAACTGTACCAATCCGATATTTCTCCGCTACAAAAAAAAAAAAAAAGCAACAAAAAAAAATGGTACATAGTTACAAGTACAAAAGTCTGAAAGAGAATTTCTTGTTAGAGCAATACTGTTAAATCCCATACCGTCTTTTTTTGCACGTTTTACTTCAAGCATTTCACTGCTCGTACAGCCCTTGCATTTTCTTCAATGGTATGCATGGTAACTTTATTTATACAGGGTATTTCCTTCAGGTACATTTACATTCAAGTACAGAAAAACTAACTACCTAACTAATCTAGAATCTAAGATAACTAAAATAATAAAGATGAAAAGAAAATACCTGCTTTTCAAGGAGGCTGTGGGTAAAAATAACATATCGCTAATTAAATTAATTGTCAATCGAAATTTATGTCTCTTATAAATTTTCCCTTGAATGAATTAGGGGATGTCAATTGTAGCACCTCCAGAGGCAAGCTGTTAACACATTTTCGCAGTAAGAAATACTTCTTTTATAAACTCAGTACAGGGTTGTGGAACAGCGAGCTTGTATTCATTCTCTCTAAGGTTATAACTAGTTAAATCGCAGCGACGAACAAAAAGCGAAGTCATATATTCTGGAGCAGTGTTATTTACAATGCTATGCATCATTATTGCTTTACTAACTACGCGCTCTGATGGACAAGATTCGACGACCTCTTTAAATTTTGATATAACTAAGAGAAGTGAAACCACAACAATAACAAGGCCAGAAGCTTCAAAAATTGAGTCGAAAACAAACAGTGAAGTTTGAGTAATAGGCGGCCTTGAACATCCAGCTCAAAAATTTAAAATAAACACACAATCTTCTTCTGCAAATATTGAACCATGGCTTTTGTTTGATACGGTTTCATCGCCCTAATACCAACCGTTTCGGACATCAACACGACACTTAACCTAATCTGCTACGGTACTGTGTGGTCCCGGGTAATATTTTTAATAACAAACACGCGTTTACCCAAAGCTGGAAAACGGCGTTTGATTGGTCCGTACAGTCTACGAAGGGAAGTGGCTCTTCATTTCACGTTTGTGGGGCAGGAACGCGTGACGAAACCCTAAGAACGTTTGCGTGGGATGGAGGCTAGAGTCGAACTGCATGGAGTTCGTTTACGAGGAACAGTCTGGACACATATATTTTTGGGAAAGAACGAATTGTGTCCATTTTTAGGTTACATACATACATACATCCTTTATTATCTTTCCTTAAACAAGCCTTTTCAAGGTTAGGTTTCAATATAAGTAAATCTATGTTATTTCTAAAAGTTCTTATCACACTCTGACTAGCGTAAATATTGTTTTCACAGCAACGTCATCAAATTGTAAAGTCAAAATAGCGAGGTTTTACGAATTCTTATTTACACTAGATTGAAGATAAACAAATTAAAAAGTAAATCTTTGTACAAGTTTCCATCCCCGTTGCATGTTTCATTTCGAAAATACAGCAATTTGAACTTCCGAGTTTTCAGAGTGCGTGACACCAAAATAGGAATGCTGTCTCGTTGAAAAAGTCTCTTCTTTTGATTTTCAGCAGTAACTATGTCAAGTATTAGAAGGTCTGTTTATGCGCACCTATGCTAGTTCTCGAGTAAAAAGAAAGAGCTTTTATAGAAAGAGTGAACTCCAGATGTTTTTGTTGATTTCCAGCGGCCATATTGGTGCACTAAAACGGTACAATATGTCGTCTCCATACAAAGCTCTCCAAAAGTGAGTGAAACGTTTCGGCAAATAACTCAGAAACTGTGGGCCACAAAGACCTGAGACTAGGAAAAATTGTTTATATACTAGTCTTTTATAACATTTCATTTTCTTGGCTTCTTCCACAGGACGGTTTTTCATTTTTTTGTTGTAGCGTCACAATGAAAAAGATCTATAATGTGAACACAAAGATCAGACAATTGTATCAGGTGGTCCCTTAGAAGAGGTTAAAACAGTACGGGAAAATACAAAACCTTCATCCTAAAAAGTGGTCGTGGTCGCGGTCGCTTACAAGAGGTGCTCATTTACTATAAGGCTTTGAGTGGGAAAATTTTAGTGTTTTGTGGTGGTCGCGTTTACAAGAGATAGTCGCACATCGAGGTTCGACTATTGTTCTCACTTTTATCTACTTTATTTTGCAAGTCAACTTTAGGGACACAGCACGCCAGTTTGCATGGAATGGCGTGATGCGCAGTCTACAAGAGAAGTATCTTGAGGAGAGTGTGCGCGAGGTGAGAAATGGAAAGTTGGCAAAGGAACTTCAAAGTGCCAAGGGATTGGAACAATTGTCCGTTATAATAGGGGCACGTTGAGGGCACTCTATAGTTTGGTCGGTTTGTAAGGTTGATATCCGGGGGCCCGTTTGTCGAAAGACCCAAAAACATTTCGGGCCAAAGGCAAATTTAAGAATCAAAACCTGTTGAATGGTAGCACAGTTCTTAGCTCACAAACCAGTCAATTTTGCTTCAGTCGTTAACTAATAGTTTTATTGTATCATTTTCAAAATTGAAGGCAAACGCGAAACAGCTTTCCGGGCCCGAAAAGTTATCGGAACTTTCGAGCGACCCTTAGCCTATCAGTTTTCTGGGCGGAAATTTCATATGGTAAGCTACCCCACCAAGGCCCAATCCGTTACCCAGTTTATATACCGTAAAATTCCGTACATAAGCCCCGGCGCTTACATTTTTCAAAGGCTCTTTTTGACGGGCTTCTTTTTGGAGGGGCTTACCTACGGAGGGAAATTTGCGTTTCAAAATCGAATGGGCTACCCTTTTATTTGGAAGTAAATTTACCGTTTTTGCTTTGTTTTACTTTGTATTTGAGGGCAATTTTCCAAGTACAAGCCCCCGGGGGGCTTATATTTGGAGGGGCAATTTAACGGAGGGTTTTTTGCGTTACCGGCTTATTTTCGGAATTTTACGGTATACTTTTTGACAGCAAAAGGTACCCCGTTCGTATATCTTCCACTGAAAAATGATGCCTTTTTAGCATACCCTCAGTAACGGTAGGCTGGGGACAAATCAAACGAATGCATGCAGACATTTTTACTCGAACGTGAGAGAGTATCAGGAAAGAGGCTGCCGCTTATTGGCCTGAGTAGTACCTCCCGCCTTGGGGGGACGGCACTAGAAGCCAAATATATTTAAAGGATACGTATGGAGTACTGCTCTTTATTATTATATTTTATAGATAAATACATGACTCGACAAGCTTAACGAAATTAAATAAGCCTTGAAATGTTTTAGTAAAACTGACAGGATCAAGAGAACACCTTTATTTTCTCTTGACAGGATATATATGCAATTGATACATGGATGACACGATAAAGCTGGCCATACTGGAACTGGTGCGCTTTCAACAGTTTCATTCGAAGTCCTTAAATTGAAAATTAAAAGCAAAGTTAGATGAAACATAAACTCAGCACAGGCCTAAATTCAGTTCTGCTGTTTTTTTCAACAGTGGTTCTTCCCTTCTAAACTGCGACACGTGTCTCCTTTACAGCCATCGGAGGAGACTACCACGGTTATCAAGATTTCCTCTGTACATACTGTATTTTCTCTATAAAAGCCGGGACTAACAGAGTAAGTTGCATTGTAAAAAAGCCCTCTCTGACATTTATTTACGGTATAATTAAAGTCTAAGGGTAAGATACACCGCTACCTTCCCTGACGCCCCTCGTCCCCATGGCATTTGGGAACGTTGGCCCAGCGCGAAAAGTTTCGCCGCTCGTGACTTCAGCCTTCGGTCAAAGATATATTGACTCACGGCCGAACCTGAAACCCGCACACGAGAGAAAAACTCTCAAGTACTCAAAGATAAGATAAGTTAGCATAGCCCTTGCTGAGATTTATATAACCCAGGTTATAAAACTTACTCCAGTGGTATACTGACCTTAAAAATTGGCCTGAAAAAGCGACGGTGAATTTTCTGGCAGTGTCGTTTGCATTCTTCGTCACATGCTTTAGCCATGTTCTCGCTTTTATCCTTTCCAAGGCAATTTTCCTCACACCATTTACAGGCATCAAAAGGGGTCCGCTTTTCTGTAAGAGTCGAATCAAGTCTCAAAACAAAGTCACATTTGGCGGTTTCCATACAGGGAAGATTTTAACAGACCCTACACCTTTCGTAGACATGTTTAATTTTAAAAATTTAGTGCACAGTTAGGTCTTGTAAGTAAGAAATCGAAAGTTTTGAAGGTCGTAGTTCGTAGTCCTATACCGAGACTGTTTCCACTACTTTTTAATTTCCTTGCATGTCCTCTTCCCGCGTTCCCTCCCCCCACCTCCCAACCCTCCCCCAACAAAAAGCCGTGGAATACAAATGAAGATGAATTAAGTTGACTAACCATCATCGTAAAGTCGGGGAAAGGCTTGACGTGAAGACACACACAGGATCATTGCGCACAAGGCGATGACTAGACAAGAACTCCTCATTGTTTAGACACAATACTGCGGATAGCCTGTAGCATTTAAGATAAGATTGTGTTAGTCTTATTGTAGCAATATGAAGGCGTTCTTCGTCTACCAAAAACACCTGTTCAATGCGTTCTGCTAATGAGCAGTGGCGCGAAATGCAGAGTGCAGCGATAAAAAAGGAAGAGAGCGCTGTCCTAACTCAGTGAACAACAGTCAGTCGCCCGTCCTTTTAGCCTGCGCGCAGACGATAACTAAACTCTGATTAGTACCGTGACGGAGTTAACCAGAGTTTAATTTCGTCTGCGCACAGGCTACCGTACTTTCTGCCTCCGCGAGACAGCCACAATCTTCGACAAAATGTTAAAAAAATGGACATAACCATGTCTAGTTTCAAGATAAAGCTGGCAACTACAAATACTTCCCCCTTTGCCCCCCCGCACGAAAACTGACAATGTTAAAATCCGGCTGGCCCCGACCAATCAACATTGACCAGGCGAGGGTGGGGCGAAGGGAGGGGTCATAGCGGTACGAAATCAAATTGATTTATTAGAGATGTTTTACAAATCTTATTTGAAGGCTTGTGAAAAATTTAGAGGTGTGTGAAATTTACAGGAATCCATATCAACAAAATCAAGAATTAGCTCATTCTTTCAGTTGTACAGATTTTGCCCTTCCAAGAGCAAATCGGGACAAAGAGCGTTAGACGAGCGACTTCGGGGTTAGACTTTCTCAAAGTCGTTCGCATGGTTTTCTGGTCTGGTGTGGTAGCACCCGGCACGCTCGCTCGCGCTTCGCGCTACGCGCTCAAAAGCTCGACTTGTGAGCAAGTCTAGACTTCGGGGTATGAACAACAAGGGGGTAAACTAACTCTGCGACTCGCTTGGCTAGTGGGATTGAACTCTTCACTATTCCAGGGTACTACGGATCTGCTACAACTGAAAATAGGACAGCACTCAAACCTGGACTTCAATCGTGAACCTAAATCATACAGTCACGTAAATCGAAACAAAGGGACAACAGTGCTCTATTTACGCTGACCAATCAACTTATTACAACATCACAAAACTAATGGAAAGAAAGCTGAATAAAAACTTCTGAAAACTGAGAACAAACCTGGATAAATTCAGCTTTAAAGTTCATATGCTAAACTAAATGACTCAAAATTAAACGTCAGTCAAGGAAATGAGTTTCGGAAATTACAAAGATTCAGCTCTAAAGCTGTGCAAACGAATTCGAGTTTCCTTTGCTCAGGACACCTTAAAATGTCAAAATAAAAACCACAAACGGTTGGTATTTAAACAGGAGAAAAGTATAGTTGTTCAGTGACTAAGCCGTATAATTATTCAGAAACCAATTATCCTTTTCAAACTAAACATTGAAGTAAATGTGTATAATTTAAGAGAACTAAAACATCGCAATGCAAATTCAATGTAAATTACGGCTAAAACAACTTCAAAGAGAATATTTAAAAGCTAGATATGAAATTCGAGGCAAATAAAGAATACATGCATGGAAAACTCCTCCTTACAATATTGAGCTTTCACTAATTTTTTCTGAAGGAACGTCTTTGAAAGAAAACAAAATATATGTCGCCTAATGGGCGACTTTAATTTGAAGAAATATCAAAACCATGGTCTAAAAGTTGAATTTTAAACATTTTTTGTCAGTTCCAACATCATCGCTTCCTATTTTCGTTGTCAGTTTACAGAAAGTAATTAAAGCGGCACGTTTGAATCGACTTTTTCCTGTTCTATTTTTTTCCCTCTCGCTCTTTAGTTCCACATATTATGTCCCAGATAAATAGTTTGCTTGTTTCCCAAGGTATTGAAACTGTTCCAGTAGTGTGTTATTATAGCTAGGGTAAGCGATACCATCAACGGACCACTATAACCCAACACTAGCCTCAATTAAAGGAGGCCGTTTTACTTCTTTGTGAGAAATTCATTTTCAAGTAACAAGAAAATGTTTGATCGAAAGATTGAATGATTTGTTAGTTTCCCTTCAAATAATATTTAGTTTTACTAGCTGGCCTTGATATAAGAGAGCTTTTCAAGGTTTGAAAGAAAAAACATACAATACCTATTGTCCATGGACAGTATTAGTCTAGTACAGGTCGAGGTGACGAATACTTTATTAGTTTGGCTTGAAGTTACGCTTAGTTTTGCTGCTGGCCTTAATCAAAGAAACCTTTTAAAGTTTAGTGAAAATTTTACATTTTTAAAATTACACACAGATTACTCAACGGTCTAAACAGGCCCGCCCATGATCACCTAAAGCCCCGTGTAAACGGACGCATCATTGCCGGATGTTACATGTTGCGTCCGTTTGCACACCTGTTGCATGTTATTGCGTGTTGTTGGGAGTAGTTGCTCCAATTTTGAAACCGGTAAGACGTTTAGCTGCCTGCAAAAAGAACGAAACAACTTCCAGCATTGTTGGGCCCACAATGTTGGGAGTTGTTGGGTCCGTTTGCACGTAGCTAAAAATCTACAAACACTCAGAACAAGTTGCTGTTGCTAATGAATTCTTACTTGAGTTTTCATGGGAAAATTAAAATAAAGATGCCTGTCTTCGGTTGGAGAATGGATTAACTTAGTACGAATCATCTAAGAAACTATACCTGACGCTGTGGAATATAATCTCGGCGATATAGTGTCCTTTCAGCTTAGAAGCTTTTGGAAGATGTGTTCTTGTCCCCGACAGAGGCAAAGTGGTTCATATGTTATGTTTATTAAACATATAAATCGTTAGTTTGACGTCACAGCAGCGCGGGCGAATCCAGAGGGAGGGCCCGGGGACTTGGGATTCCCCCTCCCCTCCCCTTTCCTCTTAAATGCAACGACTATGTGTCCTTAAAACTAGCGTTGTTACCACAGATAAAAGCGCACAGCATTTATCTGGTAGGATAAAAATGAAACTTGTGTCACATTTCTGTTACTAGAAAAGCTTAGAAAACATCTGGAACGTGGACAACGTGCCGGGGTAGGGTACGGAGCCATACCTTCTTGGTAACACAGAGTCAACCTGGTATCCCGCTTTTCAACAGTTTCCTAGTTCGACCGGATCATATATTGAGATTGCGCCACGCAAGGCTTGATTCAGCTGAATTAAAATATGGCCGTTTCGTAAGGATTTTTTTTATTATTATTCAAAAGCAAAAGGTATTAGTTAGGATTTATCTTATGTATTAATTATGAAAGTTCTACTGCAAAAATCAGCTCAATAAGTGAGTTGCGTGTAAATTTAGCCGAATTAATCGAAGCGTCGGAAAAACAAGGAGTGACTTCCTCTAGACTTTTATCGATATATTTTCATAAACACTAAGCCTCTTTTTGGTTCAGTTTATGTTTCGAGGACGCAGAGTACTTCTGAGCTTTGTGTGATTGGTCCCAAACGGTTTCCCAACTACTTACTTACGCTCAGAAAGCAAGATGATAGCAATAGTTGCTACAGCATAGGCATAGTAAAGCAAAAGCAACAAATTTAATTAGTAGATTTAATATATTGATAAATACTGTAAAAATCCCGCATTTAGATTGGCTCACATGCTTGGTTCCTCTCAAACAGCTCCTACGTATTAGATATAGTGACTAGACACTAGACGGGTTTCTACCATTGTAACATACTTGACAAATACCATCTATCCAAAATTGGAAAAGAATGCTAGTCCAACTTGTTCTATGTTACTAAAAGGAGGAACGAAGAACCTGAACTGGGAACGGGGATCGCCAACCATAACAATTCTTGGGTGATTTCTGCACAAATATTTTTTTCAAGTCGTTCACTCCATGTCCATCCTTGCCATCCATAATTTAAACAGACAACAGGAAAAATCGTTTCAAAGCCTCAATATAGTCTTAAATAACAAAACTGGGCCATTATTTTGGGAATTCAATACTGACAAGACAAGCTTTAGCTTTTTGAAGACACAACATAGGCACAAAGCCTAAAACCCGGCACTGTGGCCATCAAAACCAAAATTTTTACGTAGTCACGAGTTTTCGACAAACATGGACCTAAGACTTGGAAAACAATAATTAGCCGAGACCGTCCATTCCACAGATTAAATAGTGATATGAAGGCCTTGATATCAAGCATTGTATTGGTAAACTGTCTGATATCAAAATATCGAACACTTGTCTCGTTATAACATGATCTCATTGATCTGACCCATACCATCATAAACACACTCAGGGTCCACTCGTGAGAGAGGACCCTGGGTACGAGTTTTAACAGGGGATCAATAGAGAAACTGAAAATACTTGTTTGTTGTCGTTACAGCCGCCCACACTTTTAGGTCCACTTTCTTACTATCTCTCGCTTAGCCTCCCAATAATTTGTAAAATTTTTCGCGCTAAAAAAAACCCGATGCCCGCCCATCGGAACATTTAAAAACAGGGTGGCCGCCGTTACGGGCTTTGGCCGACAGACTCTGCTCGCAAAAGTGGTACATGATATACTACTAGCAGTGCTCGAATATTTCTATAATTTTGCCAAAAATTATGTTACTTTTTGTAAATTTTGCTCATTTTAGCAAAAATGCAAATTATGCTTTACTTTTTATTTTAAACTTGGTAAAAAAAAAAAACCTCAGAACTGTGATGCAACAAACTAGTAAATGGCAAACACGTTTACCCTATTCACAACTAGAGACTTCAATAGTGCATAATTCATCATAAATTGCCTGACTATCACCGTCTTGCGAAGAATTTGCACTGATTTGCACTTGGACTGACCAAGCAGAATTTCCTTGGGATCATCAGCAGCATTTCACGGTGATACGAGCATGGAGATTATTTGCGTAGATGGTCTAAATAGATAGACATAGATACAAACATACGTACAAATTAAGAAGAGAAAAACAAATAGAGGTACTACTTTGAACTGAGCAATAAAAAAATGTTGGTTCTCTTAAAAATTTTAATAATTGACTCAATCCTCTAAAGACGATGGTAGATTTTTAAGAAAAGGTAGATAGGAGTGCATTTTTATTTTTTATTGCTGATTAGAAAAAAAAATTGAAACAAAACTTGCAAAAAAAATCTTGATAGACAAAGAGACTTTTCCTCAACATAACTTGATTAGATGTAATATTACTTCAACGGAGCCTGTGTAATTAAGTTTCCCCACAACATTTGGTTTTCGCTGAATGCAGCATCAGTATTCTTTTGACGTTTGCAACTGGAACTTTACAAAAACATTTTCACTTTACTTCCGCATTTTCCTGAAGTAATGAGGCAGCTCTCCCCATTAGCCGTTACTACAAACGCGAGTACCTATCCTCTTTGTTGAATGGAGTTTACTTTGTGGCTTTTTAGAAATATCCATCTGCAAGTTAGCTTTTTAATTAACTCTCTCTTTATGTCTCTCTTGAAGAAGGCGTACGCCAACGGATTGACGGCAGAGTTTAAAACAAGCACGGGTATTTTATATGTGGAATCGTTACATGATGCTCGGTCATAGAAGATTATAGCAAAACCACAGCGCATATACATTACATAACAAATAATAAACAAGCCCACGACAATTGTCATCATTACAACTGCAGACTTCTCGTGAGGTTTAAATAAAACTCTGTGGTTAAAATGCAACTGTCTCGCTAAAGAACGAGATGCTCTTTTGTGCTTGTACAAAATACGAACCATCGAGGCAAAGCAAAATATCTGCATAAGACAGGGAAGGAGATGGAAAAATATCGTAACTAAGCAAGTAAAGAGTTTGGAGACAAGTGGCGTCTCAAAACTTAGCAACAATGATGACTCGATCAAAACAAAAATAATTGCGAACATCCAAGAAAACAAAATCATTTCAGTTACACGTCGGCGAGTCATGAATGTTACGTATTTTAGGGGCCGCACAATGGCGATGTAGCGATCCACTACCAAACTGCACAAGTTTGTTATGGACACGTCACTGAATATCCATCGTAAAATCTGAGCCCACAAGAAACACGGTGTTTGAGGCCTTTTACAGCTTCTTGTTACCTCACAGAGAAACAGGGAAGGAATCACGCTAAGCCCGACACAGAAATCGGCCACTGCCAGCGAAACGATGAACGCGTTAGTTTTGGTTCTGAGCTGTCGTTTGCTGCTCACGAGTAAAACAATATATCCATTTCCAGTCATGGTCAGAATGGAAAGAAACCAACCAAGTACCCAAAACCATAGCTGTTCCGCCATGTTAATTTGATTGGTAAGCACAAAAATCCTTTCTTCTCGGGCGGTACGCGATGGTTAACCAAGCCGCTGTTTGTCTACCTCCATGAGCCTTCTCACTGCAAGCTGGTCCTACGTTAGATTAAAATCTCATACTAATAACACAACATAGCAGAATGACTGATCATTGTTACGGCTAAAATAGCAAATAAAACCCAATGTTATTAATTCAGGCAGTTAATAGTACTTTTTTATTCACTTACGGTATATATAGACACTAAAAAAAAATTAAAACAGTATAAGGATCCTTAAGAGTGTGTAAAAAAAATGTATCATTCTTGAGAAAAATTCAGATTAAAAAAACCTTACTCCAGTAATTTAATGAATGGAAATTATTTCTGTTTTAATTTTATCATGTCATTATTAATGTCGCCTAACCCTCTTGATCCTCGCTACCAATGACAGATTATTTGTCCAGCTGCAACGACATCAGTCGCCTCCATCTGAACCATACATCTATCCTCTATTTTGCATCATCAGTAGCTTACTGAAATGGCCTGAATATCTTTATACAGGCCGGTTTAACGATGTTGGCCAATCATCTACCCTCTAGATTTTCAAAGCAATATGTCAGGGAAATGTCAAAATTATGCTCCAAGGTAATTAATCATTTCCGAAAATTAACAAATGAACGTAATTTAAGCGTACTGTGCACTAATTATATAGTTTTATTATTCGTTCAAAATATTTCCCCGATTCTGATAGGCTAAAAGCACACGCACAATTCACCATACCCAGTTACTGATGACCAAATTTGGAAGAATTTTGTGTTTAGCGAGGAAATGACGTCAAAAATGCAGCGTTTTTGCGGGTTAATGCACCGTTAACCGAGAAGACCTGGGGACGAGGTTGAGTTATTTTAGTTGTGGAAAAAAAATGGCGGACATTTCACTCGTTTCAACAATAAGAACTAGGCGAAATAATAGATAAAAACATGGCAAGAACAGCAAGAAGACAACTCGAAGGGTGACATCTGCTATTTGGAGAATATTTGCGGAGCTGAACAACCCTAAACGTACACTATCGAAGATAAACTTAACATCGATGGATCGATGGAGGTAAGCATATTTTAGCTATGTTTTTAAACTGGAAATTATTTTGAATGAATAATAAAACAATTATTGAATTCGGCTTTTGTATCATATGAAGAATTATGGAGATCTCGGAGGGCCGAGGCGGATAACACCCTAAGATACTCATAAGATACTCAGCCTCATTCATTAATTGTTAAATAACTGAGCGGCTGCCCTAAGCTAATTATACAGAAGTGCGGCCATGACTCCCATTCAATGAGTTGGCGTACGGGAGAGGATGAGAGTCTGTATTTTTGTGAAATACAGTATCAAGGACATGCTTAAGAGGGAAGTGTAAGGCATTGTAGTGTTACGGTTCCGCCCAACCATCCGGGTGGTATGGCAAATATATAGACAGAAGAACAATAGAAGAATTACCAGCCAATGACGAATGACTGACGTAATTGTTTAAACCAATCAACGACAGACCTTATTTAGTTCATTTGAATATGACTTTGTTTTCAAGTTACAATAAAGTATTTACATGGAAACAATGAGACTATATAAGCACCTTTTGTTTTCACAAACAATAAAAGTGCAATATATTATCATTTTGCGAGAAACAGAGAATAAAAACACGTCAAACTAAAACTTAAAATTTTACGTCCTGAAAAAAACCTTGGAAACGGTCTTATATACAGTTATTAAGTAAGACCCTCTGGTTGACCATTGAAAAAGTTAAGGCGGAGTAGTCTATCTTTCGAAACTTTTGTGTAGCCATTCTTTTCATGCCAGTTAGTAAACATTGAAGTTCGGCGTAGACAATTTTGTAAAAACCTAAACAAAATATATTCGGTACTTACATGTCAATAGCACTTTTTGGAATTGAACGTATTCAAAAAAACACGGTAAATTGATTTTATCTTTGAAACTTTCAGTAAAATCGATCATAGAATGTTACTGGCCATAGGCATCAAGCTTATACTGAGGCTATGTCCACAAGAATTCTTTTAAGCTAGTAAACGCAGAAAATGCTTTTTGTCTATGACTGTCTTCACGACAACAACTGTTTCAACTGTTTCGACTGTTTATTGATTATTGCAAATTTTACAGCAAGCAATATTCACCGCCCGCAGTCAGCAGATTAGCTAGTCGAGGGGAGCAGTGGTTACACTATGTTATATGCGACCTGCGACCTTTCAACAGCCTGAAACTTACTTCTAATGCAAATACTCCGCACAATTTTCCAAACCTCTGAAAGTTTACAAGGTACTTGCCTTAAACGACTGGTTTGAAATTGTGAGGTCATTTTTCACAATGGCGCTGGCATTCAATTTTACAGGCTTTTTCAATAATCTTAGTTTTGTCATCTGCAAGGCATCTTTTAACACACCATTCGCAAACGCGGTCAGGATCTGCAAAAGATTTTCAATTAAAATCCAGATGGAACTAAGGAAGTAATGTTTTCTAAGAAGGTAAACCAACAACAAGTTTTAGGAGTTTATCGGGGCAACCAAGCCAAAAAGCATCGACAACGTAACAGAGACAATAAAACGCCTCTGTCGTGCGTTTTGCATTTTGGTTCATACTCCACCTTTCCCTGAGCCCCTGTGACAGATTAAAAAAAGGGGACGGGTAGGGGAGAAAACGCTAAAAGGTTAAAGTGAGAGAGGTATTGGAGACTCCCTTTTCCCCTTCTTGTTCGCCCTCCCCCGCCCGCTTCTCTACAGAAACAAACACTCAAAATTTATTGCGTTCAGTCTTTGCAAGTGGATCCAGTCTCGGATCTTTGTCAAAGCTGTCAGTCTTGGGTGAATCCCTTAACCCAGCGCTTTATTACTTTAATCCCCAGTTCGAGCAACTGATCATTTTTCCATTGATGTGTTAGTTGCAATGTGCTGGGGAGATTCCCTAGCCTGCGTTGCAGGCGTTTCCCCTGTTAGCAGAGTCTCCTTTGTCTTCTTCTTGACTGAGGAGGAAAGAAGGAGACTCTGCCAGAATCGCGTCAAGCCTTTGACGTCGCTGCAGCCCGTGACTAGTCAATCTTGTTTTCTCTCTCATCAAACTGGTTTTTATCGAGTGCGAGCATCCTATATTGATAAGCCAATCGTCATAACTAAGCCCGCAAGAAGATTAAGAAGAAGAGAAAAACGCTAGTGGGAAAGAGATTTGAAGTGACTAACCTTTATAAGGGGGAACATCAGCCTCCATGTCCTTGGTGCGTTGGGAAGAAATATAACTTGGTCCTATGGACATGATAAACACAGCCAAAGTAATAACCAGGCAAGCAGTCTTCATGATCAGAACGGTAAAGCTTAAAAATAATCTTCACTAAAAAAAAAAAATAAGTGAGACAAAAAATTTAGTACATAAAATCCTTGCTATTAATTTCAGCGGAAAGAAAAAAAAAACAGCGAGCAAATAAATTTTGATGAGTGATAAATGAAGTGCCCTAGTTCAGAATTCCACGTTTACACACAGGCCCAGGCGAGCAGAAAATTTTGCGGCTTTTATTGCGAGAAAATTCAAAGAATGTTTACTTTCATTTAGGGGTTGTTTTTCAAAGATTCAGCTAATGGTCAGTTCTTCATGCGCGTAAAGCTGTGTGAGTGTGAAACGTTTTTACATTTCGTCAAACTTAGAGAGAGTAGCAAACTCGTGCAGTATTTTTATTTATCAAATTTTACTATTGCTGCTTTCCCGCGTAGCCTACCGCGAGCAGACGCGGCTCGCGGTAGATCAGTGGCGATCTGATTTATCATTTAAATACACAAATAAGCGGTCGCGTAGCCGCTCGCTACTCGCTTAGGATCGCCTGGAACACATCGTTCGCGGCAAACTTTTCTCTCTGTTCGCTCTTTCTGCTTACTTCTGCATGACGCAGTATTGCATACCACATGTGTAAGTTTGTGATTATTAGACCATAGCCTGCGTAGCAGGCGCTTGGAAGAAGACAGAATGGGCGCGTGAGAGGAAGACACGCACCCGTTATTTCTTGCGCCCGCTACTTACAAGCGCTAAGCAGGCTAATAAGACCATGAATCTAATACTTACCTCTCTTCCCTGGTAATTACGGTACAAAACGTCCACGATCTGGTCTCGGGGCAGCGACAGAACGTTGATTTATGAAAAGCAAGATCTCAAAGCCAGCTAAGAATGATTCTTCGACCAACACGACAGCGTCTATTTCAACAAAGAGGTTCCGATATCTGAACCCGAATTATGACTGGAAAACCATGATTATTAGTCGCCGTGATTATTAGTTATTTCCGTTTACGCAATGACACTTACTTCTGTGTTTTAAAACACAGCGATTTAGTTCCCAGTTCTCCTCAAAAACAACTAAAATCTGGCTGTGGCCCAACCTGTTTTTGACCCCTAAAAGAGATCATTTTAAACTTTGATTAAATTAAGCGAGTAACTAAAACGAATTGAAAATACATAACTTTTTTATATTTCTTCGCGTGCAACCCTAAAAGAGACCTTTACGGCTAAATATAATGGCGTTTTGAACAGAGCACCCTAAGTGAGACCAAAATCCCAAATTTACACCCCTAAACGAGACGACGAGCATCCCCGTCCCTTTCATATGGGAGTTCCCCCACTGGGCTTTTCATCTGCAAAGCGCGAGGCCTGCACATGTTTTCCACCGCTGAGTACAAACTGTACCAATCCGATATTTCCCCGCTACAAAAAAAAAAAAAAAACGTACATAGTTACAAGTACAAAAGTCTGAAAGAGAATTTCTTGTTAGAGCAATATTTAAAATCCCATACCGTCTTTTTTTGCACGTTTTACTTCAAGCATTTCCCTGCTCATACAGCCCTTGCATTTTCTTCAATGGCATGCATGGTAACTTTATTTATACAGGGTATTTCCTTCAGGTACATTTACATTCAAGTACAGAAAAACTAACTACCTAACTAATTAATATAGAATCTAAGATAACTAAAATAATAAAGATGAAAAGAAAACACCTGCTTTTCAAGGAGGCCGTGGGTAAAAATAACATATCGCTAATTAAATTAATTGTCAATCGAAATTTATGTCTCTTATAAATTTTCCCTTGAATGAATTAGGGGATGTCATTTGCCGCACCTCCAGAGACAAGCTGTTCCATAACACACTTCCGCTGTAAGAAATACTTCTTTTATAAAATTCAGTACGGGGTTGTGGAACAGCGAGCTTGTATTCATTCCCTCTAAGGTTATAACTACAGTAGTTAAATCGGACGAACAAAACGCGAAGTCAGATATTCTGGAGCTGTGTTATTTACAATGCTATGCATCATTATTGGTTTACTAACTACTCGCTGATGGACAAGTTTCGACCACTTTAAATTTTGATACAACTAAGAGAAGTGAAACCACAACAATAACATGGCCAGAAGCTTCAAAAATTGAGTCGAAAACAAACAGTGAAGTTTGAGTAATAGGCGGCCTTGAACATCCAGTTGAAAAATTTAAAATAAACACACCAATCTTCTTCTGCAAAAATTGAACCATGGCTTTTGTTTGATACGGTTTCATCGCCCTAATACCAAACGTTTCGGACATCAACACGACACTTAACTTAATCTGCTACGGTACTGTGTGGTCCCGGGTAATATTTTTAATAACAAACACGAGTTTACCCAAAGCTGGGAAACGGCGTTTGATTGGTCCGTACAGTCTACGAAGGGAAGTGGCTCTTCATTTCACGTTTGTGGGGCAGGAACGCGTGACGAAACCCTAAGAACGTTGGCGTGGGATGGAGGCTAGAGTCGAACTGCATGGAGGTCTTTTACAAGGAACAGTCTGGACACATATATTTTTGGGAGAGAACGAATTGCATACATTTTTAGTTTACACAAATACATACATCCTTTATTATCTTTCCTTAAACAAGCCTTTTCAAGGTTAGGTTTCAATATAAGTAAATCTATGTTATTCCTAAAAGTTCTTATCACACTCTGACTAGCGTAAATAGATGGTTTTCACAGCGACGTCATCAAATTGTAAAGTCAAAATAGCGAGGTTTTACGAATTCTTATTTACACTAGATTGAAGATAAACAAATTAAAAAGTAAATCTTTGTACAAGTTTTCATCCCCGTTGCATGTTTCATTTCGAAAATACAGCAATTTGAACTTCCGAGTTTTCACAGTGCGTGACACCAAAATAGGAATGCTGTCTCGTTGAAAAAAGTCTCTCCTTTTAATTTTCAGCAGTAACTATTTCAAGTATTAGAAGATATGTTTATGCGCACCTATGCTAGTTCTCGATGAAGAAGAAATAGCTTTTATAGAAAGAGTGAACTCCAGATGTTTTTGTTGATTTCCGGCGGCCATATTGGTGCACCAAAACGGTCCACCAATATGGCGTTTACATACAAAGCTCTTCAAAGGTGACAAACGAACCGCAAAGGACGTCTGCGGGGAGGCTAACGTTCCGGCAAATAACTCAGAAACTATTGGCCACAAAGACTTGAGACTAGGACAAACTGTTTATTTACTAGTCTTTTATAACATTTCATTTTCTTGGCTTCTTCCACTGGAAGGTTTTTAATTTAATTTTTTTTTCGTAGCGTCACAGTGAAAAAGATCTGTAATGTGAACACAAGGATCAGACCATTGTACTGGTCCTTTAGAAGAGGTTAAAACAATGCGAGAAAATACAAAACCTTTATCCTAAAAAGGGTCGCGGTCGCTTACAAGAGGTGCTCGTTTACTATAAGGCTTTGAGTGGGAAACTTTTAGTGTTTTGGATAGGTGGTGGTCGTTTACAAGAGATGGTCGCACAAGGAGGTTCGACTCTATTGTTCTCACTTTTATGTACTTATATTGCAAATCAACTTTAGGGACACAGCGCGCCCGTTCGCATGGAATGGCATGAGCGTAGTCTACAAGAGAAGTATCTTGAGGAGAGGGTGCGCGAGGTGAGAAATGGAAAGTTGGCAAAGGGACTTCAAAGTGCCAAGGGATTGGAAAAATTGTCCGTTATAACAGGGGCACGTTGAGGGCACTCTATAGTTTGGTCGGTTTATAAGGTTGATAACCCGGGGCCCGTTTCTCGAAAGGCCCAAAAACATTTCGGGCCAAAGGCAAATTTTAGAATCAAAACCTGTTGAATAGTAGCACAGTTCCTAGCTCAAAAACCAGACAGTTTGCTTCAGTCGTTAACTGATAGTTTTACTGTACCATTTTCAAAATTGAAGGCAAACACGAAACAGCTTTCCGGGCCCGAAAAGTTATCGGACCTATCGAGCGACCCTTAGCCTATCAGTTTTCTGGGCGGAACTTTAATTTTATATCGGAAGCCACCGCATCAAGGTCCAATCCGTTACCCAGTTTATATACTCTTTGACAGCAAAGGTACCCCGTTCGTATATCTTCCACTGAAAAATGATGCCTTTTTCGCATACCTCAGTAACAGTAGGTTAGGGACAAATTAAACGAGGGCATGCAGACATTTTCACTCGAACGTGGGAGAGTATCAGGGAAGAGGCTGCCGCTTATTGGCCTGAGTAGTACCTCCCGCATTGGCGGGGGGGGGGGGGGTCGGAACTAGAAGCCGAATATTTAAGGGATACGTATGTTCTGCTCTTTATTATCATATTTTATAGATAAATACATGACTTGACAAGCTTAACGAAATTAAATAAGCCTTGAAATGTCTTAGTAAAATATGACAGGATCAACAGAACACCTTTATTTCTCTTGACAGGAAATATATATATTGGTAGATGGATGACATGATAAAGCCGGCCATACTGCAACTGGTGCGCTTTCAACAGAATCATTCGAAGTCCTTAAATTGAAAATTAAAAACAAAGTTAGATGAAACATAAACTCAGCACAGGCCTAAATTCAGTTCTGCTGTTTGTCTCAACAGTGGTTCTTCCCTTCTAAACACTTTGCACGCATCTGACACACGTATCTCCTTTACAGCCATCGGAGGAGACTACCGCGGTTATCAAGATTTCGTCTGTGCATACTGTATTTTCTCTATAAACGCCGGACTAAAAGAGTAAGTTGTAAAAAAGCCCTCTCTGACATTTATTTACGGTATAATTTAAGTCTAAGGGTAAGATACACCGCTACCTTCCCTGACTCCCCTCGTCCCCATGGCGTTTGGGAACGTTGGACCAGCGCGAAAAGCTTCGCAGCTCGTGACTTTAGCCTTCGGTCAAAGATATTTTGATTCACGGCCGAACCTGAAACCCGCACACGAGAAAAAAACTCTCAAGTACTCAAAGATAAGATAAGTTAGCATAGCCCTTGCTGAGACTTATATAACCCAGGTTATAAAACTTACTCCAGTGGTATACTGACCTTAAAAATTGGCCTGAAAAAGCGACGGTGAATTTTCTGGCAGTGTCGTTTGCATTCTTCGTCACATGCTTTAGCCATGTTCTCGCTTTTATCCTTTCCAAGGCAATTTTCCTCACACCATTTACAGGCATCAAAAGGGGTTCGCTTTTCTGTAAGAGTCGAATCAAGTCTCAAAACAAAGTCACATTTGGCGGTTTCCATACAGGGAAGATTTTAACAGACCCTACACCTTTCGTAGACATGTTTAATTTTAAAAATTTAGTGCACAGTTAGGTCTTGTAAGTAAGAAATCGAAAGTTTTGAAGGTCGTAGTTCGTAGTCCTATACCGAGACTGTTTCCACTACTTTTTAATTTCCTTGCATGTCCTCTTCCCGCGTTCCCTCCCCCCACCTCCCAACCCTCCCCCAACAAAAAGCCGTGGAATACAAATGAAGATGAATTAAGTTGACTAACCATCATCGTAAAGTCGGGGAAAGGCTTGACGTGAAGACACACACAGGATCATTGCGCACAAGGCGATGACTAGACAAGAACTCCTCATTGTTTAGACACAATACTGCGGATAGCCTGTAGCATTTAAGATATAAGATTGTGTTAGTCTTATTGTAGCAATATGAAGGCGTTCTTCGTCTACCAAAAACACCTGTTCAATGCGTTCTGCTAATGAGCAGTGGCGCGAAATGCAGAGTGCAGCGATAAAAAAGGAAGAGAGCGCTGTCCTAACTCAGTGAACAACAGTCAGTCGCCCGTCCTTTTAGCCTGCGCGCAGACGATAACTAAACTCTGATTAGTACCGTGACGGAGTTAACCAGAGTTTAATTTCGTCTGCGCACAGGCTACCGTACTTTCTGCCTCCGCGAGACAGCCACAATCTTCGACAAAATGTTAAAAAAATGGACATAACCATGTCTAGTTTCAAGATAAAGCTGGCAACTACAAATACTTCCCCCTTTGCCCCCCGCCCGAAAACTGACAATGTTAAAGTCCGGCTGGCCCCGACTAATCAACATTGACCAGGCGAGGGTGGGGTGAAGGGAGGGGTCATAGCGGTACGAAATCAAATTGATTTATTAGAGATGTTTTACAAATTTTATTTGAAGGCTTGTGAAAAAATTAGAGGTGTGTGAAATTTACAGGAATCCATATCAACAAAATCAAGAATTAGCTCATTCTTTCAGTTGTACAGATTTTGCCCTTCCAAGAGCAAATCGGGACAAAGAGCGTTAGACGAGCGACTTCGGGGTTAGACTTTCTCAAAGTCGTTCGCATGGTTTTCTGGTCTGGTGTGGTAGGACCCGGCACGCTCGCTCGCGCTTCGCGCTCGGCGCTCGTACGATCGCGCTTCGCGCTCAAAAGCTCGACTTGTGAGCAAGTCTAGACCTCGGGGTATGAACAGCAAGGGGGTAAACCAACTCTGCGACTCGCTTGGCTAGCGGAATTAGAACTCTTCACTATTCCAGGGTACTACGGATCTGCTACAACTGAAAATAGGACAGCACTCAAACCTGGACTTCAATAGTGAACCTAAAACATACAGTCACGTAAATCGAAACACAGGGCCGTAACAGTGCTCTATTTACGCTGACCAATCAACTTATTACAACATCACAAAACAAATGGAAAGAAAGCTGAATAAAAACTTCTGAAAACTGAGAAAAAACCTGGATAAATTCAGCTTTAAAGTTCATATGCTAAACTAAATGACTCAAAATTAAACGTCAGTCAAGGAAACGAGTTTCGGAAATTACAAAGATTCAGCTCTAAAGGTGTGCAAACGAATTCGAGTTTCCTTTGTTCAGGACACCTTAAAATGTCAAAATAAAAACCACAAACGGTTGGTATTTAAACAGGAGAAAAGTATAGTTGTTCAGTGACTAAGCCGTATAACTATTCAGAAACCAATTATCCTTTTCAAACTAAACATTGAAGTAAATGTGTATAATTTAGGAGAACTAAAACATCGCAATGCAAATTCAATGTAAATTACGGCTAAAACAACTTCAAAGAGAATATTTAAAAGCTAGATATGAAATTCGAGGCAAATAAAGAATACATGGAAAACTCCTCCTTACAATATTGAGCTTTCACTTATTTGTTCTGAAGGAACGTCTTTGAAAGAAAACAAAATATATGTCGCCTAATGGGCGACTTTAATTTGAAGAAATATCAAAACCATGGTCTAAAAGTTGAATTTTAAACATTTTTTGTCAGTTCCAACATCATCGCTTCCCGATTTTGTTGTCAGTTTACAGAAGGTAAAGCGGCGCGTTTGAATCGACTTGTTTCCTGTCGTATTTTTTTCCCCCTCGCTCTTTAGTTCCAGATATTATTTGTCCGAGATAAATAGTTTGCTTGTTTCCCAAGGTATTGAAACTGTTCCAGTAGTGTGTTATTATAGCTAGGGTAAGCGATACCATCAACGGACCACTATAACCCAACACTAGCCTCAATTAAAGGAGGCCGTTTTACTTCTTTGTGAGAAATTCATTTTCAAGTAACAAGAAAATGTTTGATCGAAAGATTGAGTGATTTGTTAGTTTCCCTTCAAATAATATTTAGTTTTACTAGCTGGCCTTGATATAAGAGAGCTTTTCAAGGTTTGAAAGAAAAAACATACAATACCTATTGTCCATGGACAGTATTAGTCTAGTACAGGTCGAGGTGACGAATACTTTATTAGTTTGGCTTGAAGTTACGCTTAGTTTTGCTGCCGGCCTTAATCAAAGAAAACTTTTAAAGTTTAGTGAAAATTTTACATTTTTAAAATTACACACAGATTACTCAACGGTCTAAACAGGCCCGTCCATGATCACCTAAAGCCCCGTGTAAACGGACGCATCATTGTCGGATGTTACATGTTGCGTCCGTTTGCACACCCTGTTGCATGTTATTGCGTGTTGTTGGGAGTAGTTGCTCCAATTTTGAAACCGGTAAGACGTTTAGCTGCCTGCAAACGAACGAAACAACTTCCAGCATTGTTGGGCCCACAATGTTGGGAGTTGTTGGGTCCGTTTGCACGTAGCTAAAAATCTACAAACACTCAGAACAAGTTGCTGTTGCTAATGAATTCTTACTTGAGTTTTCATGGGAAAATTAAAATAAAGATGCCTGTCTTCGGTCGGAGAATGGATTAACTTAGTACGAATCATCTAAGAAACTATACCTGACGCTGTGGAATATAATCTCGGCGATATAGTGTCCTTTCAGGTTAGAGGCTATTGGAAGATGTGTTCTTGTCCCCGACCGAGGCAAAGTGGTTCATATGTTATGTTTATTAAACATATAAATCGTTAATTTGACGTCACAGCAGCGCGGGCGAATCTAGAGGGAGGGCTCGGGGACTTGGGATTCCCCCTCCCCTCCCCTTTCCTCTTAAATGCAACGACTATGTGTCCTTAAAACTAGCGTTGTTACCACAGATAAAAGCGCACAGCATTTATCTGGTAGAATAGAAACGAAACTTGTGTCACATTTCTGTTCGTAGAAAATATCTGCAACGTGGACAACGTGCCGGGGTAGGGTACGGAGCCATAACTTCTTGGTAACACAGTGTCAAACTGGTATCCCGCTTTTTCACAGTTTCCTAGATCGACCGGATCATATATTGAGATTGCACCACGCAATGCTTGATTCAGCTTAATTAAAATATGGCCATTTCGTAAAGTTTTTTATTATTATTATTCAAAAGCAAAAGGTATTAGTTGGGACTTATCTTAGTATAATAGTTATGAAAGTTCTACTGCAAAAATCAGCTCAATAGACTGAGTTCTTGATCAATAACGATTTCTTAAAACATAAGCAAGCGAATATTAACGTTAAAAGCCGTTAGACTGAGTTGCATGTAAATTTAGCCGAATTGATCGAAGCGCCTGGAATACAAGAAGTGACTTCCCTTGATTTTTATCGATATATTTTCATAAACACCAAGCCTCTTTTTGGTTCAGTTTATTTTTCGAGGACGCAGAGTACTTCTGAGCTTTGTATGATTGGTCCCAAACGGTTTCCCAACTACTTACTTACGCTCAGAAAGCAAGATGATAGCAATAGTTGTTACAGCATAGCCGATAGTAAAGCAAAAGCAACAAATTTATTTAGTAGATTTAATATATTGATAAATACTCTAAAAATCCCGCATTTAGATTGGCTCACATGCTTCGTTCCTCTCAAACAGCTCCTATGTATTAGATATAGTGACTAGACACTAGACGGGTTTCTACCATTGTAAAATACTTGACAAATACCATCTATCCAAAATTGGAAAAGAATGCTAGTCCAACTTGTTCTATGTTACTAAAGGGAGGAACGAGGAACCTGAACTGAGAACGGGGATCGCCAACCATAATGATTCTTGGGTGATTTCAGCAGGCATAGCATAAAGACATAAAAAATATATTTTTTCAAGTCGTTCACTCCATGTCCATCCTTGCCATCCATAATTTAAACAGACAACAGGAAAAATCGTTTCAAAGCCTAAATATAGTCTTAAATAACAAAACTGGGCCATTATTTTGGGAATTCAATAGATGCCAAGACAAGCTTTAGCTTTTTGAAGACACAGCAAATAGGCACAAAGCCAGCCACTGTGGCCATCAAAACTAAAATTGTACGTAGTCACGAGTTTTCGACAAACATGGACCTAAGACTTGGAAAACAATAATTAGGCGAGACCGTCCATTCCACAGATGAAATAGTGATATGAAGGCCTTGATATCAAGCATTGTATTGGTAAACTGTCTGATATCAAAATATCGAACACTTGTATCGTTATAACATGATCTCATTGATCTGATCCATACCATCATAAACACACTCAGGGTCCACTCGTGAGAGGGGACCCTGGGTACGAGTTTTAACAGGGGATCAATGGAGAAACTGAAAATACTTGTTTGTTGTCGTTACAGCTGTCCACACTTTTAAGTCCACTTTCTTATTATCTCTTGCTTAGCCTCCCAATAATTTGGAAAATTTTTCGCACTAAGAAAACACCCGATGCCCGCCCATCGAAACATTTAAAAACAGGGTGGCCGCCGTTACGGGCTTTGACCGACAGACTGTGCTCGCAAAACTAGCACATGATTATGAGATATACTACTAGCAGTGCTCGAATATTTCTAAAATTTTCCCAAAAATTATGCTAGTTTTTGTAAATTTTGCTCATTTTAGCAAAAAATGCAAATTATGCTTCTACTTTTTATTTTAAACTTGGTAAAAAAAAACACCTCAGAACTGTGATGCAACAAACTAGTAAATGGCAAACACGTTTACCCTATTCACAACTAGAGACTTCAATAGTGCATAATTCATCATAAATTGCCTGACTATCACTGTCTTGCGAAGAATTTGCAGTGATCTAGGAGAACGTAAGAAAGGTAAAACACGGAGACAACAAACTGTATAAAAACGCATCCGCCGTTCGTTGAAGTAAGCGCTCCATAGCGGACGATCTTACGGAATAATAAGGGGCAGCTGTTTTTCTGGCCTAGGCTGGATATTCTTATTTTTCTGACGATTTTAGGCTGAAAATTTCATTGGATTATTCTTAATTGTCTTAATTATAAATTAAAGCTTATGGCATTTCCGCTTTAGAATGTGTTGAGGTTGTTCTTGCCGTTTAGTTAAAGGGATAATTTCTAACAATTTTAAATTGTACTTTATTTACAGATTTTCAACACACAAAATTGAGTCCTTCTCAAACTCTCAGCCTATTCTCAAAATTTCACAAATTTCAGCCTCAATATTCTTTTGGAAATATATTTTCATAGAAAAAAAAAGTGCTTATCAACATACCATTCTCATTTAACATACGGTACCATTCAGTTAAGTCCCCAGATTAGAATAACACTGGGGTCTTAATGCTAAACCTACTGACATTACATGGACATTAGCCACAGTATTTTGTCCGTTTTTTTCAGCGAATAAACCGTCCTGGCGAAACCGCCGAAACTACGGACAAATTTTGCTGACTGAATTGAAAATTTTTCATCGCGCAGAGTCACAAGGTTGCTTGGCAGAGGGTTTGAGTATAATTTAGGGGAAGGAAGAATGTTGTTGGTTTCGCTCAGTATCAACCGCATTTTTTGTGTTGTCAGTTTTGCATTTCATTATCGCCCGGTAGGTATGACAAGTATGACCAAGTATGCACTTTGTTTGCAAATGCTCCTTAGGAAAATTTAAGTTATTTTATCGTTCTTTATAAAATAACTAAGATAGTACACGCGTTCTGATTGATTAAAAACCTATGGTATATTGTGCCGGTAAACTCATAGAAAACTGAAACATGCTTTAAAGTTATTTATTAAGCAATAGACTCCACTTTCTATGGGTTTACCGGTATAACTCACTTAGGATGTTGGGAGAACACTCGAAAAGCTTGTAGTAAATCACTCGCCTTCGGCTCGTGATTTACAAGCTTTTCTCGTGTTCTCCCAACATCCCGCGTGGGTTATCAGGCCGGTAAACCCATAGAAAGTGTGATTTCATTGCTTAAATAAGCCAAGGTTCCTTATAATCCTCTGTTAGTTCATGCATGCAGGAAACCATCCACCATTCGAAATGACTGTAAAAGCAAGAAAGTTCCGGGGACTCAATTTTTTTAGGAATTCATCGCTAAAATTTCAAAAGTCAGGGGTTTTGACCACAGCCTCGCTCAAAGGGAAAAAACAAACCGTACCCGGCGAGGCCTACGGATGAATTAGAACCGAAAGAAAGAAATCCGGTAAACCACCAACGTGGTTACTGACAAGTAAATTGCGAAAAAAAGATTATCGATTTTATGACAACTTATGACCCCAAGCTCTACCCCTTTACCGCGAGTTTCCTCAAGCGGGAAAGCAAGAATGGGCCTTTCGATATAGAACACAACCTGGCGTGAAAATAGGGCAAGCTGAGTAGAACTGGGTTACTCACTCTGCTCAACTTGGATCTGCCGACCCGGCAATACACGCCGGAAAATAGCTCAAATTTAGTGTAACAACGCAACCCGTCGAACCAGTGTTTTCTCTTCTAAGCAATTCAAGAGAGTAGATATCCTCACTTGTTTTTGTATCTCCCAGAGAAAATAATGGTGTCACAAGAAAAACATTTTAATGTTTTGTCCAAATCCGAAGGGCTTTTGTGCGCTTGGGGACCTGCGTTTGAAACAGAATGAACTCCTCACTCCCCACTTGGATACATCTCGAGTGTGATGGTCGAGTAAGGACAGTGAAGTCTGTTGTTAAGGCAAGAGAGAATTCTCTCTTAGATAAAGGGATTATCCCCAATTATGCAGAGTTTCAGTATCTGAGCTCAACTGTATAGTGCTGTAAACTACGCTATTTTTGTAAGTCGAGCCTGCTTTACAGAAAAAGATTGACAAATAAATGATGTTTTGACTTATTTTCTATTTTCTCTGATGAGAGATAATGGAGCTTCTGGCATCTGAATAAACAATATCAATGCTCGCATTTTAACAACGCCTGCCGAAGGAACGTTCATAGTCGTGCTTTATTAAATTGAGTCCATTGCTGAAAGAAGAAAAAAATTGAACTGAATTTCAAAGGCAACTGTTTTTTGTTCGCAAACTGATGATTATGGTACAGTTAGTTTATCTCCAACAAAAACCTGCGAACCACGTCACCCTGATAAGACATTATGGTATTAACTCGAGTATATACAATTTCACTGAATCTCTAACATACTTTTCAGAGTGAGTCTATAGATTCTTCATAATTTTCCTCACTTTTTCCTTCTTCATGCAGTTCAGCGCACAAAATTGGTCAAGAAGAGATTATGGTTATATACTTTCTGATAATCACAAACAAAAGCGCTCACCAAAGTCAAGCCGGCTAGAGACCTTCCCGGAGACCTTCATACTTCTCTCTCGAGCAAGACTGAGGCCAATATCACAACTGATGATTTCATTAATCCTTCCCGCGCGCGGGAGTCCAGTGCATATATGATAGCAACGTCTGTTAGAATGGCGTGATGCCGTGACTTCAAAGCTTTATAAAGCTCATAACAATAATGAAACGATTAAAAATTACAACGTACAAATCATATGCGTATATGTTTCGGACTGACAATCTGGCAAATCTTCCTTGTATTTCAAGTGTGGACTCAAGTGAAACTTTTTCGGAGCCGGGAGGTACATATCTCGGGATACGTTTGAGAAAGTACATTTTTAGCTATTTTTATACAATCAAATTAACTTCCAACCCAAAGTACTACATGGTATTATTTGCGCGTCATTTATCCTTCTTTCTCTTATGCTTTCGCTAAAATTCAAAGCAAAGAAAATCCAAAATTTTGGCACGTACGGCGATAGTCTCATCAGTGAAGAGGGAAGCGTCAAACCGCTATGAAGGGAAGGAAAAACCGAGAAAGCTTGAACTGAGCGCCGACGAGGTAAAACGGTAGTCTTATTTAAAATACGATGACTCTATACGTAGTCAGCAGTTCACTTGAAAGAAGTGTTTGTTAAAAACAGCACTTACCTAATCGGAGATGTAGCCTCTGCAAGATCGATCAACAACTGATTGTTAGTTTACATATTTTAGCAATTTTGTTAATTGCTTGCTAATTATAGAACATTTTACTACGCTTCGGTTCTCTCATTTCACAATACAGTTCTTTCTGGATGAAAGGAATCCTGCTAATCACTGATTCAGCACTCGACAGCTGCTGATGATCGATCGTAACCATTTCTAAACTTTCATCAGTTTCACAAATGATTACATTAGAAACACCTTCACCGTATATAAATCTTGTACTTCCGACTTCAAGTTAAACACAATCAAGCAAACATTTGAGCTGAATTTTGATCTTTCCCGCCATCTGTAATTATGATAATTGGGAAACTTTGTCTCAGTATAATAATTACTTAAAAACTCTTGAAACATTAAGCGCGTGAATCCTAGGGCTGGGTGGAATCTCTCTTCCAGAACTCAGCAAGAACAGAGCAATTTCTGTCGATGTAAGGACGCTCAAATTCAGTGAACTCTCCGGTTTCAAAGTCTCGTGATCTTGGTTCACTGTTGAAAGACCCGTTTACGTTGACGCAGAATGGAATTCTTTTCGTTCCGATACACCTGCAGATAATTTGTGCGAACTGACAAGTTATGTGGCCTGGTGGCCTATTAAATTTTAAGCTCGACACAGAATTACAGTCTAACCTCTCCTTACGGACACCTCTCTATTACAGACGGTTCTTTTGGTCCCAGAAATGCCAAAAATCAGACATTCCCTACCTCTATAATACGGACACCTCTGTATAGCGGACACTTTGTTCTGTCCCTTTGGTGTCCGTTGAAAGCTGAGTTTGACTGTACTGAGTTCGTGTTGATCAATTTATTTGAATGGAGCCGTATTTCTGTTTCGTGAGTTACAATTTAAGGCAACCAAGAGCCTAGTCCAGTCTAACGGGGTTTTTTCTCTTATTTTTCGTCTTTTTCTATTCATTTAGCCTGCTTTAGGCGGTCAGATTGGAGGAAGGTGCGAAGAGAAGTGAGCAGGAAAAACAGCGACTGGGTAGTGCTGACCAATACTGGAACCCCCTGGAACAGACTAATAAAAATTTACTTACCTTTTCAATTTAGGAAGTGAAATAGGGGCGCAAATTTAACCTTTTATGCAAAGCTTCTAAGGGCTGAACTCGTTAGGGGCTAGAGTAAAGTGTATTCCCTCGTTTTGTACCTTCAACTTAAATCTTCTTTTGCTTGAAATAGATTTCTAATTTCCAATAATTTCAAACATCAAACACCAAAGAAATTGGATTAGAAACCGGAAAGATTTGATGATTTCTAACACGTGGCTTTATATATAAAATAAACCATTTCAAAATTCCCTCAACAACTGCCATATTAGGACGAGATAACTAGCTAACTGAAGCCTACAAAAATGCCAACAACTATCATTTCGTTTTGTTGTTAAATCCAGGGAAGAAATAGTGCTATGTGAAAATTATCCTATGGCCATAGCCGATGGAGCGGCGATGCCCCCCAAAGCGTTCGTGGAGAGGGCGCTTGGTCTCCCCAATGTACATCTGAATGTACTGTTTGTTACATTTTTTTGCATCCAACGAGGTAGATAAGGTTTTTGGATTTACAGTTTAAGGGCTCACATATAAGTCGTTTCTCTTTGGTGGAGGTGAAGTGTAGTTGGCTAGGCCTTGCTGTAAAAACGGACAGGTAAGGCAGCGTGGATGATTGCATTTTGAAACGCCGAGGGATGGTTTTTCGAGTTGTATGTTACAATCACGTGAAGTGCTTCTAACAAGTAGGCCACGAAGGTTGGTACTCCTTTTAAAAGCAACCATGGGTGGAGACGGAAATATTTGTCTGCAGCGACTGGATGATTGAAGAATATTTATATTTTTTCGGGCAGTGATGGAAATAGGAAGAGCTGGATTATACGTGATGACAAACGGAGTTCGGTTTGAGTTGTTGTTTGTTCTAGTAGCTTTACTGAAAATGCAACCCCTTAATAGTCAATCCAGTCGTGAAAATGCGACTCCATCCAATGGAACATTGCCATTGACCACTCCAGAAAATACCATAACATACCATAATGCTCTTTGTTTGTCAGTCCAAAATTTTGCATAAGCATTGTTTTCAGTTTCTCTTGGGGCCATTTTAACTCCCAAGAGAAACTGAAGACAATGCTTATGCAAAATTTTGGGGTGACAAACAAAGAGCATTATGGTATGTTGCGGTATTTTCTAGACTGGTCAATCAGCCATCCCTCCCCAATTTCCCCCCCCCCCCCCCCCCCCTCCCCCCGAGGTTGGTTATCGGACTAGACCTCTAAAATCCATACCCGTTTTCAAACCTGGCCTTTAGGCACAAATTATGTTATCATTACTTAGATTAGAGCGCAAACAAAAAAATTCTTCAAATCCATTTTGAATTCGCATATTTCTCTTTATACACTCGTTATATTTCTCGTTATACACTCTCGTTGTTCCCTCAAAAACCATACCCGATTTCAGACCAAAACGGCGCAAAAACCCTACCCGATGAGGCGGAACATACCTAGGAAGCTTAAATAAGGGGGTACCCCTCCCCCCGGTCTTTAGAACGGCTGCCCTAGGACCGCATCCAAGTCCAGAAAGCTCACGGTCTCCATAAACCTGGGTCCATAAAACGTCTTTTCGTGTTTTGATTCGCACTGTGACGGCAAAGCAATGTACCAAAGAGAGTGGTTGTTTTTTTCACTATTTAAAAATGTTTCTTTGACGTTGAGAATGTACTTTTCCGCAACGCGCGCAGCAGCGGTAAGCGAGTAAGTAACAGAAGGCTAGCTAGTTCACGCACTATTCTTTCTCTTTCGTAACAAGAGAAGCACTTCCGGAGTCAGATATCATCCCCAACATCCTCACAGCTCGCTGTCGGGTTTTCAACTTAACTGCGTCATAACAAGATTTATACCTTCAGACAAAAACATCGCGAAGCAGCCTAAACATACTGTAGTCAGCCACAATGAAGATTTTGTTGTTAGCTGTTTTACTGGGTCTTGTTCTTTCTGTTGACTGTAGACGACGTAAACCGCAGAGAGGAGGTAAACATGGACTCAAAAAAACAAAATGTAAGTCTATAATAATGATCAATCTTGTCGTCTTTTTGCCGATAGGGTAAATACTTTCCTAAATACTCTTTCTAAGCAGAATCTTAAAGTCTTTTCCAAGTCACTCCCGACCAACAAACGTTCCTTCTAAAATGTGTCGGGCCTTAGACTTGCTACGAGTCGACCTCTTGCCGAGCGGAGGGAGCCTTGTTTGGCCGCGAAGCGGCAACCGCGAGCGACGAAGTCGCGAGAGGTTGGCCTTTGTCCCGCGCCATATTTAATCCGACAAAGGACCTTTTGAAAGTCCAGTCGGGCCTTTGTGCGTAACGAGATTGAATGAAGACTGAATAAATCGTCCCTCAGAGTTGCAATTACTACGCTATGAAGAAATAGACTGTCTTCAATCCGCTTTTCTGTTTTAACATATCACTCCAATTCTTATTTCACTTTGCTCTCAGGCTTAGGCTCGGCGGCGAGGTGGGGGGGAGGGGGGGGGTGGTTACTCCCTTTTATAAGCCATATAGGTATGTGCCGCCACAAGCGTAGAGTTTTTGCGCCGTTTTGGTCTGAAATCGGTTTTTGGACTGGAATCGGGTATGGTTTTCCAGGGAACTACAGGACTGTATGAACGTATCATTTTATCGTTTCAATTCCAAATGTGTTAGGATGGATTTCCACTGTCGCGTAATTTTTCAATGTATGAAATGTCGCGCGTAAACGTAAAAGTTGAACCTCGCTCAACTTCACGTTTAAGCTCGCTACTCTTGCCTCTATTTTATTTCCACGTCGGGCGAGTAAAATTTACGTGCGTGTACACGCACTTAAAAATTTCTCGACAGTGGAAATCCACCCTGAGAAAGAAAGAGAAGTACGCGAATTCGAAATAGATTTTAAGAAATATTTTATTGAAAATGACACTTTTTAGTCTGAAGTAGGGTCAGGATTTGGAGAACCGGGCGGCATACCCCACGAAGAATTCCCAGGCGTACCCCCGGGGGCTTTCAGATGCAATTTTGTCGCTTACGTGTGCCCCGAGGGCTGGGGGCAGGAGTAACGTGCCGCTGAACAGAATACGGTTGTTCCCTTAAGTGTTGGCGATCAGCCACCTGTGGTACTACATTTGTAACAATATTTTCGAAAAAAAAAAAACTAAATCCGTTAGGTTAATTTAAAAAATTGCTTTCACCCGTATATATACATAAGCGAACTGACGTCAATTTTGCCAGTATAACTTTCCCCGAGTAATAAAGTTTTGACCGTCGATCGCCATGTTTGATCATGATGCTCGTTCGACGAAAAAAATCTTTGAGAAGAATTTTATGAGACAATGTTAACAGGTCTTTACATCCCCGCGAGGAAATAATATCGCTCAGGGAAATTCAGGCGGTGTAGCCAGGATTAAATAGTATGAATCGCAATTGTACGTGATTCTTTATGTAGGTTCTGCAACTGGTTCGCTGAAAGCAATTAATGCTTAGAGGTAAGTTCTTCTTCTCTCCTTTCCTCGAGGCTTAATGACTTGTTTCTACGAGCGAATCCTACACCACACTACGTACATACCAACCCCACCTACGAAGGATGTATTTCTTTCCCTTCGCTTTTCTTTTGTGGCCCAGGGCGCGGGAGTACTCCGGATTTCAATTGACGGGAATGATCGAATGGGAGCAAAAATCAAAACCCAATGCAAAAGAAATGCCTACGGCTTCCGACAAAACCCCCAAAAAATCTCTGGGCCAAAAATTACCCCCTAAAAATATCCAAAGCAGAATTTCCAAGCCTTGAAAGTACAAGAAAGTAGAACAAGCTTGGTTGTACTTTATTCGCAGAAGTACGCGGCCCGAATGTGCGGGTATTACCACGAGTCTTCAGATTGTTTTGAATAACCCAAAAAAATCCCTACTTAAATCAAGCCACCTAAAAAAATACTTGCCGAATTTTCCTACCCTTCCCCCCTCCCTCCCCCCCCCCCCCCCCTCCGGACTACGATACATTCCATCCCCAGCTACGGAAAAGATCTTTTTTTTCCCTTGGCTCTTCTGTGGATGCCAGATTACAGGTCTATGTTCACTCAAAAGTACTTTGCGCGCCTCACTGACTATAAGACAAAACGGAAAATCTGCGAACTCGGCAGTGGGCGCCATAGAAAGCAGAGAGGACGAAATTCACTTGCCCGTAATTTGGGATTGTTTTTCTTTTGTTGTTTTGTGTTTCTTGTTTTTTTCCAAGCTCCGTGCGATTGTAATGTACTTCTATAACTCCCACTAACGAGGTTTCCGTTATAGATCTGTTATAAAGGGGCTCCCGCAAGGAGAGTCAGTTGACAAAAAAGGGCATATAATAAGTCAGGAAATCATCGAGGACAGATTAACTCAGCTCTCGAGTCATGATGAAAGAAACTTTCGCTAAATATATCCGTGTTTATTGACTTTATTTTTATTATTCTCCTCTCATTTGTTAGTCGACAGGTGCTTCATATGGAATTGCAAGAAGCCTAAGTGCTTAAATGTACGAACATGTGACCAGTGTAACGAGGGATTCATGCGCGTAGAAGCACCTCTTGGTTTTGCCTGTGCACGTAACTGTCCTTTATCACACACGCAAGTCAGCAAAACAACGTGTGTCAGAGGTTCGTATAAGTCGTAAATAAGTTTCCACTTGCAACTACGCCGCAGTCAGAATCGTTATCAAAACGACAGAGTCTTAAACAGAGTAGCCTGAGTATCAGGCATTTGGGGGGAAAGGGCGAAGAGAGAGGCGAAAACAGCAAGAGAGAGGCGAAAAGGGCGAAGAGAGAGGCGAAAAGGGGAGAAAGCGAGTGGAAGAAACGCCTTCCTTTCTCTCTCAGTTCTCCCCCTAACCCCCCTCAAATCTCAATCTCCTCACACCTAACCCCTAAGAAAGGCCTGATACAGTAAAACCTGCATTTTTCTAAGTTAGCCTAAACAGGTTCTTACAATACATAAATGGTAATTAGAACAAATTTAGCCTGGCTATTTACTAGGTTGTTAAATAGGTTCTTCATTTCTGAAGAAAAAATGCGTTACAGCTAAGAGCATCTGGTGGTATTCAGCTTATTCATTGAATAAAATGTGTGTATCATTATATTGCAGTTGGAGTGACAAAGTGCCTTTTTGTCGTCTATGAGGATCCTGAATGTTAACTTATCTTTTTGCCTAATTGTACATAATTTTTTATATGGATTTTAATTTAGAAAATAAGAACCTGTTTCAAATTTTAGACTAAACAGCTTCTTGTATAGAGAGAGCCTAACAGGTTCCTAAAAACCAGGCTATTTTAATAGTCCTGGGTTTTAACTGTACTCAAGTTATAAAGTCAAAGAGAGTACTAGTCTTCTATTTTGTGTATGACCCTGTCGCTTACAATTAGTGTAAACTATTGTAGCTTGCGCAGTCGTAAGCTGAAGCGGAAGAATAAGCCAAACACAGTGGCTTGGATGGAGCACTGTGATTGGTTTATTCTGCTTCCATTGGCAAATCCGACAATCTGGTTTTCATTAGATCGTAAGCGATGGCCGGGGAAGTTATAAGGCGGACAAGGGGGGGGGGGGGGGTAGCATTCCTAGTCGCCGCTTCATGCTATGGAAACGGGGTTAAGCTTCGGCCGTTGTTTGAGCCTTATTATTTTTGTTCTCCTTTCCAATAAAACATAACTGTTTACAAAACGATGAATATATGAATTTCATACATTTAAACGTCAGAATGAAAAAAGCTCTCCATTTTCTCGTATTGGAGGACTTAAATTACGAAGTGCGAGTCTACTGTACATTAAAGTCGGTATCAGTTCCTGCTGAAATTGTTTTCCGATTTTAGCATTTTAGAGAGTCATCACGGTAATTTAATGTATCAGTTCTTACCCTTTATCCTTGAAATAAGATTCCTTTCTGATTTTTCCTTAGCATGCACCAAGAATTGCAAGAAATGTGTAAGAGGTTCTTGTTACGTTTGTGATCGCGGCTATGTGCTTTCCAAAGGCACCTGTATTCGCAGATGTCGTAGAGGATACAAACTATTAAACGGGAAATGTTTGAAACAAGTACCATTAAACAAACGTAAGTACCATTAAATGATAATATATAGATTTAGCCAGGGCTAAAAGTGAAGCTCTCGTTAATAAATTTATTATTCAAATCAAACAACAAACTTGTAATCCAGAGAAAATATAATTTGCAAACAGTCCAATCCAAGAATGAAACAAATCGCACGTCAACCAAAAAATAGCAACCATGCACCTTTGATCACAGTAGATTAGGCTTGGAAAACAAATTTTTCCCACAGAAAATATCCCGGTCCTCCCCCCTTCCCCCCCCCCCCCCCCCCACCTACACCGCCTTTATTTTACAAGGTTTTGGACACCACTGAAATATAACTTTAAATCTGCAGGGTTTTATGCATGACTCAGGATTTTCAGTAAAACGTGGGTTGCACAAACGAATCGCACGATTTCCCGCCAAGAAAATACAACACACTCCTCCCCCAGACCGGCTGGCTCCGGAGTCCCTTCCCTCCCCCCCAGAGAGTGAACGAACGGACGGCGTACGCTGATGTCACAACCAAAATTTCTCGGATGGATAGATTATCAAAGTAATCACTTTCTTCTGTTTATTTTTTACAGAATTCAATCGTGCCAGTTCCAAAATCGCCCCATGTAAGGGGAAATTTTTGCTTGTGCAATCTAGACTCCAAAAAAATTTTGCTTGTGGAATCCTGAAACCTAGGCTACTTACTATAGGTTCTTATATTAAATATGTTCTTATTTTCTGAAGGAAAAAATACGCTGAAGCTAAAAGTATTTAGTGATATTCAGCTTATTCCTTATATAAAATCTGCATACCAATACATTAAAGTTTGAGTCAGTGATAAGGCGCCAATTTCTCCAAAGATAATCAGGAATGTTGGCGGATTTATCTTATTTGCCCAAGTGTACAGGGTTTTGAATATATATAGATTTTAGAATAAAAATTTTGTTTCAAATTTTAGGCTAAACAGGTTCTGGTATACAAGGGGTGTAACTGGCAAATTTTAGCCAAACAGTTTCTTAAAAACCAGGTTCTAACTCACGAGTTTTTACTGTAGCAAAACTAGTCGTTGCAAGAATTAATGAATGAATTTTTCGCTTACCTCCATTGCAGCTTGTCGTGTGATGAACTGTATCCTTTGTCCCAAGCGCAAGAGTTTGAAGTGTTCCAGATGCAAACGTAATATGTACAAACTGTCGGCTACACGACTGCGGGACTTTTGCTTTTCTCATTGCCCCTCAGGATACGCCGCTAAAACAGTAAACGGCGTCAATATCTGCAAGAAAGACGGTAAGGAAAAGATATACTAACTTTCTTTATTATGATCCATTTTGAAGTCACGGTGATCTTTGCAACTTGGCCTCAGCGAAATTATTTATTCTCATTTGGCTCTAAATCGCTCCATATAAACGACGTCAGTTCTGTTTGCATAAAAAATGTTGATTGAACTTCATGTGCTGCAGTTTTGGTCCGAAATCATATTTGTGACTTCAAATCCTTCTCCTGTGGCGCGCTCTTTCGATTTTGAAATCATGCATATAATCTGTTTAAACCAAAAAATTGCACTCCACTCAGTTCAACAAAAATTGTTATTATACATTGTACTTACGTACCGTCTTCTCATTGGCTAAGAACCAACAGTTATTTTTGAAAATTAGCGAACTTACAGGGTACAGAGTTCGTTATCTGCTAGCAGATAATATCACAAAAACCTCATTCAATAATTGTGTTTTAATAGTTAGGGTAAGGAAATAGAGTACTAGATGGCAAAGGGGCTAAACCAACAAGGAACAGAAAAAAACATCTATACCGTGTTCATTTTTCAATTCTTGTCTTTAGCTCAACCTTACACTAAAGGGGCTGCAGTGACCACGCCCGAACATACCCCAGAGCCTGAGTTCAGTACCCTGGAACAGACCGCTGTACCAACAGCCGAACCAGAAATCCACACAACAGATAGTTTTAGTACTGAAACATATACTGTGCCAGAGGAACTATGGCCATAGCCGCTGTTTCGTTTTCAGCTGTTTTCTTTTTCTTCTGTTTGTTTTTTGAAGCATATAAACCGGGATCGAGCTTATTATCTTTTGAAGTGAGAATTCGTGCGTAATTAAAATAACTTTGCGCAAAAGCTGGCTGTCCTCCCCTTATTCAAATGTATTTTCTACCGAGGAAAAGAAAGAGCCAGTCTTATTTTTACAAAAGCTCCAAAAGTAGCTGGCGGTGGTGAAAGAAGTGGTATAATCCTCGTGAGTTGTCTCTTAGGGTGGATTTCCTCTGTCGCTTAATTTCTACTTGCTTATCAGCGTACAAAAATAGCGGCGTTGTATGAAAGGTTCCGCGTAAAAGTAAAACGTACAAGTTGAACCTCCCTCAAATTTGATGTTTACACGTGACCTTTCATATAATAGACAGACAGAGGGCGCTTTTCAAAAGTCAGAACTGACCGGCCGGACCATAGCCGGACCAGTGATTTCGACAATGACAAATGTTTTTTCCAAGAGTTTTTGTTGAAACACCATCGCTATCGTGCATGCTACTTAGGATTTCACTGATCTGGCTGGATAGTTTTGATTAAAAGTGAAATTCTCATCGTGACTGGATTGGTCTGTCCGGTCAGTTCTGACAAATGGAAAGCGCCCTTAGAGTCACGTTTACAGCAAACGGCAAACGTCAGATTCAAGTTGAGAATCAATTTCTCAAAAGAGAAAACGTGCAGCTATAGAACATAGTTGATAGAGTGGAATGGTTATGAAACCTTTTAAACTCCTTTGTTCTATGTTTTTGTAAACCTGACGGTGCACAACGTTCAATAGTATTCCCATCATTTTGATCTAATTAGCCAAAAAAATGTCCCATTAATTAATTCGGTCGCAATATGCCAACAGAAAACAAAGGACTGTGCACCGTCAGGGAGTTTGATATTTGCCGCCTTTCATAAACCTGCCTCCTCTAATAACTGTGATAAGAACAGTCCAAAACAATTGTTATTTACAAACCTAATGTGGAGGTACTAATTGTGAGGTAGAAGTACTGAACTGTCAATCACAAATTAAGGGGAAACTTGGTCACGTGGTACAAATTCACGTTTGCCTTTGTGGATTAAATGCGACTCAAAATTTCTCTAAGGGTTGATTTCCACTGTCGGGTAATTTTCACGTGCTTACGAAAGAGAAAATTACACGACAGTGGGAATCCGCCCTGAAGCCTCTATATTATTTACACACGCACTTTTTTCGCGCGTTCGCAAATAAAAATTACTCGATAGTAGAATCCACCCTTAGTTTTCTTTGAACATAGCGCGCCTGCCCGCCGCCTTCCCGCCGCCCGGCTCACACATACGATTTCGCTCACACCATGCGCGTGGCTCGTTCGTGTTTCGTAAAGTAAGAGGTTAAACGAAAACAGGGTGGGAGAGGGGATGAGAAAAAGAATTTCCCTCGCTCCTTCCCCATCGTTTTTCTCGTTTTACCTCAGTTATTTACAATCTTTTGCGTGGCTGTATCCCTTAACCCAAACAAAGAAACCCGCTAGCTACGTAGGCTAGTCTACAGCGTCCCTGACTGCGAAAAATTGTGCGAGACGAAAAAACTACGACAACAGAACACAAAACGAAACTTCGAGGCTCATCACAACCGCCTTCAAGACAGAGATCGACGAAAGTTTTCCGTGAACCACGATTGTCTAGTCTCAATTCATCCTTCGAGACTCCAACCAATCTCTAGCTCGACACTCCCTCAAACATGAAAGACTGGTTCCTGTACCAAAAGTTAAACTAATTTTTTTTTGTAAAAGCTATTAAAAGTTCATTTTCACGTGACTTAAAGAAGTCACACAAGTCTTTTCAGTTACTGTTCACGTGAATTACTGATCTTAGAACTTTTTTCAGGTCGACTGCCGGTCAAGGTTATCAAAACACTAAATGACCGGTAGTCTTCGATCTCTCCTAGATAAGTCGGGAAAGGGGATAGAGGAAAGAGGAAGCTGAAAAACGTTTTTAGTGTCACTAAACATGGTTTCGTTTTCTGAGCACATCAGCGTAAACCAAACGCTAAACTTGAGATCTATAAAGTGTTTCAGGATCGCTTGACGTTCCTTAATCGACGTATGATAGTTTAGATTAGATGGATTTTTTCGATTTGTCAAATTTATTGAGAATATAGAACTGCCGGTCATTTAGTGTTTTGAAAACCTTGACCTGTTACCGGCCATATACCCACAGCGTTTTAATACAACAATCTGTTAAAAGTTCTTAAATTGCATTTTTCTTTTTTGTCAATGTTGCTTTTGTATTTTTTATAACCTCGGATGACAAAACTTCTAGAAACAGGACGAGCTTCCACACACCTACGCGCTGTTGGGTTTCGAGCTGCGCGTCTGTTACCATCTAACAGCAGCAAAAGTTTTAAAACAACTGACCGTAAAGCGTATTACGACCTGAGGCACGGGAATCGATCCTTAAAAGTTCATGGTGTTTACAAAACGGGACAATTCTGACTCATCATTGGAACATTTTAAGCAATTCCTTGGCAGAATTTACAGATTAGGCTATTATCATATGTATGGTTATGTCTTGAAACTGCAGCCTGTTTCAATTCTCAATAGATAAAATGTAAATAAGAACTGCTTAAGTCTTGGACTTGACCTTGGTGAAATGAAAGGACGGACTTTCAATCTATTTTGACCACCTGGTGATATCCTAAAAATAAAACTTTATTGAATGTCCTCCGCAAGAACAACAACAGGTGTAATTTTAAGAGGAAACATAAATTGTAAATCCATTGACGGTTGTACATAAGCCGTGAATGATGAATGGATGTCCTACTGGGATAAGAAAGCCAAGCAATTTGTTATTACTGTAGTAGGGACGAAAGCTTAAATTGGAAAATTTACTGCGATGATCATCAGTCTTCACTTTCATCTACAACCGCAGTTTAAAAATGAATTATTTCATTTATACTTCACATCATTGTAGTAGGGACGTTGCACAAACAAGGTCGTGGGAAAACAGGGCGCGAGTTATCTGAGAAACCTGGAGGCGGCGGGAAAAAGAAGCATTTTCTCTCCCTAGGCGCCGCGCGTTTTTCTCATCCGGTACATTACTGATCAATAGCCCACGTTCGACATAAAAATTCTAACATGACTCCGAGGCTTTAGGGTCATTTTTCTATATTTGGTTAGGTTTCCTTTGTGCTCAATTCTCTTCTGGGAATTGCGAGACAATGGAGTGGTGAAAAATTTGCAATTTGGACCCTAAAGCCTCGGAGTCATGTTAGAATTTTAATGTATATGTTGTTGCGTTGTTGCTATTATTACATGTTAATTGTGATTTGTATTTTCTTTATGGGTATTAAATTTCGTGAGGATTTTCTCCCGTCTAAAGTTCCCTACAGACCACCATACCGTACCATGCCAGTGCGTGACAATAACAACCACACACCATATGCTATCGCGTACTCACTGGAGGCCGCACGCCACCTCGTCCCCTGGGCGCTTTTCCCTGGCTTCGGAGATGGGGCCGCGTGACACCACCTCTAAGGCTAGGGAAAAGCGCCTTGGGGACGAGGTTGGAGGCCGCACGCAACCTCGTCCCCAGGGCGCCTGTCCCTGGATTAAAGCGCCCTGGGGACGAGGTTGGGCTGCACGGCCCCCACCAATCGAAATACACTAAAACAGGTAGACCGCGAATTCAAAGATACGTGAGGCAGTTAATTTGGGCACCAGACGTTAACGACTTCGGTCAAACCAAAAAAAGTAAACTCACGTGGTTACATTTTTTTCTCATGCTGGCATCGTTGTTCGGTGCATCAGAGTGGTCAGAGTTTTTATGGCGCTAGAATGCTATAACCGAAGGAACTTTCATCGATTGACTTTCCGCGAATGAAAATTTTTCCTTTTTAGTTGACAGAGAACACCATTATTCGTCTTGGCATATCTTTGGCCTACCAAACGCTCAGGAATGTGACCACGTCAGTTTTTCTTTTTGGCTTGACAAACAAAGCCACGTGGCCCGAGTCGTTAACGTCTGGCGCCAAAATCAACTGTCGCGCGAACCTTAGCCTGCGAGCAAGCTCTCCGGGGGGCTCTGGCGGCGGGGCGTGAAAAGGAAGGAGAGCTTGTTCGCAAGCTTCGCGGGTAAGGACATTATTGCGTAATTGTGGCGGGAAAAACTCATCACGTGATCTGAAAACTGAACTTTGCACGAAAGTCTAGAACAGTGTAGTCGTTTGGAGTCGTGGAGCTGATCGACTGTGTAGAACGTCATAGAAATTTTTACGCGAATTATATTGATGTCGATAAATTCTTTAAGTGTCAGAACAGAGTACAGAATTCTAAAACATGAAAATGTGAAGAATATACTTTCAAGGGAGTGAAGAATTAAAGCTAAAAGGAACTGGTTGTATCACACATAATTTGTGTATCTCTGAATTCGTAACCTGCGTAGCTGTCGTTTCCGTTACGTAGGCTGCTGAATTCTCGGTCTACCCGTTTCGGTAGTGAGAGAGCTTAAGAGGTTGCTACCAGTCTACCACAGTACCGTTTTGTGAACGTAGATGCAATTCCAGGTGTAATTCATTTTCGGGCATTTCCCCCTCCGTTGACTGAATTTTCAATCCATGCAATGAAACGAAAGCTCGAGCTATAGTTTAAATTTTCTTTCAAAACCGTCAACTTTCCAAATACACTCACTCTTGCTCTTAGGTCATATCAAAAGCTTGACCGTAGAAACTCCGCATCTCACACTAACCAATCTTCGTTTCAAGATATTAAACCGCTTTGGAATTCTCGAATACTTTCATTGTAAAAGCAGGGGCACCCAACGGCAATTTTCGGAAAATATCTGTTCGGAAGACGATTTGAGATCTAGAATTTCGGAACATTTGTTGTAAAATTACTTGCTTGCCTGCCTCTCCTAGGATTTTCGAACATCTACAAAATGGTATAATTACCTATTTTTCACGGATTTTTACCCTAAAAAAGGCGACCTAGAATTTTCGGGAGCCTTTTCCTGGCTGAAATTTTAGAAAAGGTAAGTTTTGATGCCTATAATTTTCGGATCACTAGACTTTCAGCTAGGAAATCCGAACAGATGAAAAGTTTTTAGGGGATAAAACTATGCCTATATCTACCGTTTAAAGACTACAATACGTTCAACAATGCTATGTTAACTGGTTTTGAACTAAATCCTCGTTGGGTGCCCCTGTAAAAGGGGGACTAATATTTTCGTTTCCTGTGTGCGCGGTGCTCTCTCCTCCTTTCGTTTGCATCATTGTCTAAAACAACGGTAATACGAACCTGTATTAGCCAGTTTTGACTAATTTCCGGGACTTAAAAAAAGTTAGTGACCTCTTGAAGGAAGGTGACTCATGCCTAATACAGGTTGATTAATGATCTCGAGTATAGGTTTGATTATATTGCAAGTTACTTACGAAGCCTATCATAGTTTTGTTTATTTTCAGCTTTCTTTTTTAAGTTCTTTTCCACGCTCTGTGGATAATCGCAATAACGCTTTTAAGCACTCAGTTTAACTTCAAGGCAAATACGTGTCCGGATCTCCGTCATTATCCGCACTGAAGCAGCGAAGAGCTGAAGCTAACCGCATTCCGCATTGACACAGTGAATGCTGGAAGTCGGCCACCAGGTTTCAAAACCACACTTAAGTATCCCCCTACTGTACATCATAAATCTGAGTGCCTCTTATATTGAAAATATTCTAATTTTTTATACATCCAAACTCTTATTAAATTTTCTTACCATAAGAGTAGCGTAGAAGCCGTACATAGCCAAGTAATTTTTCTTTTATGATGATATTCAATTGTTCCTTTCTTTCTTACTTAACTTTTATTTTACTTTTTTCAGTGTCATTGTTTTGGTACTGAAATCTTCATGTCCAAGACTAAGTCAGTAAAGTTGTTGTTGTTGGGCATGCATAGTTACTATAAGTTAGCCTCACTGTCCAATGCCCACCACTTGAGTGTCGATAGTGCCAAAATCAATCAGTTTAATTTTAAGAAAAATCTACGGCTTCACTTTGCGACCGAGAATCTACTAAGTGCCAGCTAAAGGTACATGTATTGCCAATGGTCGCTAAACGATATTATTCAGATTATTCAGGTATGGCTTCAGAAGTTACAATGGACCATCAGTATGGCTTCATCATTGCGACTGGGGGTAGACGCCGGGTTCCAGAGACTGCTTAATATCGCAAACGTTCATTAGACTTGAAATTAATAAAAAAGGCTTTGCGACGCTATTTACGTCCGTTGTCTGACAGTCCATGAGTTCCTGACGGATTACACTGAGAGCTTCGTGACTCAAATTATGCAAAGTTTGATTAATATCCACTTGTGAAAAAACTGTTAAGCCAAACCTGCCCATAACAAGACTTAGCTTATTGCAGCTACTCTCTGGGGTTTATTTAACTCCGGTATTACCCTTGCTTGAGCCCTCTCGATTTCAGACTTCACCCAACAAAAAAGCGCGATTGCTGAATTGATCAGCAGTATATTCTCTGTGTTTTCTCCTCACCGAAAAACTTGAATTGAAACGTCAGTTTAGTGCCTGATCTGAACACACACACAGCCCCACGAATTTACAGCATAGTTTAAACCCTTGTATCAAAAAACCCTGATTTTTGTTGAGGCAAGAGTAAAGGCGTGGACTGTCCGGGCACCATTGCAGGTTTTACTGATTGAACTGACTTTTTGGTTTGCGACCTCAATTTCCCTCATTGCATTTGCGTTGTAGTGCATATGAATATAATTGAGTTCAATCACTCGTTGTAAGAGTGAAGGGATATAGAAACTATTTATCATTGAATAACTCTAACATGAGAACGTGAGTTAAGGAAGCCTCGGGAAAATACAAACCACTCTTGTGTAACCGCAAGAAGACATTTTTGAGCCCCTTACAAGTAGTTTCCTTTCAAAACACAGGTGTGAAAGCCCATATTTGTGGCAGTGGGCGTGGATGTCATTTTTATCGAGCCGGAAAAAAAAATCTTAATATTTTAAAGGAAGAGCTAATTTGGCCTTCTCTCATATATTTCACTCACGTCCAACATTTCATTGTTTACTTTTCGTCGAAAAATCCATTAACGACCAGGCACGTCCACGATACTTGGTCTTATACGTAAATGGATTATAAGTCTTCTTCGCTTTGTAAAACACATGATCTCCTAGACGTTTTATTACGGGGAGTGGAGGGGGGTAAGTGTGAAAGTTTAACAAAACAAAAAAGTGATGAACTTTGGATACCTAAAGAAAAAAATGTTGAAAAGAAAACGTTAGAATTGGAGGCTTTGCTGACCGTTGTGACGGATGCCACTAACTCAATAGTTCTTCAGTCATTCGATTCAAGGCAAGGAAACGATATTCTTCGCACAGCCTTGGTAGCACTTATCGCTCGATGGCCTTAGATGAATCTTTAATTTGACAAGTTGAATATAAGATAGTTCACCAAGAATCCTTCAATGAAAAATAACATGAATAGTAGCTCGGGAGGCAAATTCGAAAGGTGAACTTGAAAAGTAGGTGGACTTTACAGTATCCCGTCAGTGAATCGATTTCAGGGACTTTTCATTTAACCGGCTTTAATAATATGTAGAAACTTTGTGTCGAAAGTACTAACATGCAAATGAAGTCTCTCTTGTTTGTGATCATGATCTATCTTGGTAATCTTGGCTTCTTTAACTAATCACAGCACTTAAATAGTATAACTGAGGGAAAGATTGCTTGATTAAAAATGCTTGGCATTGTTCAGTGTTTCCGCGGCCACGTTGTAACAATTCAAAATTCTCTTTGAGATAATCAATCGGATGTACTACGACTTTTACAAGTCACCATATTTTCACCCTGTTTCATAAAAAAAGCCCGTTACCTAATATTACGTTCAAGAAGACGCAAAATAAGACACAACTGCTAATAGCCTACCGGATTTTTTGGGTAACTTAAGTATGAGGAAATCACAAGTGGTAGAAGTCCTGCCAGTGTATTTTTATTATGGATTATCACACCTAATAAGCATTGTTCGAGTCCAAACATGAAGAGGGATTATTGTTGGAATAACATTTTAAACTTTTTAGAAACTATTGTGTACTTATGCTTTTATTAGAAAGAGGAAGCCTTGGCTTTTTCTACTTGTATTACTTCTTGCACCGTTTTATTACTATCGGTATTTTGTTTTGTATCAGAAATAAGAAAAAACATACGCGCAAGCAAAACAAACACTGGCAATCTAGCATATTTTTGTCTTTATGCGATTTGTTTTTCTGCAGCACTCAGCAGATGAGCTGTTTCCGGTGAAACAGCAAGGGACGTGACCAGCATAACTTTGTAATTTCCGCCTCATTCATCACCATCTTTTTAAAAGCTTCCGCTGATAAAATGACGGTGAGGGATGTTGTGTTATCGCACGTGGACCCAAAGAATTCAGATCATGGGCCAATGGAAACACGCTTTTTAAATTCTTCGTACGCGCACAGGAGAACTTTCCCTCCCCCGGGGCACGATCTACAATTTCTAAAGGGATCGGAAACACATTTGGCTGATGATGCGATAATCTGGTTAAAATTCATGATATTAGATGCGGGTATCTTCATCGATTTGTTTACTTTCCCGAATAAATACTTAGAGTATAGAAGTATCTAACTACAGTTAAGTCTATGCTGGGCGTTGCTCGAGGCTTGTTCATAAACACAGCCTGATATGCATGGTGGCTATTGATGTATTTTCGAATGAAAAATATACCTGAACAGATACGATGAGGTAAAAAATAAGAATAAAAACTGCTTTCCAAGAATAGATGCATGAAAGAAACAACTCGTTGCTCAAGTTTAATACCCCTCAAATGTTCGTGATCCTGAATTTCCCACACGCGAGCAGAGCCATATTCTAGCGTGCCTTCCCTGTTCCTTTTTGTAACACTCACGAATCACACCCGTACAGGCTCAGTCGAACTCCGGCAAAGTATCGAAAGATCTTCAAACAAACATTTTCGCTTGAGGCAGATTTTTTTACAACTCGGTTTATTTAAAGCATGTCGCTCATTTCTATTCCGCGCAACTTACTTCACCTCACCCTGTGTGTAAAATAATTTGTTCTCCAAGAAGACCTTTTAAAACAACAAGCTAAAATGAGAAATATATGGAGACCGGCCGGACAGGGGTTGGCGGGGCGAACATTTATTACTCGTGACAGTTAACTGTCTGACCGCAGGTATAGTTATTCTTTTATTCTACCAGTTTAGCTGAGTAGTTCTCTATATTTACGTCTTGTTTTTATTCCCTTTAATTAAAAGATCAACAGAAATGGCTTTGCTTATCGCGCCTCTGGGGGAGCTGAACACCAAACTCTCGCGACAGGCGTAATCTCAATAATATAGTGACATGAAAATCAGAAAATAGGGATTAGCAAACCATAAAAAACAATAACAGTTAAGTCAAAACATCACGAATTTCTTGGAAGAGCGCCTAACGTTTGTTTACAAGGATTGTATCTGACTCACTTACCTTGAGCTGGTTTTCGTGGTTAACTAAGAATTTCCATCGCGGCCTGTCCGCATGTTGTCTGCGTGCAGCCCTGTCTAATTGGTTCCGCCCTCCTTCAGCCACGGTTTGGGGAAACTCTGTTCCTGTCATGGAAAGATCTCAGAGAGCAGCTTAGGCTGCAGTCCGCCTTTTCTCTTAAAACCTGTGCAGTTCTCACCCCGGCAAGCGGAATTGAAAACAATGTTACCTTCTTTACGCCTCGTTTATCGCCGCTCGCCGCTCGCGTGCAAGGGTTACGCTTGGAGTAACTTTTAAAATTGAGAAGAAAAATAGGAGACTGCTCGCAGACTTAAGTCTCTAAGAGCAGCTTGACTTACGACCAGGCTTTTCCCTCTTCCTATTTGAGAAGGTGGCGGGTGGGGGTTGGAAGGGGGGGGGGGGGGGGGCAACACCTCTCCTTCCCACGAGAGAAGTGTAGACATCATAGAGGGCATGATCGCAAGCTGCCGGGAGCAACCTTTCTTTCCACAGGCGGTCAGTTACTGATTTATACAGTTTTCTCTCCGTTTAATGCACTACGTTTTTAATCGATTAACAAGTTCTAATTAGACGAATTTGCAAGTGTATGCTAAGTGTATTTTCCTTTTCTGTTCATTTGTTTGTTAAAGGCGACAAATTCAAAAAGTAATAACGAGATGATTAAGAAAATTGAAAACAACTTCGACTTCGTACATTTACGATCATTTACTTTGGGAAGATTTCCGCCGGGACGTTTTAGTTCTTTTTGTCAAAAATATCTGTCGGCCTTATACACCTTAATTTAAAGGGCTTGGTTTTTACATTCATTTGGCCAGGTTTCGTTAGATTTTTTTTTCTTTTCTGTTCTTTTTTTTTGGGAAGTGCACTCAGGGGCCCTGAATTTACTGAAACTTGAACTACCCTTGATTTCGTAGCTCATTGAAGCCATTTGCATTCTTTCCCGGGGAGAAATTAAATTATGGACAAATCGAACAAAAATCTCTCAGTCGTTCTCATACATAATCGTCTTTCTCTTGACTGAATCATACTGGCGTGGCATAACCTATTGATGGAAAGCAAAGAAAAAGCAAAACCTGGCTGATCGACCAAAAAATTAAGCTTTGATCATAAAGAATATTATATCTATAGGAACATGTTCAATGAATAATTTATCAGCATATATTTTAACTTTCAACTAAACAGATGAATATGGAAAATAAAAGCTCTATAGTGCTATAGGCTTTGAAACGGAAATTAGGTTCGTTCGAAAAAGAAAACATTTTTCCTTAGACCTCTCAGGCTTTCAAAGAATCCCTTCAAAGTGCAAATCATCTCATGTAGCGCTTAAGTTGCATATTTTTCCAAACACGAAGGGAGGCGATCTAAAAGTACGTACAAAAATGCCTCATTGAAAAAGAGGTTTGAAGTTTTAGTGTCATATTTAGTCCAAATATACAAATCCGTACACAGAAAAAACAACAAACGTTGTTTTTTGTTTTGATTGTTGTACGATTGGAAGCAATCATTAATGAAAGAAATCCACCGCCAACCAATCAGCACGTTGGAAACAGCGCAAACACGAAACCTGGCCACTCACAAAAGAGCATTTCCATGTAATTTTTGATTGACGGCCACCCTGCATAGTACATGCCATCTGATTTATGCACGACGCACGCGATTGGCCAAATCTCCGGTGTCCCTTTATTAGCTTCATTTATTGGTTGTGGTAATAGCGAGGAAGAGATGTCACATTTTATCTGTCAGCAAAAGAAATCAACATTGAGTCTTGTTTCCAACCTGAAAGGCTTTGTAGCCAAATGAAGTTGTAATTTTAGAACAGAATTCGAAGGCCAAATGTTCTTCTCTTTGCTTTTAGCATTGTGGATGACCTATGGCGTTGCGGGTAAGTAATGTCGAAACGCACTTCGTCGCCTTGGCACTTGCATTACGATCCTTGAATGTTTCTACTCGCAAGTCCGTGAGGTCCCTTCACCAGTCCAACCTTGGTCATCCCCGGGTGGGGAAAATTGGCGGTTGCAACTGAAATAAGCAAATGTTGAGGAAACTCAATGGAGAAACAATTTCGCTGAAGCGTGAGAATAGTTCGTGAACGGTAGCAATTGTTTTGAGAGCGAAGCAAGTGAAGCGCGGCAGCTGCTCATACAACATAGCGCTGCCACGAACTCCATTTGTGAGACGCACTTGAACGTTTACGTCCTTATAGTAAACTGACTGGATCGAATGGTGCTTTATGCTAATGCTCTTTTGAAAATTTTGTTCTGTTTTCCTTTGTTATGTCTATAGTTTCACTGTTTACGTTCCTTGGTGCAGAAAATTCAAAGCTAATGGCGAGCGAACTCTTCAAACGCTTCAACCGCAAAGATTTATATACAACAGCCGATTGCTCCATAAACCTGCAAATTACTGTCTGTGGACCTTTAAATAAAATCAAAACGAAAGGTCACCTTTTCGTAATTCATTCGTGTACCATTTTTGTGATAACTAAAGGAATTCTTTCCAAGTTACTGAACTGTTTTCCATAGGGGGCTTTATGTTCCATGCTACGTGACACCTAGTAGTCTTAGTAGGAAGGCATCAAAACAACCCCAGCTTATGTTTTCCTCTATAACATTTGCTACATCATTCCACGATTGTGTTGCTTGCTTCGTCTCACAGTAAGGGATTTAATTGTTAGCATTATTTCTTTCGCTAGCGTTTTCATTTGAACTAACTGCTAAAGCTATTTCATTTTCATGCAGGCTATGCTTCCAACGCCTTCATGCGCCTTGATTTTGTCAAAGAACCCAGCAACACAGTGGCTCGCAAGAATAAAGCCGTCAGGTTGCAATGCGAAGTAGAGGGTTCCCCTCCTGCTACAAATTTTACGTGGGTAAAAAATGGAAAGGTAATCACAGTTGATGATAGAGTGAAAATAGAATCCGATGGAGCACTGCTCATAAATCCGGTACACACGCGAAAGTACAAACTCGATGTTGGAGAATACCAGTGCTTTGCTTCAAGTTCCAAATTCACAATAGCTAGCCGCAAAGTGCGTTTGGAAGTGGCCGGTAAGTCATGATTACAGTGCATGTTTCTTACTCATTGTGGTTATTTTCCGTTTCTAGCATTCTTAATAGCGTGATCTGAACAGCTCCAGTTTCGGGCAGATTACATCGTTGAACGCGAAGTTTGTATGTCATCTCCGCAACGCTTAAAATTCCTTTCTGAACATAGCGTTCTTCCGGCTGCTTATGAAAATCTCGAAACGTACGATATTCAAAAACGGGAATCGTACGTTGGCTTTTGACACGTTTAACAGCGGTCAATTGAAAGGCGAAGTACAAGTTTTCAATCGTGAGTGCACATCAGCTGGCCAATTTCGGGTACTGTATTTACTTCGGTTCTCTTTTTTTCCTGTTGCTGATCACGCGATCGTTCTTTGCTTGCTTGTTCTCTCATTTTCATTTTCACTTTTGTAACGACGTTTCAATTATCTCTTTCTAACGAGCAGAGAGCAATTTGTTTAAAAACATGTTTACAATCTTTTAGTGACCCGAAATTTTAACCTTTCAGTGAAACGTCTTCGTGAAGCTTTGGTCATCCCTAAAAAATTGTTAAAACATTGTAGATAACCTGATCAATAATTGTGTTTTTCCAACACTTTGAATTCACTATCGTTTTATCGTATTATGGACAGCTTATTCGTCCAAACTACGGTTTTATCTGTCGTGGCTTTTCAAGTGTAAATATCGCGTTCGTTAACGTTAGGAGGAAGGACAAGAGGTTAAGCCTAAGTAAGCGTACACGCCTTCTAAACGAACGTAGCAATTGAATGTTTTAAGTGTATATTTAAGCTTATTTCTTGTCTTTCGTAATAAGTAATGCTTTAGTGAAATGTTTCTATCGTGTTGGTGATTGATTCAAACTGATTTTTACAACTGCAATACTGCCTTTGCTGCTGGAATTGATACAATTTTGTTGTCACGTCCGCCGATAGATAGCACTAGGACAAGCTGTGTCTGTGTGTGTTGGAAACCTTCTAAATACGTACATGCCTAGAGTCGTTTTGACTCTCAACTGCAAATAACCTTTAAATACAACGTTAAGTATTCTAACCAATTCACACCACGCTGTGTGTACCAACAACTCATAAACTCCTTAACTCGTTATGTTTTAAAACACCTTTGACCTATTCTCTAAAAGAGTTTGTGCAAGTACAGAATTGAATGACCGTAGCGACTTTTTTTTTTTTCGCGTAACCTGACCTCGGAAACCCGCGCTAATATTAACATGTAACGGAAGAATAACAGTATTAAATAAAATATACCAGATTATCAAACTCAAGAAAGAAACTGGGTATTTTTGGTCTCGTTCTAAACATGGCGGATATTGAAACACCAAAGGCCAAGATTGCAGTGATTGGTCTTTTGTTCTATGGCCTATGGGAATCCACAACAGAATAATCACGTGCTCATAAATATAATATGGGCAAATGTTGCGGGTTTGATTTAAAGTGATCATTTTGTTGTAAGATGTCTCTGGGATCAAATAAAGAAAACACACAGTACCTCATGATGTAGAACAAAACAAGTGATTGTTCCATGCAATGGAATGAGTGCCTGAGAGTGCAGCATTTTTTAGAACAACATTGTGAATTCACCTTTTTATAGGATTTACTGTTGGCACTTAGAAAAGTAAACAATGTTGCGTGTAGTTTATTAGGAACATTTTTTGTTTGTGGCTTTTATGATATGTTATGTCTTCTTGTTTTTTTGTTATATTTATCCTGTTGGTAGATTTGAATGTGCTGATTTTTTTACTATTTAAACCTCTAAACAACAGGGGTTGTCATATGGTAAAATAAATAAGAACTGTTGTAATGTAATTACTTTATTTTTTTTCTCTTTTATTGAATGTTGTTTATTTATGTTTAATGGTTATCTAATTTTCATTACTTTTTTTGGAAAAAAGTACTGTACTATCTATGTTTTTTTTATTTAGCCTGCATGTTTAGGCAGGAACGTTTATTTTGCCTTCTTCAAGGCATGTTTAATCTGAATGATAGCTATGATATCTAAGCATAACATGTGACTCAAACAATCACTTTAAAATGGAACTGTAGAAGGATGAAAGTTAATTTATATGATGTAACAATGTAACTTAACCTTTAATCAAGGCACATGATCTGGCACCCCATGGGGAAGGGGACAGGCAGAGACTTGGAAAATTGAGTGTACCTCTAGAAAAATCCTGGCTATTCCCCTATGTAAGGTACATGTAGTTCTAACTTTTGAGGCTGGGAATGAAATCCTTTGGTATGACCATTCAAATAAAACCTCTCTAGCAGTACTTTCACGTGGTATTGTAAGTTTTTCTGCATTTTACTCAATAAATTGTAGATTTTTTATCAATTATTTACTTTAGTCACTTCTGGGAGTGAAACTGCTAGATCGCCCTTGCAGTTTGCCCTTTTTTTGTACATGTAAATCAAAGGGAGAACTTGACTTTGGATCAGGTGTTACCTAGGGTGTAATTGTTTAAGTTTTGTAGAAATTTAACTTCTCAGAGTCACTCTTAGTATCATTACCCTCTAACTACAGGTATCTCCAGGAAATTTCTCCAGGAGCCCAAAAATACAACAGTAAGAGTTGGATCAGTAGCAAGGTTTTCTTGTAAACCACGTCATGATGTTCCACCTGCCACAATAGCATGGGAGAAAGATGGAAGTCCCCTCAGCTTATCTAGTCGACTGGTTATCTTGGATCAAGGAGTACTTCAAATTAAGAATGTTCTGAAATCTGATGAAGGAAACTACAGGTGTATTGCAAGCAATATTGCTAAAACAAGATACAGCCAGGCTGCCATCCTCTCAGTGAAAACAGGTTTGTGTTAATCATTCACAATTTTGAAAAGAAACAGAGAAATTGTTCTAATTGCAGCAGGGTGAACATCATTTCTGTTGTCAATGAAAGTATACACCATGGAAAATTGATGTCAATATATTTTTTTCACAAATATACATGTACCATTGACAATGGGCATTGACAGCCCATTTCAGGTGAAGTGTCTTGAAAAAAAAAAGCACATGAGAGAAAGAGGAAAACAAAATTAATTGCACTGCAAAAAGTATTCATTTCCATAGTCTATTTTGTGAAAGGTTTGAACCCAGGAGTCATTTCAAAAGGTTAAGTTTGATCGTCCGGGTGAACGTAGTCCTGAATAGGACTGTTGTTGTTGACAGTGACTGACGTTTTGACAACCTGTGCAGTAGTCATCTTCAGAGTCAAAGTGAGTTGTATCGCGTCAGGTGATGGTATTGTACTCTGGTTATTGACATAATATAACCAGAGTATAATACCATCAACTGACGTGATACAACTCACTTTGACTCTGAAGATGACTACCGCACGGTTTGTCGAAACGTCAGTAACTGTCAACAACAACAGTCCTATTCAGGACTATGTTCACCCGGACGATCAAACTCAACCTTTTGAAATAGTCTATTCTCTCATCCATAATATTTTTACCAATCAGCTGACAGAATATCACCCTGCTATTGTTAACATGTACATTGAGCCACAAGGGCACCTTGCATGGCCATGGCCTGCAATGTTTTCAGAAATCAAGCTCTAGTTTTTCATTGTTTCTGCATAAACTCTCTCAAAAAAGTCTTTAAAATTTCAAAGAAGGATATGGAAAGTTCTTGAAAAGTCCTTGAATTTTTGGTCAGAAAAAAGGTAAGAACCCCTGAATGGGTAAAAAGGGCCCAGGCTGGAGTAGCACTTTGCCCTGTAAAGTTATTAAAAGTAAAATATATCAGTTGTTCCGGGAAAGTGTATTTAGGTGGTTCAACTCCAAGAATAACTCCAAGAATAACTCCAACTTACTCCCTTCATTGAAAGAATGTTTATTTGGACTTTCCGAAAATTCACCCAACAATAGCTGCCGTACAGCAAAATTAAACTACACTCTGTTGTTTATGAGATTTTACATTTATTCTTGTCAACTTCATAACAAAGCGCTTACATGTACTCTCTCAGACTTTGCCAAACAAATAGAAATTAAATACCAGCTAGAAAAATTCTTTTTTAATTCCTTATTATGTAACAGGGTGCAAAGAAAATCATTTTTACAGCTTGCCATTTGGGCAAGCCGAAGCTAGCATTTACGAGTGCAGACTTCATTTCAGCTAGCCCCAAAAGCTTTTTGATGAGCCAAATTGATTTCACAGTTCTTCTGTTATTCGAATTCCTCAAAAAACATCACTTGCCCTTCAGGCAAGTTAAAAACAAAATTCACCAGCCCAATAGCAAAATCCACTAGCCCTGAGCTATCGGACACTACTTTCTTTGCATGCTGCGTAATTATGTAATTTTTGTGAACTATAACACTGTGATTTAAATTTAAAAAATGAAAAAGAAAGTAAAATATATTTAGATTTCATCTGTGGCATGGTAAGGAAGAAGGACTAGCACAGTCATATAGTGCATAACGTTCTGAGGATGATTCCCAGGTGTGACCTCAAACCCTTTTTCGATATCTTTCTGTACGTTTAGCTGTAAGTAGCTTAAAATATCTGTAAAACAGAGCACTGATGGAAAAACGGGAGTAAAATGAGTGCACCGTCTGCTTCAGGATTGTCAGTCTAATAAGTATCATTACTAGCTAAAGACCTATCATAAGGACCTTTTTTTCATACTTAATAACTATTAAACCTTGCAGTACTAGTGAATTGGCTGTTTGATCAGAGAAAAACTCCTCAGTTACACATCTGCAAATGGGACCCTCCACGGGATTTCAGTGAATAAGGTGAACGCACGCACACGGCACGTTATAACACGTTTGCACGCTAGTGGCATGACACCCTTACTGTGCGGATATTCGCATGAAAACAATTGATACTGGAGACCATGTTCGTAGCCATTGTTCATATCTGGTTAACACGGTAGAGCTTTGTTTTTATGACACGCTAGATTTTTTTTTTTTTTTTTAACACGCTAAGTTCCTTTGTTTCCTTAACACAGTAGAATTCTTAACACGCTAGCTTATCTTGTACAACCCAGCTTAATTCGTTACTTGTGTTTGTCAGCTTCTTATTTGTGAGAATGGTGTTTGTTAAGTATATTACTCATACAGTATATATGTGAAAATAAAGAAAATCTACTGTCCTATTTAAAAGTTTTAATTAAAAAAAGCAAACTTTCATGGCAATTTACGGCTCTTTGCCTCAGGATTTTCGCAAGTAAAGTCATTTGCTTTGCATCATACAAGTTTGCTCTAATACTAAAGCTTATGTTTGTCAATTATATATGCATTTGTGCTTGGCTAGCTGCCTTCACAAGTTTACGATGTCAAGAGCAGAGGACATTGCTCGTTTGGCCCATGTTTAGCAAGCTGCTTTAAGAAAACGAGAAATTCGAAAATAAAGGAAGAATCCAAAAGCAGGATTAATAATTGAACGGACAACAAGTCGAGACACCATTCTGTTCGGCGATTCATTGACCGATGTTGCACTTGATATTGACAACTAGAATCGTATTGGTGAGCCAATAGAAAGCCTTACAGCTTACGAAATCCTGCTTGTACAAATCGAAAGTGACTTCAACTTCAAAGAGCGTGCTAAAAATTTGACATGGTCACTGTGTTACACCGTGCAAAAATGCAGGCAAGATCTTAACCCGTTCCTTTGTCTCTACTGTTGGAAGGAAGACTATGGCTGCAATGTTAATGAGGCAGGTAACTAACATGCAGCTGATGTGTTAAAAGCTAGTTCTTTTGTTTTGGCATGCGAGTGTGCCGTGTGCGTGTGTTCACCTTATTCCCTGAAATCCCGTGGAGGGTCACAAATCATTATGCTATGTAAAAAAGTTAAAATGGAATAACCTTGTGTGATATTTACGGTAATTAATTGATTGCCCTTTGATACTGTTCTAGATCAGTATCAATAAAACGTTTCACTAAAATACAAGAACAAAGGGACTGGGGTAAACCAACCAATTATTGTCTAGAATATTAATTTATGGCTTATAATATTGGCTCATCTGAAAGATGCACAAATCAGTAATAGTTCTTACAGTTTATTTATTAACATTATGTGCAAAGTTTGAAGTTGCTGGAGATAACAGTGATTACATACAAAACTGCCTACTTCTTTATGAAACTTTATTATTGTTTATGTGAGTGCTGGTATTAGTAATAATATTTGGTAATAGAAGAGTCAATATAATGATCACCCTTGTTACAGCAATCCAATATTATCTTTCTTACAGCCTCAATATATGCTTTCAAGCAGTTAGGAGTTGCTTTTAACATTAATTTTATTTTGCCAAATGTTTAACAGTTCTCTTGTAAAGTTATAAAACTGTGCAGTTCATCTGTGAATGACGGTAGTTAATGTAGAAGTGTAACAGTGATCCCAAAAGAATCAGTCTGTAAAATGTTCAGAGACCCCTCACATAGTTGTCATATTTTCTATTAACCCTTTAAGCCCCAATATCCACATACAAATTCTCCAAACTGATCTCTATACATTTTCTTAAAGAATAAGTTTAGAGAATTTGATGAAAGATCAAAGCATTTTCTCTTAGGTGATCAATTTATTAATTCTCACAACCAAATCTCTTGACAATCTTTGGATATGGTTAGGAGAAAATTGATGTTGGTCACCATTGATTTTTACTTTTTTCTATCAAAGCTTAAAGTAGGCCCTTCATAAGCATATCAAGGGCATGTTTCATGAACCACATCTTCCTGTGCTGTGAGTGTTTTGTCTGAGATTATTTGCCCTGCTTTGGTTAGTCTCTCCTAGGTCATTTTTTTGTATGAAAGATACGATGTAGCTATTTTTTAAGTGAGCAGTCTAATTAGAACAGGTATCTGATTTGCAATGTCAGTTGTGTATCAGCCTTGTCTTTCTTTGGGCAAGAAACATTGCTCCATTCATTGTCCTTCAGCATCACCCATGCATAAAAATCTGTACCTTGAAAAATTATCAGTGGATTCTGGGAATAAATTTATTGTGATGCTCTCCATTATTTAGCATGCAGTTTATATTTTTAAGCAGTGTCTTGGCACTGACATCAAAGCAAACTACCATTACGTGTGTAAAGCTTTGTTGGAGGAAACTATTTTCTTTCCTATTGAAAGTTGCAACCACCATCAGACTGTATTTTATGAGTGGGTTTTGAAAATATATTGATGGTTATGGGCTTAAGTGGAATTGCGTGTCAAATGCCCATGGAATGAATCCCAGACGTCTGGAATGAGACAACAATAAGGAAATCAGGTAGTCCAAAGGGCAATATGATGAATCACATGATTACAGGTAGCACAGTGCTGTGAGAACAGCGAGTATCTAGCCAACGTTGAAAGAAAGTCCTGTCCCATATCCCTAGGCCAATGGATTTTGCTATCAATCGAGTGAATTCTAATCTTAACTTGCCTCATAGGCAAGTGAAGTTTCTAGGGGAATTCAAATTACAGAAGAACTGTAATCAATCCTGTTCATCAAAAATTTATTGGGGGCAAGTTAAAATGACTCGTGGGCTAGTGCATGCGAGCTACAGGTTGTCCTCCTTTCCTTGCACCATGCTAGCCTAAGACTGCATTAACTAACAGTGTTTTTTCTCAACAAAATCAACACATTTTTCATCTCTGTGAAGCAGTGAAGACCCTCAATGTCTATCTAAGACATTCTTGTTCTAGAAAGTGTTATGTGCCATTAATTAGCAATACTCTCAGAAATGTAAATTTTGTTATTATGGAAGTAGCATGTAAATAACAAACTGAGTCAAATTTGGATGAGGTGAAAAGGCATAGATATTCTTTACATGCTCACCAATGTAAATAAAGCATATACGCAAAACTATAAGGCTCTCATAGGATTAATTTTTGCAGTGTTATCATGAGGCACCCAACAAACCACTTTTACAGTTGATATTGGTCACTCTTGACTTGGGTTTAGTATGGGTCATGCCATCTTGTCTTCATTGACAACAAACTTTGTGTTAAAAAACCCAGGCACTGTATAATTGCAGCCCAGTGAAAATGAGCCAGCAGCCAGCAATTTTGCTACTTCCAGTGGAATATTTGGCTTCTACTCAACACTTAGATGTTATTAATGATATTAAATAAAAACCACAAAAGTTTTGCCTGCTACCTCTGGTTATCCTGCCTACTGCTGCAAATATTTTGACAAGGCCGTGCTCTAGCAGGGCTCATTGGCCCCTGGCGCCTAACTTTTGCCCCTGTGTGACAAGAAAATCATAATTTTTTCGGAGAAATAATAATGCTGGGCACCCTGGATTTCACAAGTTCGAAACACTGGGCTTCCTTCAATTTTCCTCAGAGCACAGCCTTGGTATATGTGACATATAGCAAGAAAAAATGTTACAATTATTGACTTGCATCCTTTCCAGTGGGGAGTAAGCAGTTACCCCTGAGTGGCACTGAAGTTGGGATACGCTTGGGCTAATTTGGCGTCATTGGCCCAAAGTGCACCCTTGCATTTACTACTCACCATACAGTTTACTCTTATTAATAATGATTTGGAGAAACATAAACATGTATAAACTACCAAAATAATGTGTCAACATTTCAACGACCACGTGAAATATGTCATTATCAAGGAGCTGAAATAAATTGAACTTGCATTAATTTATTTCCATTCCTTGATAATGTCATCATGAGGTTGCTGAAACATTGGAACATCTTTTTGTTAGTTTTTACATGTTTACAGCTTACTCTATACTGAAAAATTGCCACTTATGTTTCCTGCTACAAACATTTTTATATTGTTATTCTTTCTTTTAGATTCAGATGTAGCCACTGTGGGTCTTAAGTTCATTGGTGTCCCTCGCAACACAACTGTTTTAAAAGGAAGAAATGCTGTATTGGAATGTGCGGTTACTGGTTATCCTGTTCCAACTATAAGATGGACAAAACTGGGTGAAAACAATGGAAAGTTTAACGCACCTAGGGCAACCTATGGAATTGGCAATCTTAACTTTTCCAACGTTGATGAAAGTGATGAAGGACAGTATGAGTGTCAAGCTACTTCTAATGGGCAAACTATTTCCAGAACTGCATGGCTTCTTGTTAGAGGTACTTGATTATAACCCTTTTAAGTCCCAAGAATGACCAACATCAATTTTCTCCTAGAAATATCGATACATAATCAAGAGAAAAGGTTATATATTATAGGAGTATTATTAAATTATCACCTAAGGGAAAATGCTTTGATCTTTTATCAAATTCTTTGAACTAATTTTTTAAGGAAATGTATGGAGATCAGTTTGGGGAATTTGTATGTAGACACTACAGGCTTAAAGGGTTGGTGATGAAGTGAGCTATGGATTTGAGTTAGATAAAGTGCTTGCAATTGCAGGGGTGCAACTTCAGAATTTCAATTGCATTATGTTCCTACAGTCATAACTTGCTCATGTGCTGATGTTTTAAGCTCTTACTTCCTTAAACTTTAAAAGCTACTCCACGTCACTTTTGCAACCTACATTAATTGTCTAAAAATCAAAGTAAACCTCAAAAAAATATATATTGGTATAATAAAAGAGCACCAAGAAATTTGAAAAAGTAAAGCAAAACAAAACAAAGAGACACTTTCTGTTGTACAATAAAAAATCTCTCTTAGAAATTAAAAAATGGCTGCAAATTCTCAATCAAATTCAGAAGCACACACAAGAATACCTGGACGGCAATGGTGAAAAAGGTGAACTGGTTTTTAATAAATTTTTTATTGGTGAAAGGGTTCTTGCACATCTAAACCATTTTTGGTTTCTTGCCTTATTACCCACTACAACAGCTTATTTTATATACCAATCACAATTATTTGTGCTAATAGTCATGATTATATTTTCCTGTAAAGTAGATGTTTTTACTTCAGCATCCTGCATCCTTGATGCATAAAAATCTGTGAAGATGCAAAATTAATTTGTAGGACACCAAAGTTGATCGATGAGTCTGAAGATGTTTTTCTACAATATCCTGTTTATGTGATTTCTGGGGCTGTTATTGTGGTTGTAGTTGATGCCTATTTATTTTAGTCTTTTTATATAGAATAACTATATTTTATTTTCATTGAACTGTGATATTAGAGTCTGTCCTCAGATTAACTGTCTGGTTACATAAAGGCCCAAGCAATTTCAATTTAGGAGTCGTTGCAGGGTTGTCATTAAGAGCCGGGGGGTGGGGATTTTCCCTGGCTACTAATAGAGTGGCCCCCGGCTACTTTTATTGGAAAATAGAAAGAAAATAGAACCAAAAGAAATCCCTAGCCGTTTGATTCCCCGCCTACTTGTTGTACTTACCCGGCAACTTGAAATCTTAGTGACAATCCTGCGTTGTTTGTTGAACTGGGACTCGTTGGTTCTGCACTGAGACTTACTATTTTTCACAAGATGAGTCCCAGGACTCACCATAGCTAATTGTAACAAAAACTTGTGTAATCATAACATTCATAATATAATACTTATTATATATTATTATTGTTTCTAGTTCCTCCGAAGTTTACAGAGATACCCGCCAAAATGCAGTGGACAACTAATAAGCCTATCATATTCCACTGTGCTGCCACTGGATTGCCTCGACCAACCATTTCTTGGCTAAAAAATGGCAAGCCGCTGATCACAAATAACAGAACATCAGTAACCTATTACGAAGGAGGAGCAGACTTGACCTTATCTGACAATCACAAAACAGCAATGTACCAGTGCTTTGTGCAGAATGAAGTTGGCAGCATTCAGGCTGCAGTCACCGCTGTGGTTCAAAGTAAGGAGGGTTTCGGCTCAAACTTGATCAGTAAATTACCTCATTGGTACTTTATTTGGTGGGTGTTAATTTCCGTGTTTTCACCAGCTGCCAAAAAATTGTAAAATTAAAGACCTGCAAATAGATATCCTCACAAAATTATACTCTCAAAATTTAATAGCGATATAGAAAATTCAAATCACAGGGAAAACAAATGAAAACAAGACGCGTGAGTGCATGAACCCTGCCTTCTTTTGGTTCATAAAATGATAGAGAAAATGTGCTCTATGTACTAATGCACTATGGCCCAGAGGAACTTTGATTATGAATTGATGATGAACAAATGGAACATACTACCGGCTAGCACAGACTGGAAAGACTCAAACGTTCCAAAGGAGTGTACTTGACCATGACTGCATAATGCTTCAAAGTAGTGTTTGCAGCTAGTTTTTGTTTTCTTTAAATGGGCATGAGCTTCGGTCGCAATCCTAATATTTTGAGGGAAAAAACTTTGAAATAACACTTCATATAAAGAGGAAGAGAACATAATGGTTGGAATACGTGAATAATTATGTCAGGATTTTAAATTTGTTCTGGTTGCTGAAGTGACTATTGTACATGCTAAATTACTACAGAGGAGTAAAAAACCCAAATCTCCCTATGAGTAAGATCTTTATTCATATTATTGTCACTCTCATACAAGATAATCCCAAAACCAGTTTAAAATACAGAATATTATAATCGTTTTGTCAATCCTTTTAATTGCAAGTTATAATGTACAGTAGCTGAACACAGCAAAGAGAAAAATTTCTATCATCGATAATTGTGAAATTTCCAATAATGTGGGATCAATCAAAATGGAATTTTGCAAGATTGAAATTCGATAGTAAGCAATCGCCCTTTTTTTAAAAAGCTATAAGCTTACATGTAATCTGTAATATAATTTAACAATGAGATGTTGTTTGATCGATCAAAATCATGTTGAATTTGAGCATTAAATAACTCTACGTGCTTTACAAACCTGCCGCTTCCGTGCGAGCTCGATACAAGTTAATCCATATATGCCAAAAAAAGTCACAGAATATTCCTTTCCCTTGAAATACTAAGTTTCGTTTTTTAACCAAGACAGCCGGGAAGCACAAGACTTGGACCAAGCACAAACTTCTGCGATGAACAGTCAGATTTGTTTGTTTTGATGAATGAAAATTAATGCACCGAAATGGTAATTTACTGCCACTTTCCCGCAACTTGGTACAAACTATGCTATATTACTAAAATCAAAGCTTATTTCTCTGCTTTTAAATTTTCTAATGTGTCTTAATGTTTTGCGATAAAAGCTGTAAAGCATAAAATTTGTTAAGGTGTTTACAGTGATGTGTGTGGACATGTTTATACAGATTGAACAGTCAAGTAGTACAATTTAAAGCATAAAAACGGTCCATACATTTTACAAAACTGCTTCTTCCTTGCACCTTGGTACACGCTTAGTGTTTCTTCAACTGCTATATAAAATCTCCTGACTTGCACTAAATATCTAAAGTGAAAATTACTCACCTTTTTAGCATGTCTTTTTCTCGCAACCAGCGATCACAATGCTGATCTTGATAAAACGGATCGAGCCACTGTGTTAGTCTGACAATTCTGGGATGCATTATCCTCTATATAACACATATTACTAAACATTTCGACCAAAATAATTGTCAACCTCTCACAGAGGCAACAAAACAACGTTAACGCCACCGACTCACAAAAAAGCTGCCTTTTGTTCTTGACAACATGTTAAGGGGAGTTTGCCTCTAAACCAATAAATTTGCCAGAAAGCGATCATGTGATATTCTGCCAGTACAGGCATGCGCTTTAAAGAGCAGAGGGCGATTTGACGACGAAGAAAAATCCCAGGCCAGTTTATAATTCGTCTCTTCCTGAAAAGAAGGCTGGGTAATGATTAACACGTGGTAACAAAAACACATACAGAATATGTGTCAACAAATTCACTTTACCCAGACAATTAACTAATTTTGCTGGTAAGTTGTGTTTTGTTACCTTCTGTTGTGAAATAATGTGAATTTGCAGAGATTTCACACATGAAGTAAAGAATCTAGCCATCATATTAATCGGGTTAATCGCTAGATTCGTACGAGTCCCTTATCAAAATAAGGGTTCAGACTTTTTGAAAAACAAAATGAAATTAAGAATTGTACAATTTAATTAACAATTAATGAACAAAGCTGAAGAATTATGGAGATCGAGGAGGGTGTTAAAACACCCTCCGAGATCTCCATAATTCTTGATATGATATGAAAGCCGAATTCAATAATTGTTTTATTATTCATTCAAAATAATTCCTAATTTAAAAACATAGCTAAAACAAGCTTACCTGCATCAATGTTAAGTTTATCTTTGATGGTTGACGTTTAGGTTTGTCCAGCTCCGCATATATTCTCCAAATAGCAGATGTGGCCCTCCGAGGTGTCTTCCTACTGTTTTTGCTATGTTTTTAGCCATTATTTCACCTAGCTCCAACTGTAGTCCGTACTCTTGAAACGGGTGAAGTGTCCGCCATTTTAGTTTTTACAACGAAAACAACTCAATCTCGTGCTCAGGTCTTCTCGGTTAACGGTGCATTAACCTGTAGAAGGCTGCATTTTTGAGGTCATTTCCTTGTTAAACACAAACTTCTTCCAAATTTGGTCATCAGTAACTGGTTATGGTAAACTATGTGTGTGCTTTTACCAATCAGAATGAGAGAAATATTGTGAATGAATAATAATGCTATTTATTCATAATAATTATGTGCCTGTCTGAAATGGCAAAAGTGGCAAAAATTTCACCAAAATTGCGAAATTAAGTACCAATAATAGAATGAATAATAGAATGTTAAATGTTTTTTATCATTGTTGTTACAGTAACTGCTGTAGTGTTGATGCTAGATTGGAATTACAGTCAAATCTCTCTCAATAGACTCCTTCGTAAGATGGATATCTCAATAACATGAGCACCTAGATTTCTTTAATCCTTAAGGCCCAGATAGCAAATTCCCACCGTTTGGGTGGAATTTATTCTTAGTTCCACTGTCACCAATTCATTCTTTTGTTTTTGCTCACATTTTAATAGCAAATACTGCAAAACTCAAACTCCTGGCAATTTACCAAAAAATTCTAGCCACCTTTGTTTTGTAGTAAATGGAGTTTTAACACTAGCTGTTTCATTTCAGATAACCAGCCGGGGCCCCCAACTAATGTTGTTGCTCTGGCACATTCCCCTTCATCAATCCTGGTGACCTGGAGCCCTCCCAATGGGGGCTACCAAATCATTGGATACACAGTGCATTACAACAAGCCGGGAGGTGCACGCAACGAGGAAAAGCAAAAAACTGTCGAAAGCGATGTATACAGCAACATTGTTACCAACTTGCAACCATTTACAAATTACAGTTTCTATGTGAGAGCATATACAAAGGCGATTGGGCTTGACTCCAAAGTAATCACACAACAAACCAAACAAGATAGTAAGTTAATTCCAACAATAAGAAGTTGTGGCTGGTATAAGTCACATTTCATAAATCACAAGTACATTTTACAAGTTACTGTTTTATGGAATGGTTTCTCCTTGTTCTAAAACAACATTCTACAGGCTCTAGGATTTCAAATCCAAAGGAAAACAATTTTTTGGTTCGTGCCCAGAGATCATGGGAAACTGTCTGTAACAATTTTGTGGTGCGGTGAGAATTCAGGAGAATCCACCTCCTTTAATGTTTTCAATATTTCGAAGTCATATTTTTTTTCCTTGGCACTGGAAGCCATAAACCAGTAACCTGCAATGTACTTTGAGAACGATTGAAGATAGTGGATAATAGAAAACTGACAGATGCTAAACAACATTTTTAGTTTCGGGTTCATGTATTATAAGTCGTAACTAAAGAATAATTTGCTCTACTAGTTAACCCTTTTAGCCCCAATATCCACATACAAATTCTCCAAACTGATCTCTATACATTTCCTTCAAGAATTAGTTGAGAGAATTTGATAAAAGATCAAGGCATATAATTCCCTTAGGTGATCATTTTATTAATTCTCATAACCTAATCTCTTGACATTGTATGGATATCGTTAGGAGAAAATTGACGTTAGACACTATTGGGACTTAAAGGGTTAAGAATCTGAGTGGAAAAATGGTGAATTTCTGTAAATGGATCCCTAAGGCTGAAAATGTCACTGTGACACAATTGTTCAGTTCTGTTATTTTAAGACCACAGTAATAACATGGTACCAGAAACGATCCTTACCGTGAATTCCTAGGGCTTGTTCTGTATAAAATTGATAATTTGGGCTAGGTGACATGTTTTGGTCCTGTTAATTTATATCTGGCACAGTGACCTTTGCTCTGATCTGTGAAATGTGGCATTTAGGAAAAACCTATCATTCTTCCCCCAGAGCTTCCCAAACCAAAATTCAAGTCAAATCGAAATTTTATTTTCTGAACCAGAACCGTGCAAACGTAATTTTGAAACATTTTCAATTGAATGGCCTTGTTTGAGACTTTTGTCTGCAGGCTCAAAACTTCACCTGGTGTCTTTGTTATTCACTGTGATTTTGAATGGAGTTACACTCTTCATCAGAGCAAAGGACACTGTCTATCAGAGCTACAAGAAGGACCACTTGGCATGTACAATTTCCAGGGTTGTGAAAAAGAGTTAGAGTAGCAGGACCAATGGGAAAAGTAGCCTGATTATGGCGACAGGGAGTTGCAAGGGGGGCTAGTGTTGGGGTGGACAAAGGGGGGGGGGGGGGTAGGGGAATTCTCCCTCCAGTTGGAAGAGTTTAGGGGCTGCCTCCAGGGAGTTTTGAGGGTATCCTTGCTGGAGGGCATTCCAGTAAATTATGAGGACCCTGAAGTGAGATAAAGATCAAGTTTCTTTAAATTTGTGCTAAAAGTGACTAGAGCGACTCACCCTTGGTGTTCAGTTGTGTTTTTGATCTTGAAAGCTTATGTTAATGTGTTTCCCTGAAAATGTTTCTTCATTTAGAACCCAGCAGGCCTCCCTCTGATGTGATGGTGACAAGTAGCACTCCTGATGTGAGTCAAATGATTTTTGTTGCATAATTAATATGACAGGACCAGGGGCCTGTTTCTTGAAAGTCGTAATAACATTTTTGATGCTGGAAATCAAATGTTAAATCAATCTTTAAAGAATACAAGCCCTTATGCCAGCCAACAAACCTGTCCACTTTTATTGTTGTAACTTGTTATCAGCCAAACTATCAAAACCTCCTTCTCAAGTGTAAGCAACAACAGCTCCCTGGCCCAGTAATAGGGACCTTAAGACCATACAACGGTGACGGTAACAAGAACGTCAAAAAAAAGGCAATAGGTTTGATTAGCAAAACAACAAATTTGCTCTTGCATCACGATTTTTTGTACATTTATTTGTCATCACTGCACGACTATAACGTGAAAATGGCTAATTTCGTGTTTTATGGAGGGCGGAAACAAGCAACAACAAAATTTTCTTTCTCTATCTTAAGTTACTTTTACAAAGTAAGTGATGTGGAATAATTGCGACGGAGGTTGAAGAAACGTAAATTCACTTTTAAAGCAATGTTTTTGCTGCTGTTGCTGTCCTTGCATCTTAAGGTCCCTAATAATATTATTGGGACTTTGGAGAAATGGGTCACAAGGTCTAAGAGCTGGAAGCCTGAGATTTCCTCTGGCTGCTATGTGCTTGACCCCTGGCTACTTTCGTAGGAAACAAAGAGAAAATAGAACCAAAAGTAATTTCTAGCTGTTTGATTCCTTGCTTAGCAACATCCTTGCAGGACTCTTTTTATTTGATACTCTGGGTCATTTGTGTCGGAACAGTATCACAGTTAACCAACATCCATTCTCGTTTTTAATGCCCCATGTGAAAAAACTTTCTGGTTATCATCTTAGGAAATAAATTAAACCTGTTATAAACCTAAGATTAGTATGCATTTTAAAAATTCTTTATAGCAACCCTTTAGCTTTCAAATACAAGTTAGCCTTGTTATATAGATAAAGGTAGAGATATTATTTACAGTGGAATGTCAGCAATAGATGTAAAAATTCTTACTCTTAATCTGCACTGTATATGTAACAAAGATGGGCATTTTTTCTTTTGAAAAGTTGTGGTTATTATTGTTGTTATTATTGTTATTATTATTATTATTATTATTATTATTATTATTATCGTTATTTTGTTATCCTCTTAACAGAGTCTCAAGGTCAAGTGGCAACCTCCACCAACTGATTATATAAATGGCATCATAACTAAATACATAATCACTTGTACACACATCGATGCTGGACAGTTGCCAAGAAAAATCATTGAGGTTCCAGGTGGTATTCTCCATAAGACAATTAATGGATTGAGCAAGGGAGCAAATTACAGTATCAGAGTATGTGCAGTAACAGCCGCTGGCCAAGGTCCATTTAGTACATCTGTAATTGGCAGAGTGCGCACTCAGCCTACTGGTGGTAAGTGAATAACAATCATTTATCCCGTAAATCCTCTTTTAAGGCCCCTCTCTCAAATAAGCCTCTCTCTCTAATATGCCCTCCCCCCCCTTTTTTAGGGGAATAAATTTAATAAGCCCCCTTCTCTTCCAAGTCGCCCTCCCCTCCCCTCCCCTCCTCCTTATTATTCTTCACTCATAAATAATGATGGACTGTATTAATCAATCACGACTATTTGGACTGATCCAGTATGCTTTATTGACATGCTGGAAGTTCTGATTTGTTTTTGATCCATGGCTGCATGACCTCCAACTTCTTGTACTTGAGTTTTTCCACTTCCATTCTAGTTCTTTATGGATAACTGATACTACCATTTTGCAAAATAAATAAGCAAGCCCCCTCCCGGCCCCACCTCTCCAATAAGCCCCCATCTCTATTAACCCTCTTCCCCCAAACGTTTTTGAAATAAGGCCCCTGGGGGTTTAATAGAGGATTTAATCAGTCCCCTTTTTAAACATCTTTAAGTCTATGCGCAACTACATTAAAGCAAAGAATGCAGAATACAGTCAACTCTCATAATAGCACACACTTCAGGGACCTCGAGGTAGTGTCCCCATTAGCGAGAGTCCGTAATAGCGGAAGTTTATTGCAGTGAAATGTCTGTAATTTATTTTTTTCTGGGACTTAGCTGCCGTCCGTATTATCGGGGTGTACGTTATAGCAGTGGGTCTGCAAGGTGAGATTTGACTGTATTGTTGTGGCGACTGTTGAATTCTCTGTTGACAACGCTGACTGAAAGTTAGCCTGCAAGCAAGCTCTCCTATTTGGGCGAGCGAAGCGAACCGCACGAGAACACGCGAGTGAGCGGCGAAGACGCGAGGCCCCCCCCCCCCCCCCCCCCCCCTTGCTTTCGCGTCTCCTCTCACGCGTCTACTTTTCACGATATACCCCAAATGGAGAGATTGCTCGCAGGCTAAGTAAAAGTTTGCGGACTGCCCCAGAAATGAACTCCGATTAACTTGGGTGAAATTCACATATCCCAAGGGGTAGACTAGGCGTTTCCTGTCCTGTCCCATTGTTCTCTCTTGTGGCAACTTAGTGAAGGAGTGAAACCTTGAATGTTTTTTTTTTTTACTTTCCTCAGCGATAAGTGCTCCAGAATTAAGGGTTGTAGTAACAAACTCAAGTATGTTGACAGTGGCATGGAATCCTCCAGAGTTTGGTGAGGATTCTGTGGTAGAATATCGCTTATCTTATTCTCAGCCTCAAGAGCGACAACAAGGACCTTTCATCGTTGGTAAACAACAGAGAGAATATTCTCTCTATGGTCTTGGTAAGTAGTTGATGTTAACTTTCAGTTTCCTCTCCTAAAGACACAAAACAATAATTCATGGCATGCATCGTGTAGGGCACAAAGATCAATTCATCCATCTGAAGATGTTTTGGTAGAATATTCTGTTCGTGTGATTTCTGTGGCTGGTGCATATGTCTTTTTTGTGCTATAAGTGGAAGACTATATTTTGATTTCGGTAAACTCAAATAAAGAGTTTTGGAGTCTGTCTTCGCCCAAGGCCCAAACAATATTAATCTGAAGGACTCGTTTTTTTTTTAACTGGGACTCATTGGTCCTGGAGTGTGACTGATGATTTTTCACAAGATGAGTCGCAGGACTCACCAGAACGATTTGTAACAAAATCACTGTTTTTACCTTTTTTTCCCTTGTCTCGTAGATTCTGGTAGTGAGTTTCTTATCAAAGTCATGGCTTGGGATGGTAAAATGTTAGGTCGGGCTGGAGCAGTTATTGCAAAAACTGACAAAGGTTTGTTATGTCTGTTTTGTCCAGCAAATTACAGAAGAACCTCGACATAACAAGGTTCTTTTTCATATACAGTAAAAGCCTGGGACTAAGAACCTGCATTTTCTTGAGTTAGCCTCAACAAGTTCTTACATAAATGGTAATTAGTGCAAAATTTAGGCTATGTAGGTTCTTACATAGGTTGTTATTTGATGAAGGAAAAACATTGTAGCTCAGAGTATTTAGTGGTATGCAGCTCATTCCTTAGGTAAGATAACGCACATAAAGGAACTCTGCAAGAACCTGAATATATAAATAACTGGAAGTGACTTAACGTAAAAGAAGTTATTCTCCTTTAATGATTCCGTTGTAGTCGAAGCCTAAGAAGTTCAAAATAAAGTGGAAATATAAGCTGTTTTTACTGGTATATCCCTACTGTCTAAGAACGTGAGGTGGGGGGGAGGGGTCGCTTGTTTGATATTAGGGAGCTTTAGCATCGACGACGGCAACTGCAGCGAAAACGTCAGTTGTTAATAAATTCCCGTTTTTTCAATCTTTGTCGCGGTTATTCCAATTTGCTGAAAATGGCAAGTGTAGGCGAATTTCCTTGGAGTTGATTTCTTGAGGACCGTACTCAAGTTTAGAGGGAGAAAAAGAGATTCGTCCTCTCTCGTTTACGTCCTCCATAAAACTTGCAATTAGGCATTTTCACGTCGTAGTCGTGCAAGGACGGTAAAGAAATGTACAAAAAAGTGTGATGCACGTGCAGAGTTGTTGTTTTGCGTAATAAACCTATTGCTTTTTTGACGTCCTCTTTGCCGTCGCCGTCGTCGTTGCTAAAGCTCCCTATTAGCGCGCACGGCTGAGCCTCCATTGCGATAGGCAACCTATCGATGCGAGAAAATAATTTGGTTTTGACGTCACCGTAGGGTTGGTCTAAGTAGACACGAATTCCTCACTCCTCCCCTATAGATTTTTTCCCTTATTGTTTCGATGATGTATACGTAGCTTGGAACTTGATGCACGGTGGTTTTCTTTGTTGCTGTCAATATGCTACTTTCAGCTTGCTGGGAGTGTGTTTTTATTAGAGGTGTTTTTTGCCGGATATCTTTTCTTAGTCATGTAACCCCTCCCTCTAAGGGTAAGGTGATGCTGAAGTCTCCTAAAGTTAAGTTGGTATTTGAAGATTTATTTTTAGTAGCTTAGAGCTTGTCAGTTCAAATTTGATCGCTTTTATTAATAATACGGTAAGTGTATAAACGGAGGCTTCGCCTTTAGCTCTGGCTAAATCTTTTTAGTAAAATCCAACTAGTGGTCTATTATTAATGCTGCGTTCTGATTGGTTGAGCTACTACTAGGCTTTATGTTATGGCCCTCTGTTAGCGAATAGCGTCGGCTTTTCGGCGGCAAAAAAGGATTAAAGTCTAGCTTTAACTAGCTAAAGTTGTTTTGTCTCGATATTTTTGACCAGGTAGTTGGATTGTACTAAAACAATTATTCCTCTCGCCCTCATGGCCTCTGAGTTTCGGCCTCATGGGCTATTGACTCAGAGCCCATTCGGGCTCGAGGAATAATTGTTAACTACACGCCACTTGCACATCTCCCATAATGTACCTTATTTGCCGCCCAAATTTTTGCATAACCTTTGTTCTTCATTTCTCCTGCGTATTACAGCCGTCCCAATAGAAATTGAAAAAATTGCTTATGCAAAAATTTTGGGAGGCAAATAAGGTGCATTATGGGAGATGTGCAAGTGGCGTATTATGGCCAAAGGTGAGGGCGCTTATTCGAGGGAATAAGGTAGGTGGTCTGCTTGGAGGTTCGACTGTATTTCCATTGTTACTAACATAAGAATTACTGTTGTGGATTTTTTCTGCAGATCCGAATGGCAAAGAAGAAAATGTTGACAAGCCACCTCCCGCACCACCCATCAATCTGGTTTGTAGTGTTAAGAATCGAAATTCCATCCTACTGACGTGGAAAAGTCAGCCATCTCCAGACCGGATTGCTTACTACACCATTACGTATTATCTTCGTGATGACGTAACTAATACTAAACCTCAGAAGGGAATCGCCTACACGGAGCAATTCCTCTTGACGGGGCTTGAACCCAAGAAACCTTACTTCATTTCCGTCCAATCCCATTATGAAACCGAGACTACGATACTCCCCAGCTTCTTCAGTACTGAAGTTACACAATGTTCGATTCAACTAGGAAGTGGTATGTGATGTCCACAGATAAATGCCGAAAACTGTAATATTGAAAACCAAAAAACGTTGATAGAGAATTGGATTGCATTGCTTCAAATGATAACCCATATTAATCTTAAACTTCCCAAACGGTTGGCGCCAACCAGTTGTCTTTCCGATCAGAATTATTTCTGGTTTGCTTGTGTAAATGTTATAAGTACTTAAGTTGGTACTTAAGTTCGCGGTAAAAATCCTATCCCGAGAGAGTGCTTACAGTCTAGTGTTTACTTCTCAGACTCTCATTAGTGAGTGTGGAGGCAGCGTGGCTGAGTGGTTAGAGCGCCGGACTTGTAATCCGGAGGCACCGAGTTGAAGTCCTGCTCTGACCGCTGGCTGGATTGGTTCAGAATAGTCCCGCGATCAAATCCCCGGCCGCGCTTGTAAATAGCCAACTGGTTCGCCTTCTACCAGTTGGGATTCTTAGCCACATTATGTTTCATTTGATATACCGTAAAATTCCGAAAATAAGTCACGGGGCTTATATTTTTCAAAGGCCCTTTTTGAGGGGCTTATTTACGGAGGGAAATTTGCTTTTCAAAATCGATTGGGCTAGCCTTATACTTGGAAGTAAATTCACCGTTTTTGATTTGTTTTACTTTGTCTTTGAGAGCAATTTTCCAAGTACAAGCCCCCGGGGGGCTTATATTTGGAGGGGCGATTTAACGGAGGGGTTTTTGCGTCACCGGTTTGGGGCGCTTATATTTGGAGGGGCTTATACATGGAGGGGCTTATTTTCGGGATTTTACGGTATTGGTTCATTATTCCTGAAAAGCCACATAAGAGGAGAGGATAACTTAAGAAATTTTAATGTAATTTAGATATTTTTTCTCTTCTTTAGGGCCTACAGCACCAAGAAATATTAAATACGAGTATGCGGGTCTCTCAACTGTGCACATCACGTGGGACTCTCCTCTCAGGAAGAACGGCAAACTTACTAGTTTTGAGATTCGTTACACATACAATAAGTCATTACCAGAATCAGAATGGGAGGTTGAAAGCAGGTCTTTGCCATTTCCTGCCACCTTCTTGAAGGGCCATACTTCCGCCTTGAACGATATTCAAGAAAACAAAATATTTTATCTCAAGGTGCGTCTTGCAAATGAGAAAGATTATGGACCCTTTTGTGACATGGTAGAGATTCAACCTCCTAGTGGCAGAGCACCTCCAAACGTCAGTTTTAGTATTTTGTCACCAACACAAGTCAAACTTTCGTGGACTTGGCCTAAAACTTTAAGCACATTGCTTACAAGCTTCACCGTTCTCCTCACAAACAACTTTCATCTCCGGGAAGATGGATGGAAGAGGCTGTCAGTTGCTTCAAGCCCCGAAGAATGGTTCCAAAGTACTGTATTGAATGTAGATCAGGACAAGACGTACTACGTCAAACTTCGTGCTGAATATGCTGATAATACTCCAGGGAAATGGTCAGAGGTCATAGAGGTTTCTACAAAAGTGCGAGGTAGACTTTTCTTCTTAAACGTAAAATACGTTAACCCTCAAATCAAATTTCTCATTTGTTGCCTAAGAAGTTGATGAAATATCACGCAAACTTATTTTGTGCGATCATGTCCACTCTGTTGCGCAAATCATTGAATGTTACAAGGAGAAATTTGATGGTAATCACTCATAAGCCGTAAAGGGTTAAACTGTGAGTACGGGGTGGCCTGTTTTCCTTTCCAAAGAAATTGGGTTATCACTTTCCCATCCAAGACTTAAGATACAAGGGTGTCAGCCTATCACCTCTTATGTAGGCAAAATGAATAGAACGCGCGCATTGTAACCAAGAAAGTGCATATTTCTAAACATTTACACAGTTGTGAATCTTTCGTGTGAATTCAGAGCTTGCGGGGGAGGGGGGGGGGCCTAGCAGATAAGTAATTTTTTAGAGAAACACTCGGCTTTTAAATAATTTTATGAGAGGTTCACTTAAACGCCGTTTTTTCGACACATGGTGACGGTAACTGGTAATGAAATCCTAAATGTTTGAGGCCATGAGTGATTACTAAACACAGGTTTGAATACTAAAAGAGACCTACTGTATGCCTTAAGTCTTAATACTTCCAGTCCCAGAGTGAATAGTGAACTTACGGGATCAATTTAAGTTTCTGGGAAACTACCCACCTACCCCCCCCCCCCCCCCCCCCCCCCCTCCTAAGCTAACATTAACACTTACTTATCGCTTAGGCCAAAATGATTGCTTAGGGGAGGGGTAGGTGGGCTGTTTCCTAGAAACCTGAATTGATCCAATTGTTCAAACGTTGGATAGCGCCATCCACTGGATAGAGATTTATCCATCGGATAGCGCTATCCACCTTTTCAACAACTGGGGCCAGGACAGGAGGGGAAAAAAGACGGCAAGCGTGACAAGAATTTTGTTTGAAAAAAATTTTCCGCCAAACTTCACCCTCCTTTAAACAGATCTTTTTAGTTAATGATCAAAAACAATAATGTCAAGTGGAGATCACGACAAAACACACAAGTGATAGCCACGTTGCGATTGTCACACACATGCGTTTGGCCGTCCTCTTCTTTCTGCAACCTCTTTCTCAGGGTTCTCTCCTACCCTCCCTTCGGTGCGTGAGAGAAAGTAGTTGAGAACCCTGGGAACGAGGTTGTTCTTTCTGCCGACCTGTTGCTTAAACTCACCATTGATGGAGTCTTGTAACTTGCAAATTTGTCGAATTTTAACTTTGGCCACTTTTGGAACAACAGTATAGTTAAGAAGTAACAGTATAAGTAAAAACTATCACTATTGCCCAAAATTTTGTATTCTTTTGGCAGTGCTTCTGGCACATGTTTATTGTTCATCCTATTGATATCTCAACTAAGCAGTGTTTTTTCCCTTACAAAGGAGCGAGTCCAAATGCCACAGAAGATCCCACATATTCAGCAATAGAGAGTAATGATCCCAGTTTCAATATAAAACTTGGTGTTATCATTGGATGCACAATAAGTGCTTTTTGTGTCGTAGTGCTTGTGCTGTTCATAATATGGAGAAATCCATGCAGGTTGGTCAAGTGGTTATGTTATTTGCAAATTCCCGCGTGCGTTATGATTGGCTACATGCCACAAACTCTGTTGAGACGGTCACTTCCAGTTATTTCTGTATCCATGTGCTTGCAAAGCTCCTTCATGTGCGTTATCTCTTCTTTTAAGTTTTCTCCTATTGCGTCGCTCTTGGTAAATGCCGTAAATTTCCCGGGAACAACTAGACCATTCTCTAGTTCCTTTTAAAGGAAAACCCAATAAGCGCCGTCCTTCGAATAAGCGCCCATTCTTTCAGCTGAAATTTGAAATAAGCGCTCGGGTGCTTACTCTAGGAAATATATAATTTTTTTTCCATTTTGCCACCTCTTCTAAACAGAACAAGTTAAGCTCCCTCCCCACCCCTTCTTCTAAGTTGTTTAGGATTATAACCAAGGTTTATTATATGAGAGGGGAAACGGCATTTCATTTGACGACAGTAGCAATTTTTTTAAGCCCATAAATACTGAGTAAAATAAAGACGGGTGCAAGAGTTTTTGTTTGCACTCAAGCGTCTTATCTGAATTTAGGTGGCTTGCAACAAATGTATGTTTGTTACGGGCGACCAGAGGAGTCCGCCAACCTAATTTGAGGTTGATATAGCATTACGCATGTGCGGCACGTTTGTAGCCAGCCTAAAAGTAAGTGCAATGCTAAGAAGAGCAATCTGATCACGCGTGATTTGACCTTTTATTATATCCATTTTGAAATCCTTGTTGTCTGATCGGCTGTCCTCAGTGGGATTTATTCACGAATCGCACTATTTTTAGCTTTAAATCACATCTGTTCGAAATCGTGTCATTCATGTCCTAAATTGCATCATTTCTGTTTTAAATCGCACCATTTTGGCTCTATATTACATCACTTCTGTTTCGGGTATAAAATGAGATGTAAATGCCTTTTTGCTTCGGCTTTTCGATAAACCGGCTACTAGGTCAAATAAATATTGGTACTGACAGGATTCTGCGATTTCAAAATGGCCGTAATAATGTGGTAATTGAACTTCATGTCGTGCAATTTTGGTCTGAATTCATATTTGTGGTCTCAAATGGAACTCGCGCTGCGCGCCCGTCCAATTTAAAATCACGCGTATGATTTCAGACCAAATTGCACTCCACTCAGTTCAATTACCATTATTTATCACGTGAATCTCAGGCAAAGCACCAGGTTGGAGCCAGAGCGTTTTGAGCTGCGACCTCTCCCGCACTCCCCAACCATTGACTATTACTAATCTACTATCGTTCTTATTTTTTCAGGCAAGCAGCAGTTAACAACGGAAAAAAACATATGCTTGTTAATGGGCAAGAATCGCTACCTACGTCACTTCTTCAGCAGATTACAGTTGGCAGTGGATCAACAGAGGGAACAGGCAGTTCAGGAATGTGTCAATGCAGGTGTACCTGTGGAGGTCAGTCTTACCATATTGTTTTGGTTTTCAAAAATGGCGACTTCACGCTATCTACTATCTTTTTAATAAACTTGTAACCATAGCAGAGAAATCCACTTGGAGTTGAACCTGCGATCAGTTGAAAACTATTAACTTGTCAGCGAATAACTTTACAAAAAAGAAACCTCGATGGGTCGGCACCCGAGCCCGTGATATGGTCATGTGATACTGGTCAGCCGATACTGTGTTTTGACAGCTGTCAACTGACCACAACATGGATATGTAATATCAGGGTGCAGGCTCCCACACTAAACAATGTGAAATCTCACACTTAGTAGCTACCCTGTGGTGCGGACGGACGGACGGACGGTCACATGACCACCAAAATTTTCCAGAGGATTAGATGACCAAATTTTCTTAGCTGTGCGTGAGTCTTCGCTCGCGCGCGCCTCTAGCGCGCGTGGAGCTCCGCTAAAAAGTTATTCCAAAAATAATGGCCCAGTCTTGTTATTTAAGACTTATTTAGGCATTGAAACTGTCTCCTGTCGTTTGTTGCTACGGATGGCAAAAATGGACATAGATTAAAACTGTAAAAATGGGCCAACTTTTTCCAAGTTTTAATGCTATTCCGGCAAAAATCACCCAAAAAATTTTGATAGTGAGTGCACCCTGATGAAATTTGTTTGAGATATTCCTCATTACTCTACTGGAGCATTTTTTGTATGGATAAAGACACTAAGTTGTGACTTAACCCTTTCAGCCCCAAGAGTGATCAGCATCAAATTTCTCCTCACAATTTCAATGCTTTGTAAAACAGAGTGGTCATGAGAATTACGGACATGATCACGCGAGATGAATTTGCTTGATGTTTTATCAACTTCTCCCCACTACTTCTATGAGAAATGAATAGGAGCAACAAATGAGAATTCAAATTTTGATCTCAAGGTTTAAAGGGTTAAGCAAATAATTGACCTAAACTGACAATATCCTCTTCACATAGCCCCATTAACTAGCCTCACGTGTCCGTTTGCGGTGGTTTCTAACACGCATGGTGAGTCCAAGTCAATAAGTATATTTGAAAAGAGAGAGCGAGTTAAGAAAAAAAGCTGCCAATATGTTTTACGAACCGTTCAGTTTTTGATGCCGGTTGTCTTTTTATTGTTTGTTTTCTTTTACAGCAAGTCCTGGATGGCCCTTAAGACCTTCAATGGTGAGAATACTTTGTAAAATTCATACTGTACTTTCCAGTAAACGTAAGGAGCTTTAAGCCCTGCATAAACTATAAAACATTTTGTCGTGTTCCTTCAAGCTAACCTGTTCACAGACCCTCTATTTTTCTTTATAAAACCGCCGGGGATCTGAGTACAAGTTACCTTTCAGCGTTTTTAATTTGAAATATGGTGCAATGTTTCTATAGTTTGGAGGACATGTCGATAGTTTTTTTATTGTTCCATTTTATTCAGGTAAGAGCCAGTTACAAGTTACCAGGTAGCAGTGACAGCACCACACCCATCACACCGAGTGTGTTTCCAAATAAACCACAAGAGCCAGATAGGTAATGAACTAAACTTGTACGACCAGTTTGTGAAACCGGTTATGTTTGCCAGTCAATAGCATAATACACCTTGTATGCCCCCTCTAAGGCTTCGTCCACACGTATCCGGATTTTTTTGAAAACGAAGATGTTTTTCTCCGTCCGCACGTAGCGTATGCGAATATTTTTCGCCTGTCCAGATCAAACGCTACGACGATGGAGATACGATAGCATCCCTTACGGAGCATGCGTAATGGTAGTAGTATATGGTATACGACATCATCGTATTCGAATACCTCCGTTTTCTTCCGTCCACACGTAAACGAGAAGCCGGCGTTTTCAAAAATCTCCACTCTGGAGAGGGTCTTTGAAAAGATGCGTTTTGGGTGACCGTTTTCATCAGATACGTGTGGGCGGTACGCCAAAGCAGTTTAGAGTGTAAAAACGCCTAATTTGTCTTTGCAGTGAAGGGAGCTCAAGCCATCAAGATCTAAGCAACAGTAGAGGTGCGTTTTTTTACGTGATATTTCTCGTAACTTAATCCCTTGTAACCCTGGATCCACAACAATACGACAGTTAACACAAGAGCTGCGACACTTTACACCTGACCCGCCCCAATTTTACAGTGCGGACACTCAAACCAGTACACTTGGAAGAAGATTGTCCAGTCACAACTTTTTCTGAAAACAGAAGATTCTCAAGTTTTTTTGCAAACGGACCAATAAAATTCAAGGTTCAACTATGCAATCGCTGAAAACTTTAAAACCATTTGAAGTTACCTTACCCCTCAGGAAACAAACCTCAAATTTATGTTATTGGTCCGTTTGCAAAAAAAGAAAACTTGAGAATCTTTAGACTGCAAAACAGTCGGTTTTTTTTCTCAAAATCAGTAGAGAAATCGGTAAAGCGTGCCGTAAGAGTCTTACGCGCGCAAAGCGCGCGAGTCTCTTTTAGCGTCTCTCCCCAGGTCTCGCTCTCTGTTTTCAGCCTCGTTCCAGACCTTTTGTTTGACTGCTCGCGCGTACATGAATACGCAAAAATACGGACTGTTTTGCAGTCTAGAGAATCTTTTGTTTTTCTGCACTGTAAGACGACAACTTTTTACCCACACTTTACTTCATCATTCATCCAGGACCCCCTACAGTTTATTCACTTTCCTGATCCACAGCGCACGACAATTTGCCTGCGAGCAAGCTCTCCTTTTGGTGGACTCGCGAGAAGTCACGCGAGAGCCGCACGCGAAAGGAGACGTGGGTGCGAGGGTGGAGAGCTCGCTCGCAGGCTACACGACAGTGAGATACTTCCTCTTTACTCGGCCAATTTAGCTTCGTTCTTCTGAATCCCATTGTTTTCATTTATCTCCGCAATCTTTTAACTTCACTTGTTTTGTCTTTTCCCCTCACTTCATCATTTTTTTACATCATTTTTTTTGGAACAGATTGTCACATTTATGTGTCTTCATCGTCAAAAACGTCTTTTGAATCGCAAAGAGAAGATCACTCAACAAGGATACAGGTGTGATTGATTGTCCTTCGTACTCTCTTATGTGCAAACTGAATTTAGAAAGAAATCAATTATGTACCTACAATGAGCTGCTGGACTCAGCAAAGCACTGCAAATCTTTGGCTCGATTCAATTACATGCTAAGGACTGTTATTTGGTAATTTTATTGCGTAGTTCGTTTTTCACGTATCTGCCTTTTCATATTTGGTTATATTATTGTCATGAACTTAATTTTAGTTTATCGGGACCCTTGTTTATTTTGCATCCGTTTCTCAAGAAATCCTGCTTATTCCAGTAAGATGTGAGGATTTCGTTCAAATCTTCCACTTCTTTTATTTGACCATAATTGGCATCTCTTTCTTTTTCTAGCCTGCGTCGAAGACGTAATTTAACACCAGTTAGTAACGTCTGCAGGGTGAAGCAGCGCCGATATCCTTGTTCCGGACCCCAACTAGTCTGTTACACAGGCGTTTTTAGAGTCGTCACGCAACGCTCTTCCCCACATTGCGTGACGACACTAAAAACGGCTGTGTAGCAGACTAGCGTCGCAGACGCTCTAAACCTTCTGTACAGAGCGTCACACAATATCGTGTTCGAATCCCGCAGAGTCGCAATGACAAATGTCGACGTTTTTGATTGGCTAGTTTCTTACGCAGTTTGTGATTAGGCCGATTTGAATTTAAGTGTTGACAGACCAAACACGACTAATAGCTCGTGACAAGAGAGATTGAGCTCGTGATGGTGTGAAACGTGACCTTACAGTCAGCTTAGGACTATACAAATGGTTAAGACAAGTGCTTGGGCCGGCTGCAACGCAGGCTAGGCCCCAACCGACTCGGTGAATTACCAGAAATGCGTTTCGAATTTTCTTTCAACCTGATCGGCAAATTGACAATGGATTTTTTGAAAGCCTATCATTCTGCGTACTCAAATCGTGATACACAGGCGGGGCCCAGAACAAGAATTTCGGCGCTGTCTCGCAGACGGACTTATCTAGAGTGTAGTATCATCTGTAGCGCAGGCTACCTTTTTCTTAATTTTTTTAAAAAAATATCATATTACCTACTGATACTTACATACGTGCGTTATAAAACAAACTGTTTAAAGCTGGTTTGGTTGAAGCATATTTCCCTCGCGGCACGACTAATCAGAAGCTCTACCCAGATCTGGTTAGTGACGCGTCATCAGAATGGAACTTCTGCGCTCGTCTCTCTGACGTTATTTCGCGTGGAAACCAGTGGTTACGTCGCGAAAAGTCAGCGGTTTCAAGCAACTCCGTCTAGTCTATCCGTTGCTTAGTGTCGCGCAGCCATCCTAATCTTACTCTTTCGCTGTCTTTTCCGTCTTTCAGGCTCCATCAAGAAGTTACAAGCCGAGCATATCTGTTGACGTATGAATTTGCCCCTATCACAGTTTTATTACATAATTTCTATTAATATTATATAATATTATATCAATGAACACACAGAACTGTTCTGTGTTGTTAGTTCCCGTTGAAAGTTATAATCTTTATTCTTAAAAGCTAGTTCTTTGCCCGTTTGAAAATTTATTATCCCGAGCTACAGTTTTAGCCAGGAGGGTATTGAAACAACTTTAAAAAATTATTGATGTTTTAAACGGAATTGAGTTTGAGAAATGTGACTTAAATGCCGTAACGATAATTTTTATAGCAAAATCTTATTTTGTACTATTTTTGCATTGTCATTTCAATTTTTAAGGTCACAGAAGATAAAGACCTTACTATTGTTGGTGGAGAAATTCTTGGTTTGCAACCACGTGACGAGACGGCCATGTTGGTGGTGAAAAAATACTCTTTTTTGAAGAATTTACATGAAAATGGTGTTTAGCTCCAAGAGGAGAGAAGTGCATTGGGAATAGTTCATCATGTAAGCCTTCCGCGAGGTGTCCCGAGCATCTGTGCAAGTATGCATGCAAACCCCCACCCGTCCATTGCTCGGAATTGTGCTTGTTCACTGCTCGAAAAAAATTTACTTAAATGTAACCCTCACAGATGGTCGGGACACTTTGCGGAAAGCTTACATGATACACTACCCGCTTTTGTTCTTGATCACCAACATGGCCGCCGTAGCGTCACATGTAAACCAGCAATATAGGTGCGTGATGTCTAGTGGGGTCAAATAAATCCTCGCGCATAATCGTCAACTTTGGATAATTTCAACTAGGTTTAATCCTCAGTATAGTCCCAACAGTGACAGTTAGGCTGGTTAAAAGGCCATTTTACGGTTGTGTGCTGTGTGTCTTGGCCTCTGAACAGAAGCGAGGCCGGAGATGACCTTGTTGACCACGTGAGCTTTTGCTCTGCTTTCTTTGCGTGCCATGGCAATTTATTAGATCTTTTAGTTATTAAACCAATACAATGTTATTATAAGTATAACCATCATCATCATCATCATCATTATCATCGGCGACAATAATTCTGAGGATAATCGCATCCTTTTGCCCGTTTCTGACAGGCCAAAAAATACTGGACTTGATAATCTGAGATATCTTGCAGATAATACTTTTGATTATCGTTTATCTGATTTATCGGACCAAAATCAAATCAGCCTTCAGCTTTCGCATTGCAGATAACTTATTTTTTACTTATTTTACAATCTGACCCTGGTGAAGGCCACTGAAATCGCTATAACTGTATTTAATATTTAAGCTGAAATATATTTATATTTGTTGCCAATCAAAAATTATTAAAACTACTCAATGTGATCTATTTATATTTAAACTGAGGTGATGTGCCTGTATCTCTTGAATCTAAAGCGTTTTTTTAAATATTTTCAACAAAAAGCAGTCAGAGTTTCTTCCTGTTCGGACCAATGTGGCCTTCTACAAGGTTCTTGAATTATACCTTTACGAGTGTACCGCCAGTTTGAGCATTTAAACTTAATACAAAATTGGTTCTTTACCGTATTTAAAACGAAGAAAATAACCTTATTGCACATTACATGATTTTACACCATTTTTACTATCTGATTTTAAAAATTCAATTCGTGGAATCTTTCGTACTTTTTTTAAAACGAACATTATACCCGCTGATTATCAATTATGGTTCTCTTTAAGGACATCAATGTTAGAACAGTACCCGCGACCAGTCTAGTCACACTCAGTTTTCGATTTTCTTTCCTAACCATAGCATACCAGACCAAAATAATCCCATTAACTAAGCGTTATCCATTAACTGTTATATATAAAAACTTGAAGGTAAAAATGCTTGGAAAGGAATAATCCGCAAGTTATATCATCGCGTGCATTCTAATCTTTAATCCTGTCGGTCTGCACTATATTGTTCGCATTGTAACAATTTGTTTGATAATTATTGCGCAAATTCCTGTTATATTTTTTCTTCGATTGTGGATACTAGCGTTGTTAACATAACTTGTACTTAAGCCTTAAACCTTCCTTCCACAAAGGGCAAAATGTTGGCTTAGGGGAGGGGTAGGTGGGAGGTTACCCAGAAACCCAAATAGACCTTTTTAGGTAGTGTTTTCTTTTTCCCCGTTTCAGACCAGGTGATAGTACGCCAGAGAACTGTTTCTTTCAAACGTGCATCCACGTGCATATGTATGCATAATTAATGAAAAAACAAAGAGGCAAATTCCCTAGACAACATCACGTGGTCTTAATTGGGAAAACAAAACATACAAGCTAAAAAGATCCATTGATCCGGAGTGTTTGAGTTGACATGGCAACCAAACCTGAATTTGCGCTCATCGTTCATGGAGCAGCTCATCCCTCCGTCAGTCCTCTTTTAACTCAGTTGTAACCACGTGATCGGTATAATGTGTATCAGGTAGAAGATATAACACTGCATTGAGCAGGTCTCCTATGCCACTTGTGTTATGTAAGTTTTATATGATGTAATAATATTGATTAACTTAGTTACATTTACGCATTTAAGACAGTTATCAAGGCCTGGTATAAAATTCGACGCGAAGTGCAATCGTTTCTTATGCATAACATTTTACTTTAGCCGTGAAGGTAATCTTGGAGTTGTCCACACTTGGTGCCCCGTGACCAGTGCCTGGGTACCCACTACCGGCACAAAATGGAGTTGTGCACACACCTTGTGTAGCCTATATGCGACTGTGTGCATGTTTACTCCATTTCCCCTTTTCTGCTGCCATTTTGAAACTTGAGCTCAGAAGCGAGTACCCCAGTGGACTGCCCCAGCTGAACTAACAAAAGCAGGTGCATACCGGGACCTGGTGCCCACTTTTTTTCCCTAATTCTATTCTAGCGTGGGTACTTGGAAAAAGTCGTGTGTTCACATTAGTACGATGCGAGCACCGTACTCGGGCATCGTGCCAGGACACCAAGTGTAAACGCTGCCATAAAGAAATACACTGTATACCAAGTTCCGAGTTTTATGACAAAGAATTTAATAGATGGTAGTAGTAGGTTTTGTTGTCGAGTAGTACAGCAAGCTCTAGACAATAATACAACAAAATATCACTCATAACGTGTAACTCCAATGACATATCTGGTCACCGTCTTGTAGATAATGTTAATTGTAAACGAAACTGAAGTTATGTTATTACTACGGTAATTTTACGTTAAGTGGCTAGTCCTGTGCATTCTGTACCCTCCATGTTCACGTGGTATTTAGATGTGTAGAGAAAACGATAGAAAGATAGAGAGCCTGTGTGGCGGGCGTTTGAAAGGGAAGGGAAAAGGGATTTCGAGCGCGTTAGAAGCGCGAAGTACGTGCGAGGAAGGAGGGAAGGGAACGCTTTACTCTCCTCCCTTCTCCCTCGAGCGCTGTCTTCCTTTCCCCTTCCCTTCCAAACGCATGCCACGCTGGCTAAAAGATCGAAGGAGCCTGCTGTCATGTTCATGAACATTTGACAACAAATGTAGATATTTTTGCATAGTGAAACTCACTTGTGCCTTGGTAGAAAGTTGACGCTCGGTGTACGAGTTTTATTTTCACCTACCAAGCGCATTATGCATTTTGGTATGGTTATCGAGTTGTAAGGTTTATGTTTGCAGACAGCAAGATCCTTGGTTGGAGTAGAAATTGTTTCATATTTCTACCAGTTGTACATTAGCATTTAGCATCTTAAGCAGTAATTTGTGTAAAGTTTATAGCATATATTTAGCAGTCATATCCTCTCTTAATAACCCTTAGAACTCTGTTTAAAGACCCTTCCACACTCGAACTCAGAAGTACCTCCTTTTCAGAAACCATTTCACTCCTAACAAAGGCCAAAGTAAAATTCAAAATTTCTTGTTGTAAAACCCTAAGAAATTAGTAGTACCGTGCAAAAATTTGTAAAATTAGCTTTCATTTGAATGGTAACACCATAAGATTTCGTCCACAGATTCAAAAGTTAGAATTATTGATCATCTCTCCTTAACTCAGTCCGGGAGTAGGTCAAGATGTGTTTGTATTGTAAAGCCTCTCTCACACAATTTAAGGCCGCGAAATGTCTATGGAATGCTGGGCAATTCCCTTCTCAAGGATACGTACCTTTAGAGCGTGAGTTGGAAAGGGTCTTTGAATGGAGACTTGAGCTTCGTCGTCTTGCATGCCTTGACCACTGGTTGACAAAGCATTATTTAATTTTTTGGTCTTTCTGGAGACCGTTTCAGATAGGATTAAACATTAATTTCCCAGGCAGAAGGACAAAATTCTTCTTTGAATTGTAAAGAACCCATATGTAAGTGCAGTTAATTTCAAATTGTCTCAATGCAAAAAAATTATATGCCGGGTAAATTGTACTTGAAGTGCCCGGCTTTTTATGGAAAAAATATTGATGCATGCTGTAATGCCATAATACGCGAGAGTTATTTATCTCCCTTTGTAAAAAAAATCCTTGGTGAAAGATTTCATATAAGTGCTATATAATATATTTTCATCATATGCTTATACCTTTGTAATTTATACTTATATATAATATATGCACATGCATTTTTCATTTCTGCCTTCTTCTGTTGTTATTTTTTTATAAGCAACAAGATGATAATGTGGCGACAATTACTTTATCAGGGTAATTTTTATACGTAGTCCTCTGAAAACATATTAAGAAGACAACACAACATTGTACAAGGAATATTATATATTATATATTTTAAATAAACCCTGGAAAGCTAAATACAAGATATCCTTCTTGTGTTGTTATTGTCTTTAGCGTGACTGATAAACCTGGTCAGATGTTTAAAAATGCGTGAAAACTACTCCCCTATAAAGCTACTGTAAAGCGGGTAACAAAAAACGAGTTTCGAGGCGATGTTGCGCGTTTTACCACCCGCGTTCAAAATTGCGTTGCAACAAATCAGGTTGTTGCAAGTTGTGTGTATACCGACTTCTGTTTGGATAAAATTGCGCGGGACTCAAGCCATTCGCGGGAGCTAGGCGTCACTTCCTGCAAAGCAAGTTTACCTTAGGTCAATAAAACGCGCAACATGGACAGAGTTTGTGGCAAAAAGTAGAGTGTAGAACTACTCTCTACTTTCTACAACAAGATGCAACACCCTCATTTGTTGCAAGACAGGTTTGATTCGGGGGTGGTAAGACGCGCCACATCGCTATTCAACTCAGGGCTAGGCCAAACGTAGAACTTTTCACCAGTCATGAGACGAACTAAACTTAGTAAAGTTTAAGAAAAGTTCGACGTCTGGCTCACCTAAGTTCGTCTGAATGAGTTTGGATCGTCCAACACGTTCTATCCGTCTGCTTCAGACAGATAGAAGACGATCGTCTCCGGGACTAACGTCGATCTTCACATGCGACGAACTAAACTGATAAATTCAAAATTTGTATGATTATGTATATTTAGCATACAATGGAGGACAAAAGAACTTGGGACTATGTGAAAAGCCCTTCCAAGCAATTGTTACGTAGGACCCTGCTCCTAAGGACAATTTTTTGTTCGGCTTTGGGTTTATACCATCGTTCCCCCACTTTCCCTAGCAATGTTGTGGCCAAAAAAAGCGCTCATTTTCACCCACTTTGCTCCAAATTCAACTTTGTTTGGGGGTGGAAGGGGAGGGGTCACTGGTTTTAGTAATATCACTGGAAAGGTCCCAACACTTTTGACCTCCATTGTAGTTCGGGAGAAAATTTATTGCTGATCATAAAATTGCTTTTTGACCTGATTCAGTTGATTGGTTCGACGCGTTCTAAGCTCGACGTCTGACCCTAACTTAATTTAGGTCGACCCAAACTAGAGTTTGGTTCGTCTCGTGAAAAGTTCGACGTTTGGCCTAGGCCTCATTTTGCAGCAATGTCGCAAAACAAGTTGCACGTTTTTGTCGCCTATTTTGCCATACCTCAAGAGAGGCCGAACGTTACCGTCCCTCCTTCCTTTAAACTGCAATAGAGTAGTTAGAGTGAATGTCCAGCAAAAGAAAGGCAATAGAAGCGTGAACTAAGAGAAGTCTTGAAAGCTCTCCAAATTCTGCCTCCTGCGCATGCCCGGACTTCGGACATCAGGAATAGGCGGCATTCTCGTTCCCAGTGCCACTCGGCTTAAGTTGTAACAGACGAGTTTTCAAGGCCACCTAACCACTGACGGGCTCTGGAAACAAGAATAAAACAAAAGGCAGCGTAATGCTCGACTTATTGGCAGCGTTTGGGTTCTCTTTGGCTAGAAAACTGAGGCGTTTTTCCGGGTAGAATTTCCAGAGGCGACGTCTGAGTTAATAAAGCGCGAGGCTGGGTACCAAGGGGTGATGGGAAGACACAAGTTGAGAAGTTCTCTTATTTTCACTTCCCATCACACCTCGCACTCTTATTAAGAGCCTTAAAGACTTGACATTAGTAACATTTCTGCCCCGATAGTGAAAGCAACCTTGCTAGCTTGTCTCGTTCCCAAGTGTCGCTGTGGAGCGAAAAACAGAGCTCCAGGTATCATGGGAATATGGGAACCTTCCTGAAAGATTGCGCTTGCCAGGGTAAGACTGAAAACTAGGTGCTCTTTGTTCAAGCGTAGTAATCTCCAATCGTCCAGAGCACTTAATTTCCTATACAATAAAAAACAATTTAACTATAAAAAATTGCGATAAAACATTTCTTAAAATCATTTTAAGATTAAAAAATTTGCTAAAAAATCGCAATTTTTTATAGTTAAATGCTTTTCAAAATCACTTCTTGTTCGTATAATAAAAAACAAGCCAAATTATTCTCCATTGTCGTTTTATTGTATCAGTTACGGTGCTTGTAGAAATCATCTGATTAGGTCAATTTTAATGCAATAAAAGTAGGTTACTATCTGGGTTATGAAAGATTTTCTTATTGATCGTCCACTTGTACTAATAATTATCCGTTCGTGTAGTACACCTGATATGTACAACTATATTTTTAAAACTATATATATAAAACATCTCTGAGAATCCAAAAACTAAAATTACATTTTCCTATTCCTATTTACAGCTATATACACAGTCCTTGGAGCTTTGTACAACCTACCTACATTTGTGTTATATTCTAATATGCCGAAGACTGGCGAGCTTAACTTAATAGCCTAGTTGATTTATCTAACTCCGTTTAGAAGTACTTTTCTCATCTAATTCACAATTTTCCTCCTCCCCCCGCCTCGACGCGGAGATCAAAGCCTTCGTAACGGGCACGTCCGAGTTTTAAAAACTCTCACTTTCAAAACGAGGCTAAGTGCAAAACCTTTCTTGTGAAAATGAGTTTTTTTGCATAAGAATAAAAATAATTTTCATATCAAAGGCCTCGCACTTTCCCTCGCTTTGAAACAGAGGATTGGGACAGCTCGGACATGTCGGAAATGGGCTATTCCAGAGTTTTTTTCGACAAACCAATGTCTGTTTGTTCTGTTAAAGGAGGTGTGCCATAATCCTGCTGTCATTTTCTCAAATATCAAATTAAGTTTTTAGAGAAAAACTAAAGTAGCTTTTTACCAAGGGTCTACAATGCAGATAGCTCTCCATTTTGTCGTATTTTTGATTGATGAACGCGCGATTCGGACACGCAAGTTCTTTCTCTCGAAATTTGCCGTGTTCTTTAAGTTTGTCATGGCAAAAAAAGAGACGCTGCAAGCGGTCTAACGAGAGCGAAAAGTCGCTAATGTGAGAGAATTTCTTGGTCGACTACTGACTAGGTTTGTTTAATGTCAGCTTTTGCTCCTCAAATGGTTCGTCCTCTGAGTCACTGCACTTGTCTGCGCATGTCCAGTTTAGCTGACCTACATCTCACTATACGGTGGTGGTGGATCATGCCGTGAATTTGAGTTATAATTGATGACGTAGTCTCTTCGTGGAATGCTGAGGTCCACCACGTAATGTGAGCAAGGAACCTCTCGCACAAAGTTCGATGGTGTTTGGCTTGTTTGCGTCTCGATAGTAGAACGTTGCAGTTCTGCAGCTCCGATTTCCACGTCTTCCTCTTCTTCAACGCTAAGATCGGTTTGTGACGTTTGAGACTGGCGCGAGTTTACAGTGCATTTGCCATCGCCTTCTGATCTGGAGTGTAGGGTGGCCTGGAACGAGAGAATGTTGAAGGTTAGAACTCTGAAAGAATTTCTTATTTTTTGGCAGAACGTTCTTAGAACCGATGACACCATCAACTAACTTCAAAATTTTGATCGGCTCCGGCTACAAATAGTCCGAACCTATTTCATTGCATAACTAGATAATTACCTAATAATTATTATGCTTTGGTATATTGACTGAGCAGCCTCGGACTGAGGTTTCCCTGTAATGACCTTACTCTCGGTTAAAAAGCGGTATGTAAATTTTTAAATTCACTTTTAATTCATAATCATGGTAAAAATTATCAATCTTTCAGTGACCCTTTAAGCCCTAAGAGTGATCAGCATCAAATTTCTCCTTGTAATATCAATGCTTTGTGAGACAGAGTGGTCATGAGAATTGAGTATATGATGAGGAAAGATGAGTGTAATCGATATTTCAACAAATTCTCCCCACTACTTCTATTGAAAAAGTATAGGGAAAGTAAATGAGAATCTCAATTTTGATATTAGGGTTTAAAGGGTTATCTGATGACTGCGTTGGTACGGACTGAACGAAGAGAAAAGTAAAGAAAAGTAGACTTCTGATCGGCAACAAACCATGATTAATTAAGAAATATAAATGTTTTTATTTTTATTTATTTATTTTTTTTTTCATTTTGGCAGATTTGAAAATATTTGACTACCTTGACCTTCTTTCACTTTCGTCAACTCCCATAAAAAGTGAGCAATTAGATGACTTTGAAAAACAGGCAAGAGTTCATAACAAAACGAATGCGCCTTTGGTCTGCATACCTTCGAACGTTGTTTTCGGCACAGCAACATGGTTTCCATGACAGCAGCCACAATGCACGTGATCCACCCGCCCCCATACACTCCACTCATGCCATAAACGAGGTCCCTGAGTTTAATCTGTATGCCATTACAGTTGGCAGTGTCCCTGAAGATGATTGACACCTGTCGCAACTCACTCTGATGGAAGCACTTGCACGAGTGCTCGACAGGGTAAAATTGGCAGCTGTCCATCTTAGAAAGAAGCGGTGCTACTTCAGTCCCAGCATGAAGTGCCCCGGCGAAACACAGCATCGCAGCAGCGACCGTGAACACAATGGATGATATGACCTGTTGGATTTAGATAGAGGTAAACAAAACGTGAGTTAGACTACCAGCAGTCTCTGGTTTTCTTCAGATTTTGCGACGGGAGCGCACGCGCGCGCGAGCGTTGATGTGCCTCTCCCGCCTCTCTACTTCAGTCACGCCCGTGGCCATTTTCGTTTCTCGAGCGTTTCGCTAGCTCGACGGACTAAGAAAAAAAGAGAGACTGTTCGTAGTCTAAACATGAGTAGGAGGCACGTACTATCTCAATATTAGGGAGCTTAAACTAAAACGTTCTCGAGCGACGCGCGTCAACTAGAAGTGGAATTTTTGGGCAGTGGTTTTGTCCGAATTTTCGGGCAAATAGTCTCTTTAAGGGTAAAGACACTTAGTACAAATTTGGCAGCGTTATGGCGTATCAAAAGGAAAGGCTTCGCACGCGCAAGGTTTTTAATTTGTCAAGAGCCATCAATGGCTTCATTTCATGGAGGCACACCGTGCGAGGGTTATAAGGACTAGTTCAGTTTGACGTCGCTCACTCTGTGCAGTTCAATAGCTAGTCGTGTAAGGCTCTTGAAAGAAAATCTCTCTTGACCCAGATTATGATTTGAAAGATAAACTTGGGCGAACGCAGATCGCGCTCGTAGCTCAATATTTTACAAAACGAAAGTTTGATTCTTTAGGAGGAAAGACTGTGAATTAATTGTATAGTAACGACATACAAGAGTAAGCATGCCATTGCCTGGAGACAAGCAATCTATCAGTGGTCTACTTACAAAGACTCTTGAATGTGTTTTACACGTGAACATCAGTTGTAGGCCAACTATTCCTAACTGCAAAGGAAAAGCAAATACAACACTCGTTGTTAGTGAGTGAGCGATTGACCATTTGTCATTAAGACGTTTTGGGGATGTTCTTCTTCAGACGATTTTTAAAAATTTCTTAAATTCCTTTGAAAATGAGTGGACAAGAATTCTCCAACTTTGTCGTCCTATGATGTAATTAGTGTTAAAGAGGGTAATTAGCAAATTGGTAGAAGTTGTAGCTTAGTTAATTACAGAGCGGCGATAATTATTGGTAATTAAAAGTTCTATTCTTCTCGTCTTCAAACGATACCGTCCAACTTCACCTTTTCATTAATAATACACCCAAATAATGTGTTCGGGACTAAAAAATTAAATTTGGAGCCAGACTTTATAGCCCTTGTTACTTCGATACTATATGAAAACACATTCAGCTCGGTATTGTTTGAAATTCCTTGTACACTCGCACTGTCAGAAGTGATACATTCAGTTATTTGCATGCATCGGCCAGCGAAATCTGCTATTCCCAAAATCGCGTCATTCTATAGAATCAAGAGAGAATAATGGATAATTATCCACTTTGGATAATATGTGAAAAAAAGTTCCTCAGTTGTAAGGCGAATCCTCTTAATCGCAATGCATAAAGTAAGAGTTGATCTCTGAAAAGCAAAATTCCTAGGGTTTATATTTGTCCTTTCTCGGTGCGTTTTTATTCAATTTTTGATCAAATAAACAGGCATGTTCCTCTTTTTCCGTATGATCGAACTCTTTTTTAAAGCTCCAAAAGCAAAAACTCGGTGCGACGTCACAGTTACTATCTTTTGGCAGAGGCTACTGTGGTAAAGTTCACTGCAGTAAAAAATTATCGGGCAGGCACCCCTAACAAGAAACTCCCCTTGCGGGGTACTTGAAACCCTTTTAATTTTCGCATGTGAAACACGGCGCTCACCGTAACATGTGTTTGTTTCTATGCAATTGAGATATTCCACACGTGAGCTGTAACAGGTGGTTGTTTATCGCCGTAGACCGCAAGTGTTGATTTAATATTTTCTAAGAACATGAAAAGAATCAGAACAAAAGAAATTTGTGGCATTTTCTAGGCACGATTCAGCAGGTTCCTACATGAAAGATCACTGAAACGACTTGTTGACGATCTATGTTAATGCCAAAGCAAATCACACATTCGCTTTCAAAAAACTCTCGGCGGTGTAGATCAGAACGGGCCATAAGAACCGTGTCCATTTCAAAACCATCACTTGAATTAACTTCCCTAAAAGTAAGTACATCGGTGTTTCTGGGTTTCTTGATAGGTGAACAATCTCAAAGATCGTCCTCGCTGAATTTTTTGCTTTCAAAAACCTCTCTTTCTTGTCATTTACCCTTGTTGATTCATTCTACTATTTTCTTCTGTTGTGATCACTTCCGCTTTAACTTTTTCCATTTCCGTTCCTTTTAGCCTCCGACCACTCCACCTTTTGTTTACGACTTTTTCAATTAACAGCTGATTTAATCTTTGTGTGGCTCACTCCGCTTCTCTTTTCATAAATGGAAATCGTTTTTAGCCGTCGCTGAGATTCAATCTGATTTGATTGGCTAAGTTGCCTGAGGAACAAAATCATATCGGGTTTCATGAGCGAGCTTGTTCCTTTCTAAGTTAAAACAAGGTCATTCCTCCTTAAAAGGGTCACCAATTAGCAATGCTACCTTGAGGATTAAAAAAAACAGAATGACCTCCTTTACAACCCGTTAATTCGACTCTTTCACATGCAAATACGAAGGGACGCGGCACGAGGCTGTAGTTACTTGCTATGCAAATGAACACGTGCAGCAACTTAACTTTAATACACATGATTTGATCATTCGATCTTCAGATCCTTAATGCTCTACTTAATTATTTCCGGCAATGAGCCAAATCTTTTTTTTTTCTTTTTCAAATCTTAGCTTTGGATTTTTCCGACATTCCGATCATCTCTCACCCTTAAATGCGCAAGGTCAAAATATGCTTACAACCACTAATCGTTAGTTTACACGCAGTCTCCAAAATCCCTCAGAATGTTTCCCTTTCAACTAGTCAGATGTTTAGCCGCTCCATACACCTAATTCGAAAAAGCGTGCAAAAATTAAGGTTGGGGCAAAATTGAGTGTATGCAAATGAAGCTTTCAGCCTACAAAAGCAGATCGCGATATTGTACATTGAAAACAAAACATTTAAGTGTATCATTCAAGACACACGCGTAGATGGCTCTACAACAATTGTTTTTCTAGCCGCGGCACGTGTCTAAAGAATTGTGCCAAAAACGTTTCCTTCAACAAACTTGATCACCTCTGAATTTGAAAAGGGGCATTTGGTCAAAGAGCTAAACATCTTTACGCCGTGCCTTGATTTTGTTGTTTTCTCTTTGCACGAGCCATTTTGCTATGTTGCCAGGATGTCTCAAGTTAGGGGTGTGGTTTTAATATGCACACATCGCCGTTGATTTTTACATGTCTTTAATTGACTCCATGAGATGTTTCTGGTCGTAAAAACATTTCCTTTTCTATAATTTTACTCTCACAGCCGATCTTAAATGCTTCGTTTAATGTTTGCTAGGTTTTTTGATCAGAACGTGCCTTACCAATAGCATGTTATCAAAGTGTAGACATCAGTTTGAGAACGTTGTTGAATATGCATTAGCGTCAACCGACACTTGTTTCTGTTGACATAATTTACTTATATCCCTTAGTTAAACTTATGAGAAATTCGTTGGAGAAATGAGATCTTTGAAAAATTTCTTTTTCAGATCAGAAGTGACTTCAAAACAAAACGGAGATTTGCGGAATACTAAAAAAACTATGGTATTGTTCTCTCCAAGTTTGTTTGAGTCTATTAACTCCATACTGAAACCAACTATTTGAAATGTCGCTCCGCAAATATAAGTTTGGAAGCGCAATGTGCCTGTAAAATAAGCAAGACTTGTTACGTTCGAGTTGTGAACTCCGTCTTTTGTAACTGACGGTATTTGGATATCGCAAAATTAACTTTGTTCTATATATAGTTCACCTACATTTCTTACGCGAATTCGTGACTAGGCAATCTTACCAAGTACTCGTACGACAAAAGACTTGCAGAAACTTGACAGTTTAAAACTTTCTAATGACTTTCCATAATCTCTTATGAGTAAATTCGTGTAAAGGAAAGCTATGAAAGTTTCAAAAACTTATAAGACTTTTGGAATTTCTTCCTTGTTTAACACAATAGAATTAGAGTAATTTAAGAATAACAAGTTTCTTTCAGAATAACACAGGAAAAATAACTGATAATGACTTACCGCTGCCGCCGTTACATAAGATGGTATGAGCCCTTCTGTATGATAAGCAGAAGATGTTACTTCGCGGATGCTATAATAACCGATTCCGAGAAGACATCCAATGGAAAATATCGTAAATCCAAACACCGGTAGTGCCAGAAGCCGCTTTCCGCAGCATAGGCAACTATTGCTTTGCTTGGAGCCTCGGTGAATCACGATATCTTTAGTTCGAAGCAGTTTTTGGTCGGCGGAGTGCGATGTTGAAAGCGATCTTGAACTTTTCGCTGATGGCATGATCTAACTCCTTGCGATTTGCTGACCACGAGCGTGTAGCTGCAAAATTTACCTTCCTACTTCCTTCGTAGTAAATCTTACTGAGTAATTAAAAAAAAGGCGGGAAGTCGATTTTGTAAGCTTTTTCTCTCCAGATCTTGCTACTTTCGTCTTCGAAAACTTCACGTGGGATCCCCGTACGGTTGCAGAAAAGTTCAGCTCAATTTGTGTTGAAAATTTACGATTATACGGTTTCTGAGCGCCGTGCGCAAAGTTACGTATCACTGCTAAAGAGCTTTACGAATGTTTTGATAACCCAACCGAGAGCAATCACTGTTGTTTCCAACGTATTCTTTGTGACGTTCGCTATTGTGTAAATTCATGAATGGACAGTGACACAGTTGAATGGACAGCACGAGGCGCCAATCTTGCTTATTAGCATAACAGTGGTCCACCAACTTAATTACACGCACAGAATGCCTATTCAGGCCAAGTTTAAACAGCTCTGCTTGCAGGTGGCTCTGATCGGGGAATGAATCGGACAAAGAATCAGGTGCTTTTTTCTGTAAGGCAAGATCACAAGTTGATCAAAGATTTCTGGTTGATTTTTGGTCACACGTTTCTTTCACACACCAGTAGAAAAAGTAATCGAATAAAATTAAATTTGATTAGACGCGCGGAAGAAAAATGAATCAACTCAACAGTAGACGGAATTCTTATTACTTTGATTTAAAGATACGATCTCGAAGCACCGTACTCAGCAGCTGAAAAGCCCTTTGCTAAAGCGTTATCCTAGAAGTTGCTTTTAAGGCTAATTGCGGTTGTTTTTATGGTTGATAATGCTCTTAGTATTTAACCGTCCAATTATCGGGTTTTTGTTTCCCCTTTACCCATAGTGTGGGTAGTTTTTAAAAATAACCCCATGCCGAATAATTTAGTTGCGGTGGGCATCTTTAAAATTGTTGAGGTGTTTAATTAAATCAGGAAATTGCCCGATATTGCTCGGGTGCTTTAAATGTTTAGGCAAATAATTATCAGGAGATGTTAATACTGACAAACCAGACGCGGAGGGCCGTGTTAATTAATTGCGCCATTTTCTAGAGATATAGTTTGTATTTCGAAGTTTGAGTTTGTTTGCTTTCCGAGTATTGTTTTTCCAAAGCGACGCTGTATACGAAAAATGACATGAACGGATTAAATCTTTTTCTTTTTACTTATTGCAACACAAATCTTCAAAACAGGCGGACGAATAAATGCGGTGATAAACACTTCATTTTGAATAAAAATGCTTGAAAACAACTGTAAAAAAAACGCTAAGAATTAAAACAGCAGCTGCTTGTTTCTATCAAATTACATTAGTTTCTTTAGAAAAGAAAGCGTTTATGAGGTGTTAATGCTAAAAAAAAGACACGCGCTTTTTTTTTCACCCAGAAGAATTTTTTTTTTTCATTTTTTATGAGCTGTCTGGAACATATTGGACATATAGCAAAAACTCTGCGGTGCAACAAACAAAATGGTGGCTTCTTAAACAAACTGCCCTCTAACTTTGCTAGTTATCTCGTTCTTGTTAATAAAGCAACGCTTCTGTTTAATAAGTTTCTCCTGAAGTGATGCGTTTAGTATCTACACGAATCTCACATTTAATTTAAGGCCGTTCGGGCTCTTCTTTTGGGACATTATCTTTCAGTCCACTCGCCATTTTTGCCGTCTACTCCGACGCCGGGAGTTCAATCACAGATAGCATCTTCTCACACCTCAAACCGTTGTTAAACTGTTCGTTGCTTATTTTGTCCTATTATTTCTCTTGGCAACTCAATAAGATTGTGACAGCTACTTTTGCGCGCTAACTGTATTGTTCGCGAATTCCTCGCGCTAATGCGAGGGTGCCGGCGACGCCGAAAAAAGTACTGCTACTAATTGTCTTTTTATGTTTTGTTTCGATAATTTTCCTAACAGGATTGAGAGGTCGACTTTTTGTTTTGAAATCAAATGAACAAAAACAGACTCAGAGCATGTTCAACAAAAGTACGCTAAAGGATTGTTCAGGACGCAAATGTGTACATACAAAAATGAACGGTGCGCGTTCATATGAAAAATTCGAGGGCGCAAGGAATCACAAACAACTTGGTCTCCTGAAACACGCTCTAGCTTTTAATATTGAAAAACTTCGGACAACAGAAGTCAAAGAAAGGTCCTCAGCAATTAAAAACATTGTTTCTTGTTTCAGTCATTGTTTTTTATTGTGTCCCCGGCGGTTATTTCTTGTGATGAATATGAGGCTCACTTGGGATTACTCTAAACAGCGATGCGCGCGTAATTTTCAAATCGCTAATTGGTTCGGCAGAAGACAAAATCAGTGCAGTCAGTGCGAGCTAAACACGATTAAAAGCAATTTAATTAAATAGGTTTGAAAATACAGATTGTTTTTCACAGAAGTTTCTTGCTGATGTATGACGAGGCTCAAGTGAAACGACATTCTCAATACTCCAAAAGTGAGTTAACTTTTGAACGGTTTACGTTTTATGTCTGAACTCACTGATTCAGTTATTTTTGTTAAGCCTTATGGGTTTAAAAATACAGTAAGCTCGTTGGTTATTAAAAAGGTATGATAGTAGCCTGCTAGGCCAGGGCGAGGATTTCACTGACAGAATATTGCAGAAAAAAAGTGAAAACTGACTAGCCAATCCATTTTATTTTATTTTATTTTATTAGATTCGCCAATTATTGGCAGGGTCACCGCAACGGCATGGCGCCAGTTACTGCGGGCCCGTAACAGTCCCTCCCCCCATGAGAGATAGACCACCACACCGGGGACTACGTCCCCTACTCTTTACGAAAAGCGTGTAGGTTCTTTAACGTCCCACAGAATTTGTATATGAAAGGGTTGTGAGACGGGGCCTACGGTTTATCGTCCTTATCCGAGAAGACTAGAAAGTCTAACCGTTTGCAGATGTCTTTACAAAAGCAGCACTTTCTCCTCAGTTATTTAAAGACCCTGAGTGTTGGTCCGGCCGGGACTTGAACCAGCGGCCTCCCGCTTGGCAGACCGGCGCTTATCCAACTGAGCTGACCGGGCGGCGGTTTTATTAGCGACGAAGGCAAAGGAGGGTCCTTAAGTTCCTATAAATAATTGATACATCAGTTATAATTGAACTATATCCCATCAGACTTACTTCAAATGTTTAAAAACAATGCAAGGTTCACGGTTAAAGCCGTTTTTTAAGATTGTTTGCCTATGTTTTCACTAGAACAATGGGTATGGCGTACAAAAATTAAATGTGAGGCTTTTCATTGACTAGTCGTTCGACAAGAATGAATGTGCGTTTGTAACCATATTATGCACATAAAAAGAGAGAAATCTTATGTTCTGCACAATGCCGTCACAGTAAATCAGAGCATAAGTTGCTGACAAATTGCTTAGAAGGACTTCGGCTGTTTAGCCGTTTATTAATAAAAATAGGGTATAGTATCTGAATTTTGTAGAGATAGTTTTTCTCGAGAAATGCAAAACGTTTAAGCTAGTTTCACTACTTTCAGCCTTAAAATTTCTTTCCCTCAAACTTGACTATTTTCAAAGAAGGTTACTTCAGTTACACATTTTTGCGTCATGAAAGTTAGAGATGTCAGCTTTATCAGGCCAAATTCTTTGCTAAAAGACAGGTCTTTTAGGCAGTAGTTTGCACAATCCGAGACCGGTTGAGGTCTAACTAATGAGAAGGTGTTCCCCCATGCGACACTTTTTTTTCTTTATGACAGAAAACGAGGAACCGAATCAAGATATTATGTTCGCCGAAGAGTATTGCACCATTACATATGGTAAGAAAAAATTTACTGGCCATTGCTCCAAAGTCTGAGGGGGGTCACTACACAAATCTGGCGCACAAAGCCCTCGGTTTTTCTTAAAAATTTTGTTCATGCTATATACTCTCCGTTTTTTTCAAACTATACAAGTTATTGGCGGTTTTAGTTTGCGAAACAAGTCTGGGCCGGAAAATCAGAGGAATCTAGCGATGTGCAAGTGACTCGTTCGTAGTAATTATACGGGCCACTATGGAGCTAATCAGATGCATCCAATGACTGTTTTCTGTAAAATATCTTTTCGGACAAACAAATACTGCCTAGAATTTTCTATTAATTGAGGAAAGCAAAAAAATTTCTAGATGACCGTTTCTTTCATTGACTTCACTTGCACAACTCCCATAATGCACCTTTAATTTGTCCCCCAAAAGTTTTTCGTGAGCTTCTTTTCCAATTTCTCTTGGGACGGCTGTAACAGACCCAGGAGAAACGAAAAACAAAGGTTATGCAAAATTTGGGGAAGCAAATAAGGGGCATTATGGGAGATTTGCAAATGGTGTTTGTACAATTTTCGAAGCTTAGCATGTAATAAACTCTCTCCGATTTTCGGAAATTTGATTTTCACATTTCACTTCCCAAGTTAGGCTACTTTTTGTAGAAAAAAGAAAAACTAAAATTTTCGCGTTTAAAAATGCGACGGAGGGAGAGATTAGAAAATTTCTCACTTTCATATATAATACGTCAAATTGCAACTAAAATTTTCGGGAAAATAATACTCAAGCCCTTGTATTTTCGAAAAGACTCAAGTTCCCTAGGATGACAGAACAGATACAAATTTTATAGCGCGCTTAAAATGCATTTCTCGAGATCTAAAAGTACTCTGGATAGCCTCAAAATGTTTTTTTTATGTATTTAGGAGGAAACCGTCGTTGGGTGCCCCTGGCTAATGCTATTTTCCGCGACAACAATCGTTCTGTTTATTTGCTGTTCGATGATCAGCTGGGTTTGCTTTGTGTTAGCTTACCTAACGTAATCACAGGTGGAATAATCGATATATGATAATCATATATTAGAACTGCGGGATGAAGAATTAAACGTAGAGATAAGAGAAGATCATGGCAGTTGTGGACGCAACTTTTGCAGTCGCGAAATGAAAACTTGGAAAAACAAATCAGGCTTGTAAGGGGGAACCGAACCTTGAGCCGTGTTCGAATCCCGCGCAGAAAGACTTTTTTCGAGTTTTCTTTTTGTTACTGCAAAAGCTACGCCCACAACTAAATTGCGGTGATCTTCTCAGCGTTAAATTATGATAAGTGATCAGAAGTTTATGAGGGATAATTAAACAATTGATCGTGATCATTTGGTCTGATTTGCTCGGCTAATTTTCATTGTGCTACGCGTACACTGTGAAAAAATAAAGCTGATCACTGTTTTTCCCGGTTTGTTATGCTTACAATTTGTACCAGTCAAGCTGCTTGAATAAAGAGTACCGGCAACACAAGTGTTCTAGAACATCTGATCAAGTTAGCGTGATCAAAGCAGGTACCGCAGTATCTTGCAATTCGGCATGTGATCACATTCACTATGCGCCGAGCAGGTACTGCGCGGTGCTCACGTGCTCGAAAGTTCAAAATAAAGATTTTTAGGGGCGGGCGTTTTAGATCGCTGCGAAAGAGCTAGCTGTGGCCATAAGGAACAGTACTGAAGTCCTACTGAAAGCCAAGCTACTACACATGTGGGATTGTCGTCTTTCCTCCGAAGATTTCTTTTTTATCACCCTCTTTTTTCTCTTTAACCCTTTCACTGCCAAATTTAGCCGAAAGCAAATTTCGACCAAATTTCCAAATTTCATTTTGTGAAATTTTGAAAAACATATAGCACCATGTGTAAGTACAGGCAGAGAGCTTTCATTTGAGTGGTCACATCATAGGATTTTGTCCGCAGAATCAAAAGTTAGAGTCACCTTACAGAATTCCATCAAACACTCTGGCAGTGAAAGGGTTAAAGAGAAGAAAATAAAAAAATGCACAGCAATAATTAATTAATTAATGTTGAAAGCAAAAATCTCCCTGAGTATGGCGTTCGCTTTTAGAACCCTTTTTAAAACGTTTTTTAGAGGTCTGACTGATCACAGAATCGAGGGAATGCATTAAAATACACGCAATATTTGACCACTTTCAGGGACGTAGCGCGAGCAGATTTTGAAGTTGTACGTACGGAAAGAAAAGTTAAGGCGAATAAGGCGCACCAAACTAAAAACTGCTCCAAAACTCGTAACGATTCTTTGCCATTTATCAGAAGCTATTAACGCAAGATTGAGCGAGCCAAACACTACCTGACTTGGCTAATACGCGCATTTCAGGACTTTTGTGCGTGTGTGAGAGACTAGAAAAAAAAAAAACGTACAAGCCACAGAATAGGGAGTTTAAGGTACCACATCGGTGACAGCAGCAAAAACGGTTCTTAAAAAGCCGAGTGAGTTCGCCTTATTTCAATCTTCATCGCGATTATTTCAGTTTACTTCCTACTTCAGTTGTCAAAAGAAGGCGGATTGTCCTCGAGATGAATTCTTGGGAATCACATCCGAGTTCAGGAAAAGAAAGAAAATCTAGTCGTAGCTTGTTTACGTCACAGTATCAAAAAAAGTGCCGCACTGACATGCAAAGTTGTTGTTTTGCTGGTCTATGACTACTGCTTTTTTGACGTTCTCCTTGCCGTCACCGTCCCGGCATCTTAAACTGATTCCCTAAATGTAAGGAGCCAAAAGACAGATGTTTCAGCTTGTTTACTTGCTGTATTGCACTCATTTAATCTTTGAGCGTTAGTTGTTAATAAAGCACATGTTCCGAATGAATAAAACCACCAGTTTACACGATCTGCGTCTGTACACTTTTATCCGTTTTTCTACGTACGGGGAAAACAAGAAGAACCCCTCCCGTGAAAAATCTTCCTCCACGTGCCTTCATCTGACTTATTAAGCTCGCTCTTAAATAAAGGTACCCGTTATGGCAAAGATTTTTCTACTTTCCCACGCTTTTTAACAGTGGTACCTGATCTATACACAGATACGTTCATTTGAACAATCGGTTTTAAACTAAAGGCTAACCAAACAGTGTTTTTTCTCTCTTGCCCCCAGTATAGCGTGCCTAAAAACTTGTTTATAAACATACAGATAAAGGTCAACCACAAATTTCTTGTCAATTTACGTATTCTGATCTTTTTGTTTGTAGAAACAAAGAGGGAAAATCCAATAGTTTGTAGAAAGTATCAGTTTTCTGTGTTAGTTCTTAATATCTTCCTTAAGGAAGAAGGATTTTTTTTGGCGCCTTGCATTTAAAAATCTTATCTTCGGTGGTCCGAGAATCATTACCTGTTACCACAGAGAGTTTTTTTCTAACGTTCCCACGCTTGTTCACAGTGGTACCTGATCAAAAACAGCTGAGATCGTACGTATGATCAACCTGTCATCCAACTAATAAACTTTCCTGCTGAATTTGTTTTCGTTGATGTAGTCCCAGTAAACGCGTGCCCTCTAAAGCAATTTCAATGCAATATCTTACTATAATGTACGCAGCTCTTCAAATTCACTTGCGATATTTTGTAAACAATAACTTATGGTTTCCGGGACGTCGATACACTCCATTTGGTCAGAATACTCAAGCCCAAAGCATTAACTGACATAAATTAATACATACAGTGACTCACTGGATTCATGTTGCTAGTTTCTGTTTGACTTTTAGCTTTTGACACGCTATGATGGACAACCTATCATGCATTTGAAGGAAATCGTTTTAAAAGCATGGTGATAAGAATTGCTCCAAGTTTTTATCAGAATTTTAGCATTCATGGAAATCGCAACAATTATAGGGAGATAGCATTGATCACAAAACAAAAACTAGCCCTATAGCTAGTTAGAACTGAAGTTTGTCTCACTACATCTTTGTGTCAACTCAACAATCATGTATTTAAAAATTTTACATTAACTGAACGCATCCTCGCGCTCTTATTGATCGAGAGCTATGGTCTACGACAGTACAGACGATGAAAGTGACGTAACATGCCACGCAGTGCCGGTTTTTTTTTTGTTTTTGGTTTTTTGTAAAAAAATAAATGTTATGATAAAAAACAAATCGACCACAATTTTCCATGGTCTACTTGTTAACTAAACTGGTTCATGAAATGGCTGGGGGTCAATTAGTAGACTTCCCAGTTAATTTTATAGCCCTCAGGCTCGCAATAATTTCGAAGTCTATTTTTTGTACTAAAAAAAGTTAGGTTAAATTGCAAATTATAAATTAGTAAATTAATAGCCTGCGTAGCAGGCGCTTGGAAGTAGTGGGCACAAGAAAAAACGGGCGCGTGTCTCCCTCGCGCGCGCCCGTTCTCTCTTTCGCCCGCTACTTCCAAGCGCCTGCTACGCAGGCTAGTAAATTAACCAAACGGAGCCAAGAACACAGAGTCTATCTATCACTGCTGAAGCAATGTTCCCAAGTGTTTCATTGCCATTACTTTATTTTAGTCTCTGAACTTGTTATTTCGCCTTCGTAGTGATCACAGAGATATGGGTTATCTTTCCGGCGGTTTAATCATACACGTACAAAACGACAAGAAAATAACAGACGATTTAATTGAATTGCCCGCCTTGGTGAGAAACATAACTCCGAGCTGCGCAAAGCAACTTGAGCTCACCTTCTTATGGCGTCAGATGTCTCAGATCGGGGACAAAATCGATACTCAGATTTCGTGGCCTTGGAGCCCTTGCTGACCTAGTCTGCTACACATGCTACACAGCCGTTTTTAGTGTTCTCACGCAACGCTCCTCCCCACAGAGTGAGGTGCGTTGCGTGACGACACTAAAAACGACTTTGTAGCAGACTATAGGCGAATCTTTGTTTACACTTTTTGCCTCATTAACATATGCTTATCACTATCTGATGACGCTAACAAAATAAAAACTCTGAATATTGAAAGAGCATAACAGTTTCAGTTATCCCTGAAAATTTGAACCCAAAACACCGAATGATTTCGGAGAAATTCTCTTCTGAAAACTCGAAATTTTGCAGAGAATGTATGGCTCATTAACTTTTTTGCCACACAGCAATTTCGCAGTTTTTGATTGCTGATATTTCCCTCAATATTGCTCGCAAAGAGCTGAAAATTGCACAAATTGCTCCACTTAATCAGCTCTTGCAACTTTTACATTTAGTTCATCTATACGGCCACAGCTTCTGTGAGTTAAGTCGTATGCTACTGAGGAAAAATGTAAACAGTGACGTCAGCAAAGATTCGCCTATTGCTGACCTGGGCGAAATTATCACATAAGCAATTAAACAGATGGGAATTGGCAGTCGGGTTTTGCGCAGAGAAGAAAAATAAAAATCAAAACGGGCATCCACGTGATAAATACTCCCCGCAGGGTGGGGCAAAGGTACAGCCTGTGGGCATTTGACCACGTGACATATAAGTAAACTTGGCGGAGGGGAACTTGAACGAGCGAAGAAGAAGAGCCTGTCGCTAATTGCATTTATGGCGGCGAGGTTGCTCTCCTGTTGTGAAGTCTTCGAAAATTTAAACTTCACTGAGGTAAGTTTTATTTTTTCCATACATATTTGGTGACTAGAATGCAAGACATCCCAGCACAGAGTTATGAACATCGTACGAACCCAAAAACAATCAAGTGGAGAAGTGCTTTCACATTACAAAGTTGAAATTCGGCGTTGCAAGTTATGTGTTGTCAATTGTGTTGTCAGATGCAGTGTTTCTGTGAGGCCCGAAAAAGACTGTGAACTTTACAGTAGTTCTTTCTTTCGTTTATTCCTTAGTCTCAGTTCACTGGCAAAAGCAGTTGTCTTAAACAAAATGGTCTAGCTGCCACACATTTCTGATTAATATTAGATGCACTGTATGATTGTTAGCTTCAACATATCATCAGCGAATGACAAAGCTTTGCAATTACATTTGTAAAATGTTAACTGGCCACTGTATCTACTGTATATGTACGTAATGAGGCTGAAAAATGTGATGATGGTGATTTTGGGTATATATCATATCCTAAATTTCATTCAGAACAAATTTACCAACTTTTTTTCTGTTGCTGGTCAAGATGGACTTTATAGATGTTGGAGGGATAGTCAAGGATATACCAATCACTTGGAGAAACTCTGATCTCTGGTTAGCTGTTGCTTGTATCATGTTCAATCCTTTGTTTTGGAATGCTGTAAGCATCGAACTACGTTTTTAGTTTTTACTTTGTAATATTTTTACAGTAGAACCCTACCTGTAAATCTCAGTTAATCAGGATCCTGGAAGAGGGGGTGGGTTGCACTGCTATATATGGGCTATGTTAAAGTATGTGCCAGCTTGAAAGGTAGGGTATATTAAAGCAGTAAACCCTTAAAATCCAAGTTCTCCTTTCTTGTCCCATATATTTCTTATAAAAGTAGGGGGGAGAATTTGTCAAAATATCATGAGAATTAATCCTGAGTGATAATATCCTTAACTCTCCATGAAAAGAAAAATTTCTTTGATTTTTGATCAGTGCTATAAGTTGTCCATTAAAACCATGAAGGTGCATTTTTCCTTTTTGTTGGAGTTGATACGTTATGTTGTTGCTTAATGCTGATCAGTGAGTTTAAACTTTTGTGCTTTTTAATGAACAGGTTGCTCGCTGGGAATATAGAACCCATTCCCTGACACATTACTGTGGTTCTGCCAAAAGAGGATGTTATATGCTAGCTGTTGTTATTGTCCTACTTGGGCTGTTCAGAGACTACAGGTAAAACAGATTACAAGTATAACTCATGGATATTATTTCCAACATTGTTTAGTTTCAAATGCCCCTTGTATATAAATGAAAGGGGAAGGTCTAAAACTTAAATTGAAGAAAAGCAATGCTATCAAAACTTGACGTTTCAACAACAATATGTCACTATTATCAAATGCAAATGAAAAAAAGTTATGCTTGCTTAAAAGCTTTAATATATTATTTAATTATTTTCCTGATGAGTTGGCCTGGAGTAAGCTAGAGTTCACTGATAATGTTATGTTGGATAGAGGATGGAGGTATGAATGCATTTTGAAGTTACCTCACCTGGAGTAGTCTCAAACAGTCTTTGATGAAGTAGCTATTGTAATCCTTAAAAACGTATAAATTTGTTTTTCTAATTCTATTGGACAGGTTTGAGAAGGCAATTTCAAGCCAGCCCGTAGCAGATGTTCTGTGTACTGATCATGTCAAAATTTGTGGCTCTTTACTGATTCTAACCGGCACAGTTCTTGTTCTTAGTAGTTTCTTGTCCCTTGGCATTCTGGGAACATTTTTAGGTGTGATAAATATTGTTTCTCTTTCACTATATTTCATCACTTTTCTGTGTACCTATCCAAAGAATTTTATTGTAGAAAGCATTGAACTACACTCAGTGTGGTTCCAGTTTCACCGATTTAAAGCTGCCAAGTTATGTACCAAATGTGGCCAACTCAACTTGCTTTCTGTACAATTGTCCCTCGATAATGAAAGCAGTCAGTCTGCCATCAGTCATCAACATGTCCTAGTACTCACCTTACCACTGGTCAATAGCTTCAACTCAAATTGCTGTTAGAGTAATAAATAATAAAGACTTTAATTTATTAATGTACCAAAAGCCTAATAAAGCTTACACAGAGTGTAAACTAATCATAGACACCTTCATTTTCTAGCTTCATTTCCTGTCTTATAAACAAATTTACCACTATTTTTGACTAAGCAGCAGTAAATGGCTCAGCTGCTAGCTGTTATGTAGCCACTCACTGTTTTGGAGGTTTAGCTTTTGAGTGGCTAAGTCTTCTGCAGTTAAGCCTGGGTTGGCCAGAGGTAAAGGCTTAAAAATATTGATGCATATAAGGGGACTGTCTCAAAGACAGCAGCTCTCTTGAGAAATAGTTCAGTTATTGTCAAACTTACCAGATTAATTTTTTGTATATGGATAAATTCATATTTACTGAGGATGAATGGGACTTAATTGTTTTATGCCATTGAATCCACTTGATAGAATTATACATCAACAAATATTACTGTCAGTCATGAGTAATGCAATAAAACAGTTATTTGGTCAATCAATTACCAATATAGTGGCTTAGTTACGTCTTATAAACCTGTGTAGCTTGGTAAGTTTTTTCTTTCCTTTTTGCAGGTGATTATTTTGGAATCCTTTTAGACCAAAAAGTGACAGGTTTTCCCTTCAGTGTCATGGACAATCCCATGTACTGGGGATCAACCATGAATTTTCTAGGATATTCATTAAGGTAAAAAAATAATGCTTTAATGAGCTTTAATATTAACTATATTTGCATGCACCACATGCCTCAAATAGCTTTGGTAGCCAAAGACAGTCCTTATTGTCATAATTTGTAATTACATGTATGTACTACTAAAGTTTTGTTGTTGTTGTAATATTAGCATAAATAGCTTGGACAATGTTCACTTTTTAACATTAATTTTGCATTGTTATTCTAAATTCTACCAAATGAACAGCTAAACTTGTTAAGTAAACTGTTGGAGTTCAGATCATATAACATATTCATTGGGTGGTAAAGCAGTTGGTCTTGTCTCTCTCATTCTTTGTTACTAATATTTAGATCATATCGGTAAGTTGTTTTATGCTGTGTATAACCACCGGCTGGTAAGCTCAGTTGGGAGAGCGCTAGTCTGCAGAGTGGTTGGTTATGAGTTCAAACCCCGGCTGGACCAACACTCAGGGTCTTCAAATAACTGAGAAGAAAGTGCTGCCTTTGTAATGACATCTGAAAATAGTTATACCTTCCAGCCTTCTCGGATAAGGACGAAAACTGTAGGTCCTGTCTCACAGCACTTTCTCATCCAGTTCTTGTGGGACGTAAAAGAACCTTCACCACTGTTTGAAAAGAGTAGGGGACATAGACCCCGGTGGTGTGGCCAACCTTTCCTGAGCTGGGTGGGTTACCTGTAAGGAAAGATCTTTATGTAGGGGAGTGATAACCTCATGATCCTCCTTCAAACGTCGTAATGGCTAACTGTAAACAGTGTAATAATGTTTATTCATCCAAATTATGGTTGTTGCAGGCAGTGCAGTCCTACTGGATTAGCTTTAACAGCACTGGTGGCAGTATGTTATAAGATAGCCCTTCTCTTTGAAGAGTAAGTTTGTAACAGTCTCATTAAAATTTTTATTAACCAGGGCTGTTTACTTATTCGTGTGCCAAACCTAACTGAATGCATAATTAGGCCATTTTTATGATGAGGTGATTTTACCACCTTAGAAAATTCTTAATTATTTTACTTTTTTGTGTAAATAATAAATATTGTTGTTCAAACCCCACTGGGAAATTTTATTAAATTTTTAAAACCCTGCATTCTCAGAGGCCCTTTGAATTTCAAAACCCTTTGTTTCATTTATTGAGAAGAAAGCTGCCACTGAATTTTACTATTGTATTTGCACTTCTTGGTTGTTGTCATAGTTTTAACCCATCTTACTTTGTACCTTGTGTCAAAGCCGACTTATGTAGCCACCTTCCTGTTATGACCGCACGTAGTGAATGGCCTTATTTATTTTGTGATAAGAAAACCCTGTAATAATAATGAGGCCTTCCAAGGGGTAGAAGCAATAGGCAACATCGCCCTGAAAACTGGCAAAATCCTCTCAGAAAGCACCAACAATCAACAGAAAAAGAGGAAAGAATTGTGACAGCAACAACAAACTCTCTTCCATTATTTCCAAACATTTCCCGTTATTTTCTTTCAATTGTTTCCTAATTATAGTATTGCTCGAGAACGGTCCCTCGAGAGACAGATTCTTAATTCTGTTCAGGTTCTATATCTGCTGTAAATTCCAAATTGAGTATCTCAAAAATTCTTTCTGAACAGACAGCAACATTTTCTTCCTAGCTGAAATGCAACAGCAACATTTTTTCCTAACCTACCAGGCAAAGGGCAGTCTCAGAAATGACCGACAATATGACAGCATACCCCCATACCCCCCTCCCCCCCACCCCAGAAGGAATCATTAATGCAGCCACCTGGTAGATTTGGCCAATGTACAACCATACTACAAAGTCCTCTTTTGTTCAAGTTCAAGTTTATTTCAGATTATTTTGATGCAATCATCCAGGCATGAAAGTTATTAGGTGTACATTCAGTCTTATTACTTTAATAGTTTTTGCTGTTTGTAAAATTGCATACTTTCTGACTTATTTTTTTTCTACTTCTAGGCCTTTTACTGAAAGAATTTATGAAGAAAAGAAGATGAGAGAGAAAAAAGCGGATTGAAACATTTCTAAAGTGAAAATCCCCACCTTAATTTCGTTTAAACCACAAGTGTACCATTATTTTTATATGCTAGAAAAGGCGTGATAAAGATTAAAATAATATATTGAACTAATTGAAAATTACAGCTATTCAACGTTCTTAAAAAGGCAACAAATAATAAATATTATGAATAATGTATAAATCCTATAATTCTATATACAAGAAATCATTGAAATTAAAATCTCTGTTGAAAGACCGTCTCAGATTTATTTGTCTTCAAGAGCTCAATTATCACAGTCAACATCATAATCAACTAAGCTCATATCTTAAGCTGCCCTTGTTGCATTACTTTTGACTAGTTTTTTCCACTTGGAAATGTTTTGAGTTTATTATAAAACACTCTACAATGGGCTGATTATACTCTTTGGACTGATAAATCAATCTTGGGTATCCTTTCCTTCTCTTCCCACGAACAGTTTTTTCAATTGAAGGACAAAGAGGAAATCTTACTGGGTAGCCATATCTTGACACAAATAGCCTAAAGCAGTGGGGGGTCAGTGGGGGGGGGGGGGGGGGAGGCAGTGGGTGGAGATTGAAACAAAACCTACTGTACCTTACATTCTCTGCTCCCGTCCCCTTTTTTTTCTTAGCTTCCTCCTTTTTCCTCCGGCCTTTTTTGATTGCAAAATACAAAACATTGTTGTGTAATTTTCCCCTATTTCTCCTGTGTCTTACCCTTTTAGAACCCCAACTTCCTGCCTTTTTTCTCTCCTACCTCCCATACCCCATTTACACACCATATTTTCCTGGGCTCTCACCCCCGTGTCCTCTACCACAATGTTCTTGAAAGGAAAATTTCAAACATCAACATCTTCAAGCTTCTTCCTGTTCTATCTATTTCTAATAATTACTTTTAGGTTGTTTTCACTTATATTTTTGCTTAATTGAATCCAGATCCAAGCCAAGTGCGCAGGAAAAAATAACAGTTTCCCATTTTTGGATTTTTTAGGCCCACAAAAATCCCAAATTTGGAAGAGTGAGACAAGTCCCAGCCAGGGAACCTGGTTGGGAAATCCCTGGTTGGGACTTGTCTCACATTGCCAAGTTTGGGATTTTTACGGGTATTCTTTAAGTACCCTAAAATGTCCAAAAATGGGAATCTGTTATTTTTACCTGTGGTGTTGGCTACAAAATGTTAAACCCCTGAAACAGTAAAAGGTAGTTGACAAGGGTAGTTCTTGGATTCCCCCACTAATAATAAATATTTTGTTGCAGTATTCAGGAAATTTTGCTGGATACTGTAAATGATTTTACAGCCTCCTTCTCAGTGTTGTGTTAAACTGAGCACTGATTTTGCACCTATCAGTGCAATGTTAATTAACATGGGTCACTGGCATCTGTTTGCTGAATCTTTCTAGAACGAACACTGTACAAGTCAAACCACATTGTACTTCAAGTGTATTGAAACAAACTTCAAAACTAAACAGTTGATCAACCTGAAAAAGGCAACTGAAGAAACCGCAGCAGGGATGAGAGAAGAAAAAACATTTTTTAAATATTTGAAGTAGCACAATCCTTCTCCTGCTATCAGACTTTTTCCTTGTGGTTTGGGTAAAGATGCAGAGATCGGGAGAGGGTCAGGCTATAGGAGAGTAATACAACTGAAAGAATTCAAAGTGGGCAGACTGCAAATTATAGTAGTTGCAGAAAAATATAAGACCTTCATGATTTCTTTTAATACTTCCGCTCCCCTACCGGAAGTACCGAAACGAGCACCAAAGGGGGCGGGCCCTTAGAAGTCACGTGTTAGTCGGCGGGAATATTTTGAATCGAAAATAACATCATCTGATTGGCTTCTCCGGTGGAGTGTGTGACGTCAACGGCTCGCGGACTGTTCGCTTGCGAGCGAAAAGAAGTCAAGGGAACGTTTACGACTGAGTCTTCTGTATAATCCTTAAAATTTTCGGCCATCCTAGGGTTTTCGAAGTGGAGTTGCCTTCATCTTGACCAGGGAAAACACTAAATGTAAGTTGAATCGCATCGTTGTAGTGTTATTCTGTTTTCTTTTTCATGACACTGTCGTTTTGCACCATAGTCTGTTATGTTTTTCAGTGCATGACAGTTTGTGGATTACAAGCCACAGTAAATCGTTTTCCCGCAGGTTTCGGTATATGCATTTTTGTAGAACATATATCCTTAGCGAAGGCCCTGTTAAGCTAAAAAAGAGACTTGAAAAACGGCATAAACATCAATGTTTACGACCTGATCGTGTGGGAGTGTGCAGTATAATTATATTACATGAATGGAAAAGAATTTCGATTCCTTTGCGTTATATTCCTGCTGCTGTTATCGACTTGCCTCTATTTTTCCCCATAGTTTTAAGTAAACATTGATAGAGAAGGTTTATGCCTTTCAGTGCTTTAAAAAGGACACGAAACTTGCAAGTGCGTCGATCTGCTTGAGCCTCGGAATTCCATTTCCTGTCGGCAGTGTCAGTGAGTGGATTTGTAGTTTCGCGCCGACGTAATCGGTTGTACTACGCTAGTGTTCCAATCCTTTCCTATTTTCTAGCTAGCAGATAAAAGACATTGTTAATGTTTTGTATTTTCAGTCTCCTTTTGCTTTGCGTTTTTGGTTTAGGCTCGATTTACTCGAGTCGGAAGTTGAAACTTTTGTCGTAATCGATCGATCGATCGACAGAACCAGTTGTGTCGTGTCACTTCATTGATTCCCTCTGTCTTCATGTTCTTTGACACAATAAAACCACCGTAGTATTGCCCAGCTTTATATTGTATTCTGATTTTCCATTTTTATCATGAAAATGCAGTTGATACTGCATAATCGTTGTGAAAAAAATCTTTGCCTGTATCATCTCCCGGCCTCAACGATTGTTTACATTGAAGATTCCGTGAACTGGCTTAGTTATATTCAAACAATTTTATTCGTGTTGCGTTTTCCTGAGCTAAGACTCCGTTCTAAATGGTTTAGGAGATTAAATGGATAGGCTGTATGTTACGCTATCTTGACTTAGTATTTCTCTTTTAGTCTCTATTTAAAATTTCAGCAACAAAATACTGTCACGTCGAAAACATTAACAAGCTTATCTCTTCCTTTACGAGTCAAAAGCGTAATGATATTTGATTTCAGTTTTTCGTTTTGCTACTTTAGTGCTTTTAAATGTTATTGATGTTGTTTCGTTTTGTTTATCATGGATGCACGATTCGACATGCAGTAATTTTAACTGCATTAATTTTTCTGTTTGTGTGACATAAACATACAGCATTTAATACAACTGCAGGATCAATTGTAGTCGACCTTGCCCGTTTTGAAAAAGCTTGTTACTCTCGAGAGATATGCCCGAGCGCGTTGTCAATGAAACTTTTCCTTCAACAAATCCAGTAAATTACTTCAAAATTGCCCATGCCAATGTTGTCATGGCTTGAAGGTCATGTACATGTACACGGTAGGCTGTGATGCTTCAGTGGCTTTCAACCATATCTACCCACACTCGTCTTGTGGCATGCCACGTTGAAGTTAATGTTGTAGGAAGGAAAACGATATTGAGACTGGTTCATTTTAAGAATTGGGAGAGAATTAAATCAAGTAACAAATTTCTGTGATCATTAGCAAAGGTCAATGGGGAATGTTTTGTGCCTCAAATATATCATACTGAAGTTACTTACAAAGTTTTGTACTTGCATTGCTTTTATTTCACTGTTATTCACACCCCTTCATGCAAAACTTTAAGTGGTTTTTACATAGGTACTCCATTTGTTAGCTACAAGTACGTTGTCAACACTCTTGTCTTTAGCCATACAGCATATTTATTTTTCTTTTAAAATGGCTCTGGCATGGTGGTAGACATGCACTGTAATTTAATTTGTACTTATTTGACCCGAAAGTCACCAACTGCAGGGATACTTTCCTGTGTGGTTTCCTCATTGCAAGATCACAGCTACATATTGTCTCTATTAACCTAGGTACTTAGATGGATGCACCTGACTAACTTGCCATTCATAATAATATTTACTCATCCCTCTTAAATGATGCCAACAGCCAGCTCTTTTTCTCCTACATCCATTTATGTTTTGTCTCTCTTCTATAGCTTTATACTGGAATTTGCTTGTCACAAACAACAACAAATACATCTAAAGTTCATTCCATTCACTGCATCTTTTAGCCTTTCTTCTTTTAAGGAAAATTTGTGAGTTCTTCTATTAAGACATGACATGTGAGCTTCTCATCCTGAGGATATAAAAAAAGACAGTTTGAGGTTGTTTTAACACTGTTTATTTACTTTGTTTGCAATATAAACCTTTTTTTTCTCTTATTATTTTAGATAAACATCCAAAGGCTCAAGCCACATCATACTGTTTGAATGAGGCTGTGGAGCAAGACATGAAGAGGGTCCGTCCTGAAGACCACGACGGTGTATATGGTCAAAACAGGCAGAGTTTCCGCCCTCCCCCTGTTCTTGCCCCAGCTCCTGTTGGCATGACAACTAATTATGAACAGCTGCAGCAAGATGGATTAGGCGGTTTGGCACAATTTCCTGGGGCAGCACAGATGGCAGGGACTCCAGGTTATCAGTAAGTATCTTATGTACCAGCTATTTGTTTTTTGTTTGTTTTGTTTGTCTGTTTTTTTGTCATCTTTAATAGTGGAGAAACTTCTTGAGACAAATTTTTAGAGGATAAGCACAAAACCTCACTCTTTACTAGAATGTTGAGTCCATGCTCTCTGATTGTCTCCTAAGTGTCAATTTGTTTTGCATAGTGAGAGTGAGGTGGGGGGGGGGAGGGGGAGTCAGAGGAGGGGGAAGAGCCAAGAGGCAAGTATAGCAAATTTTTACTCACAAACAGTCGTGTTCCAATTTCATGTTACAGTAGTGGTCCATTTTCTAGTTTGTATCAGTGTGGATTTATTTGCTGCTTATGTGTATAGCCATTGCATTTGCCTGTAATGGCTTTTTTTTCACTGGGCAAGTGCGCCATTTATATGAGTATGCTGCAAATTTTTTATCTATTGTATCTGATTCTTAAAGTGCCCATCACCTAAAATTTTATATTTTCTTATCTGAAACTATATCTTACTAAAATAACTTTTGCGAAAAAATTTTGCCATTTCAACAAAACGCGATTTTTTAACCAATTTTTGAAGTCGACATTTTTGCGGTACACCTGCAAGAAGAGAGTTTTTCTGAAACAGAAAAACCTACCAGAACTTTTAATGTTTTCCTGTAGATAAAGTCACGTGTTCCTTAAAGTCCGTCATACCCCGAAAGAAGACTAAGACGAATGGTGTGCCAAAATGCCAGCAAATTTGAACGTTTTTAAAAAATTCTAAAAAAATTTTTTTCACAGAAGTTATTTTAATAAGGTGTAGTTTCAGATAAGAAAATGAAAAATTTTAGGTCATAGGCACTTTAAGCAATACTGATGTTTTTTTTTTTCGCTAAGTTTGTGTACACATAAATAAATTCATTTGTTTCAGAGGAGTACTGATAAAATAATTAATGATTTCCCTACACGTTGGGACAGTGCAATTTTTTTCTCACTGTGTTGTTTTCCTCCCCTGAAAACAGTGTTGCATAGTAAGCAGTCAAATCAGTGAGCTAAGACAAGAAAAACATAATGTGTTATGGTTTTCTTATATTTTGTTCTTCCTGTCTTCTTCATCTGATTATTGCAGCATTATCATTCTTTTTCGTTAAGTAATAAGTGATTAGTACATGTACCTGCATGCTTTGCTGCTTTGGACAACTGATTTTGATTTTTTCTGTTTTATTTTCAGAGTTCAATCCCAGACTTCACAGTCACATCCTCATGTACAGAATCCAGCTTCAGCCCATCACCAGGTGAGTTGATCTATTATCCACAGAATTCATTGTGCTTTCATGAAAATTGTTGAGGTACATGTAATTTTATGATTTACTATTTTATTCTTGTATATGGCTGCACAGGAAAAATTTTTTTTTTTCAATTGTGTCCACCTATGGTTTACATCCCCTAGTTATTCAAAAGGTGAATAATGCACACCATCAGTGGATAAATCTCTATCCACTGGATAGTGCAGTTCGTTTCCTTAATACTTACACTGTATCTGTCAGATAGTGACGTTCAAACAGAGGACAATGCTATCGAAAGGATACATCTCTGTCCATTGGACAACACATTGATTTCCCTACATACATACATACATACATACATGAACTTTATTAAAGTGTCAAGGTATTTAGCTTAAAGCTAATTGTGGACACTGAAAAAAAATAAAATGAATATAATATAAGATTAAATCAAGTATACATAAAAATATTAAAAATATATCATTAAAATATTATTAATATTTAAAAATAACATTAATATACAAAATTATTACAGACAAACAGCAGCAGTATATGTAAAAATATTAAAAATATATCATTAAAATATCATTGATATATAAAAATAACATTAATATATAAAATTATTACAGACATATACTTATCCTCTGGATAGTATTTTATCCAATGGATAACGCTATCCAATGTTTGAACAACCAGGCCCACTGTACTGTTTATATTTCAGGGCCAGGCTCAGGTGCATGTACAAGCTCAGGCTCAAGGACAACAGCAGCAGTTCCAACGATTAAAGGTAGATTTCTTGAAGTGTGAACCAAAGAAAGTACTATCCAGAAGTTCTGCTAAAGTTCCTTAATACGGGTACAAGGGGTATAGGGAAAAGGTTAAAATGTGGTGTTTGATCTTCGTGTTGTTTCTTTGTTGTTTATAACTTTGTTGCAATTCCTTGATTTTTACCACTTTGCTGACTTGATGCTGTCTGTTCTTCAGTAGTCACACCTATATTAGCGTATGAAGATAATGTGTACATTCATTTATGGTGTTTTTATTAATTTTTTAAGGTGGAGGATGCCCTGTCATACTTGGATCAAGTCAAACTTCAGTTTGGAAACCAGCCACAAGTGTACAATGACTTTCTGGATATTATGAAAGAGTTTAAATCTCAAAGGTATCTTGAAGCATATTTTCAAAGCAAAACCCATTTTAAAATTTCATACTAAGAAAAGGGGGTTGGCTTTATAAATAATTCTGTCTATTTCACTAGCTGTTTTTGCTTTCTTTATTTGACACTTGACACATATGATTGCCAAGGACAGTGGGCAGAAAAATAATTTTCACATCGTGCCATCATTCATTACTTTAGAAACAAGATGGAACTGGGCCCAGTTAACTTTTGCAAAGTCTTTTGGGACTGTTACTAAGGAGAGGGAAAAAATTGGCCAATAGCTGACTGGCATGTCCCCAGTAACAATCCCAGGAACAATTGCGAGGCACATTTCAACTCCAGTTCCCTTCTTGTTTCTTGAGTGACTAAACCAATGGACTAATGTAAACAGGGAGCTCTGTGATTTTTATGTCCTTTTGAAGAGGAAGAAGAAGAGGTCAATGCAATTTTTTTCTGGCTGTGTTTTTTTCCTCCCCTCAAAACAGTGTTTTATGCTAAGCAGTCAGATCAGTGAGCTAAGACAAGAGAAACATAATGTGTTATGGGTTTCTTATACTCTGTTTTCCTGTATTCTTGATTTGATTATAGCAAGATTATGATTATAAATAATAAGTGATTAGTATGTGTACCTGCACGCTTTGCTGCTTTGGACAACTGTTTTTAGTTGTCCAAAGCGGTTTTAGAAAATGGAACAGATCCCATTTATGAATTGTTTGGTATAAGTATTTTTGCCTTAAGTTCTTTTTTATTATTATTATTCCCCAGCATTGACACCCCGGGAGTCATAAGCAGAGTATCATCGCTTTTCAAGGGACATCCAGAACTTATTGTAGGTTTTAACACCTTCCTTCCTCCTGGATACAAAATAGAGGTGCATGCTAGTGACCCTGGAACTGTATCAGTTACAGCACCAAATGGACAGTCACAGATCACCACTCTCATCCAAACTAATCAGCATCCGGTAAGGGTATACTCAAACTGGTAGGATTGAAACTTTATTCCAGTTGGCTTATTTTATTTAACATGTACGGTATGTGTTTAACAGATTATCAGCCCTGCCTAAAATTACTGTGACCTTAATTTTACAAATTGAAACTTATTATCTATTAGGTTTTTGTTAAAATTGATTACGTAATAGATCAAGGGTGAGGTTCACCATTGGTGAATGATCTTGCCACTTTGGTTAGACGTCTCTGATCAACACATGTATAACTGAACAGACACAGCAAAAAGCAGTCTATTTGTTCCTTCCTATAACAGAAAAGAAAACCTAGCTTTGAAGGAATTGTTTGTGGGCATTGTATAAATCAGTTTAGTTACTTTTGATTTCTTACTTGTCAACATCTTGTGCTTATCTTCAAGACTTTGCATGTTAAATTATCCCTAATAATCATGTTTAGATTTCTAATCTTTAAACCAATCAAAAATTCTTCACAACATTCACCATGTGTTTGTCTTCTTTCAGGTCATAGATCATAATGGCTTGACAGAATGAATAAGTATTGATAATAAGGTTTGTGTTATGATAAATTATAGGTCCATCAATCAAGTAGCCAACAGGCACAGCAACAACAGCCACCTCAGCAGAAACAACAACAACAGCAGCAGCAGCAGCAACAACAACAACAACAACCCCTTCAGTCACCTACTGCTCAGCAAGGACAGGTATATACCACTGTTATACGTATGCTGTAGCAACTCCAGCAGTTTGAGCCATATTCTATATTAGTGTTGAAAGTGTGAAGAACAGTGATAACATTTACCACAGTTAATGTACTGATTCCCTGCAGGATTTCAACCCATGACGTAATGTTAAAGTGTACATCTAGTCTGTAGGCTTAAATCTCATTGCTGACTGTGCTTAAGAACTGTTTGTTTCTTTGTAGGGTCAACAACCTGTAGAGTTCAACCATGCCATAAATTATGTAAACAAAATCAAGGTTAGTGCAGATGTGTTGTTGTTTCTAGCGATAGAATATTATTTTGACTCTGGTCCACTAAGAAACTGATGCTGTAGGCTCTGACTTTCAGCTCTTTAAAAAACGGCTGATATTCTTCAGGTGTATGAACCTAGAATTACAATTACATATAAAAGAAGGATGCCGAGCAATTATACACATAAACCCTCCACATCTCCAAATTTATCAGGGCTCATGAAAAGTTCCTTAGAATGAGCGACTATCGAGCTTCTTCAAATCCGAGAAATTGTTTTGTTTTTTTTACAACAATGCTCCACAAAGCAAAGCTGTCACAGTGAATAACACTAGAAAAATCCTTTCCTGCCTGACACCTACCCTCGTCCAGCCTGACGCATCCATTGCATCAGTTTTGCGTTTGCATTGTTCCTTTTGTTCTGGCCTGCACTGTATATGTAGGTCAATCAGTCAATCAATTGTTATCAACGCATGATAACAAGGAAACTGAAGAGTGACCCAACAAGTGCAATTGATATTGTGATGGTAATCTTTATTTCAGAACCGATTCCAAGGGCAACCTGACATCTACAAGGCTTTTCTGGAAATTCTTCATACATACCAAAAGGAGCAGAAAAACATTAAGGAGGCTGCCATGCAGGGAACTCCACTGTCTGAACAAGAGGTATAATGTTAATTGTATTCCTTTCTTTTTGGAAGTGGAAAGTTGCATTTCATCTGCTTAGTGATCAGTGTTCTTCATCAATATCAGGCAATGATGTTGACTGGGCTCACATTTTCTTCTGTATAGTAAGCTGTGATTAGTGGACATTCTTTCATGAAGGTGCTCCCTCTAGGGTTCACTGCCTTGTCGGTCTTTGTCCTTGTGTCCTTTTCTACTTTTAAGACATTTACACTTGGGGATCTTCGTGTACTTCTCATCTACCAGATAGCTTGGTGTTGTTAAGTTACTGCAACATAATTGATGCTTATGCCACTTCCTTTTTCTATTTTTAGATCTACATGAGAGAAGCTAAACTTGCAAATGAGGTAAACAAAAAATTTGTTTTTTTCATATACCCACATTGCCAAGTGGCTACTGGTAGACAGATACTCCATTTGCTTGGTCTGTGTATAACTTCATTTACACCGTTGCTCATTGTGGGCGCAGTGTGGCTGAGTGGCTGTACAGTTCTAGACTTCAGCTCATTTGGCCCAGGTTTAAATCCCACTGTTGGGGGGCTTCAGTATAAACTACCTGATCACTAGTACTTCTGTCATAAAGTCTTTGAAAACGAAAAAACATTTCTGTGGCTCAAACAAGGTTAAATCAATGTCTTTACATTCTTTTTGGTTTTAGGGTGAAATCTTGACTTTGCTTGTATTGCTACATTTGTGGTATTTTTTGAGTTCAAACACTCTGTAGTCTTGGTTGTAGAGAGCCACGGGTTGGGGTCTCAGGTTTTCTTTTTCTTGTTGCAGGTCTATCAACAAGTTGCCAAGTTGTTCCAGAACCAGGAGGATTTACTCCAAGAGTTCAGTCAATTCCTTCCTGATGCAAATGGTGCAGCCTCCATGCCAGGGGTAATTTCTTCATTATTAAATTATTTTAAATTTGTATCATCGTGAGGGCAATATAGAAGATTACTTACATTTCAGCCCCAAAATAAGTGTTGAAATATATCAGGTTTTTATGGTGTGAAAATAACCTTTCCCATTTGGTGACTTGAGTTCCCAAGTTATGTACTGTATAGCCCAAAGGTTAAACATTTGGTTTAATGAAGATCTTTGAATGACCAATTCATCACTGTATTTTCTGCATTCAAATATTGGATATTGAATTCGTGCTTATCACGTTGGAGTCATGATTAGTGCCCTGGGTTGTCTCAGATTATTGTTTTCTTGGTCTTTACTTGAGTTTGGAAACTGTGGCCAGATGCCTGATGTTGTTGTGTTTTGTTTACTTGCCTAGCACAGATTTTGTTTCTTCTCTTTTTCCAGGGTCTGTTATCGTCAAGTAGACTTCAGTCCCATTTATCATCAGCAAGGAATGAGTATGCTCCTCCTGCCAAAAAACCTGCAGGTTATTTGAACTGAATTAATTATGATTGTGCATGTTGCTTTTCATTGTTAATCCTTCCCCGAAAATAGTTGTGCTTACAAGGTTGCATGAAGAAAGGTCCTAAGTGATTTTTGATCTAATATCGAATTCTCCACATGATTTACACTCATACACGGTAAATTTGAAGGAGAATCTTGTAGTTTATCAGTCACCCAAGCCTTTATTTCAAGCGCCTCGTCAGTTACAGGTGACAGTCATACTTGTAATCAAATTACAGTCTTATTCTATAAAACATGTAATAATTCTCAAATATTCTTTGCAGTGGGATTAAATTCATCAAAGCGCATGTCACACCAAATAAGAAGAAATTCCAACAGTGTATCGTCATCCCCTACTCATCCTCAGGCAAAGGTAGACATATTGATTAATAATAAAAGAAATTCTCATTTTATTAGCACACACCAAAGTCCACCTGCGGTTGAACCTACAATAGGTTAGGCTTTTCTAACAGGAAGTTCATATAAAACTGTCTGTGAACAATGAACAAAAATGAAAAAATCGCGGGACCACAGCCAGGATTGATCATACTAAAATGTTGATAGTACATTGCAGATAATTCTTTTTCAAGTGGTTAGTTTCCTGATCTATGCATCTTTTTCCCCCTCTTCACCTAGAAGAAGTCAAGAAGTGCTATCAAAGATGTGTCTTTGGCGGAAGCCCAAAAAGTTGGCACCTTCTCTGAATTTGCATTCTTTGAAAAGGTACAAGAAACCTCTTTGACACTCTGATTGATTGCAGTGGTGATCAGTAACATTGACTTGTAGATGTGTTTTGTTTTGGGGAAAAGAGTGATGCTAAGCCATGGTTCACTGGAGTTTTGGAGGAGTTTTCCTTTTTATTATACACTAATTAACATAAATCAAACACAGCAGCCCACAGAGAGCCTATTCTTCCTTTGGTTTGTTACCTAATTGTTGCATCCTTCTTGTTTCATGTAATATACATGTATGTACTGTTTATATAACAAGCAGGAGTGTATTATCAGGATTGAAAACTTGAGGTGAAGCTGAGAGTTTTTACAACTGATGATACACAACTGCGAGTTTTTTGAACAGCTTCAAAATCTCTGATATAGATCAACTCATTCTTGCAGTAATATTTAGATTGGGGGTTATTTTGCTCTAAAAAATTGGACGTAAAGTTTAGCCATGTCTTATTTCAGATAATGTAAAGACACTCGTTAAACATTAATTTTCTTTTATGTTTTCTTTATGAATTATTAATGAGGCTCTGAAATTATATGTACTGCTCATAGATAGGAACCTTTGAGGTAATATTTCATACCTTTTGTTGAAGGTGAGGAAGGCTCTGAAGAATCCTGAATTGTATAATAACTTTCTTCGCTGTCTTGTGTTGTTCAACCAAGAAGTGATCTCCAGAGCAGAACTTGTGCAGCTGGCTGCCAACTTTATAGGGTGAGCATCTTGATTAACAAGGACATTTTTGTCCTCGTCTGTTTCACTCATCTATTTTGTGTCTTGTTCTTTCTTTGTTTTCTTCAGTGCCAGATTTGTCCCTCTTTAGAAGTTCTTTTATCTAAAATGCACTCTTATTATCTCCTCAGTAAATATGCTGAGCTGTTTCAGTGGTTTAAGGAATTCCTTGGCTATAAGGACTCCTCTCCCATGGAGAGTGTGGCCAGCTTCAAAGAGAGAACATCTGGTGAACTCCATCATCTTGAGATTGGTATGTACCAGTCCCCTTGACCTTGAATGTCTGCATTTTGATAAATCTTAATGAAAATCTCACAGTCAACCCCTAGGATTTCGCAGTAACGATCATTTCCGGTACCGTGTCGTTACCGTAGTCTTAATAATGGAACTGAAAAATAGTCTCCCAGTGACATTTTCAGTCTTCAGGATCAATTTACAGTAATTCACTCTTTTTCCACACTGATGCTTAGCTGGTAGAGCAATTCTTAGTTATGACTCAATTTATATACAAAACTAAAACTTTGATTAGCATCTATCATCTTTCTATTGTTTACCATCTTAAATGGTTTCCAAAATGCATTGAAAGTTACTGGTTAATGGTTTTCAAGGCCAAGAAAAAAAATGACTTCCAGAAATTGAAAACATTTAAGAGGTGGGTTCCCATGAATTTTCATTGAGCCAAAAGAATTGTTATGGATGGTTTTCCATGATCTCTGGGCACAGAAACGACAAATCCTAGCTCTTGAAAGTGTCTATCAAATGAAGCTCTTTACAAATTCGAATCTCAAACAAGGAGGGACCACATCCTCGTATGTACCACCTGTCATTTCATCAATTTGAACTTTGACACCTACCTTGTGCAGAGGGATGTGGTATTTCAAACCATACCCAAATTGGCATGATGGCTAGAGGATAACTAAAACAATCATGTAAATTTGATCAAACAGTTCCAATAAAAATCCTGTTCCACTACCCATACCGCCTAACTTCCTTCAAATTTAATTAATTCCACTTAATTTTCTGGGTTTTTCACAAAAACATTTCCCACCATAATGAAGCCTAGAAAATGCCTAGCTAACAAAAAGGAAAATTGGTTAAGAATACCAAGTGAACTGGGTTGAGGAATACAACAGAAGGAAACCGTCAAAAGTTTGCCTTCTGCATGTGCTCAAAACTATAAACCTGTTACTCTTCACCAGGAACAAAAATATATAGCCAGGGGTCAATTTAATAAAACTTTTGCAAGTGTAATTTACAAGTGTAGCTATTGTTTTCAGACTCTAAAACAAAGGCTACACTTGTAAAACTTTTATTAAATTGACCCCCGATCTTCTTCTTGTTGCTTAGACTATTCTTCATGTAGAAGATATGGTACAAGTTATAGAGCACTCCCTAAAAGCTACACTCAACCAAAGTGCAGTGGACGTACAGCGCTGTGTAAAGAAGTCCTCAATGACACATGGGTATCTTTCCCATCATGGTCAGAAGACACACCATTTCCTGGAACAAGGAAAACACAATATGAAGAGTACATTTTTAGGTAAATATTAAATGCTATATCAGCAGTGATATTATTTATTAAGATGTGCATCTGAAATGGAAGAATAGAAAGCAACAAAATTTTTTTTTTATTATTTAAATTTTTTATTTTTATAAATGCTATATCAGCAGTGATATTATTTATTAAGATGTGCATCTGAAATGGAAGAATAGAAAGCAACAAACTGATTTTAAAGTAAGGGGTGTGAGTAAACTCAACCTGTTGCTGGGTTATGTCAGCATCACCATCTCACAGGCAAATGGCTAAGTGGTAAATTACTTGTTTTCATTTACTTGTTTTCTTTCACAGCCTTGCTTAACTTAAAACCTAAAGGTTTATAGATGTTGTTGTTTAATTTCATCCTTGGTGTAAATTTTGTTTTCCTTTGTTTTTGGTATGGTAATATATGATAGAGCGGTTTTTACTTGACTGTCGTAAAACCAAAACCAAAGTAAATACACTAGCCAACCAAAGGGCGTAGTAAAACCAAAACCAAAACCAATTCCTCAATTACTTTCGACAGTCAAGTAAAAACCGCTCTAATGAGTGAAAACCAAAGGTAAAATTGAACCACAAATTTGTGTTACACTCTCTTTGTCCTTTGTTTTCAGATGTGAGGATGAAAGATTTGAGGTTTGTTTGGAGTTTATTAATTTGTGAATAATTTTGACATTGTAAACCTTTAACTTCTCTTAGGAGTTCTTCCTGAATATTATAATTCATACTAATTCATTAAAGTCGTAATATTGTTTTTTTCAGTTGGATGTTGTTTTGGAATCCAATCTTTCAACAATTCGAGTTTTGGAAGCAATTCAGAAAAAGCTTCAAAGGTAAGATTGATCTTCACTTGGCGGTACTGGTCTAGTGCTCCCTTTGTCCCTATTTTACTTCCTATATTTTCAAACACTTTTGAGTGTTCTACCAAAAAATATTACCAAAAGAATACCTGCCATTTTAACTTGTTTTGCTTTTGTTTGCTTGCAGAATGCCAGCTGAAGAGCAAGCAAAATTCCGACTGGACAGCTGTATAGGGGGAACATCGGAATTCATCCACCGAAAAGCTATTCAAAGGTATTTATTCACAAATTTAGAAATATGTTTCAAAAGGGTGAGTGGAGAGGCTGAAAGTGTCTGTCAATCTTGTGTCTTATTCTCGTCTTGTCTCACAATGAAACACAAAGTAATCTGCGATTAAGTTGTTAGAAATCACAAACAGAACCCCTTCATGTGGTTCTCTAGGTCTCTGTCATGAACAGTGTATGTCATTCCAGCTGAAGTACCTTTTTTTAGCAGTTTCTTGTCCCTGGTCTCTGTTCCTACGAGGCCATTACATGTTCATTTGATGTTAGTGCTAATTTGAATGCATGAAAGCACTTAACAGATAGTGGTGAAAAAGATAATATCTGTGGCTCAGTTTAAATCAACTTTCAGGGATAAGGACCTAGACTTTTCAATCTTTAAGGACTGTACAGTCTTTAGCTGGAAGTTTCAGAAGAGGGAAATGTTTTACTTAGTTGAGTCACATCCAGTGCGTAACATAATAGTAAACTGTTGCAATATTTTTTAACAGGATTTATGGAGACAAGGCTCCTGATATAGTTGATGGTTTAAAGAAAACACCTGCAGTGGCTGTGCCACTTGTTTTAAAGAGGTGAGAATTAGTTGTAAACTAGGGATTTTTTTATCTGTGGCTGTTGTTATGGAGGCAGGAAGGGTGTATAACCTTGCTTGTGTGACTCAAACTTCTCTGCGCTTGTCAACGTCTGTTTATAACTTGTAGTAACAAAGCTTTGCAATACAAAAATTAGGAGGGACACCAACTTAATGAAGGGGGCAGAGCTTAGAGTGTCAGTGAACACTAGGGGCACTTTCCATTTAGTTGCAAGAATTTACATGCCGGACAGATCCAGTACTAAAGAGAATTCCACTATTGATGCAGCCAGATCATTCTATTCAAAAATGGTATAGTCGGCAGTGGTGGGAATTTGCCATTTAATTACCCAAAAATACAAGAACCTGTTCAGCCCGGCAAAGAAAATAGGTTCTTATACAAAAATTCACTCCAATTTTGACGGTCAAAATTCTGGATTTTAATCGTGAGAAACTTCTGAACCTATGAGAGGCCATTATTAATTTTGATATAACAGTATTGTTAGATTCCTCCTAAATTATCCTGATTGCATCCAAGTGTATTTCCTAAAGAAATCTGTATAAGGAGGTATTTATGATAACCACTGCCAGTTTAGTTTGAAAAGTAATTTTTTTGTTATAGGCAGTACAAAGAATCTTATCCTAAACCCTGTAATAATTTTTTTTCTTCATCTGTAGATTGAAGACCAAAGAGGAGGAGTGGAGGGAATCCCAAAGACAATTTAATAAAATATGGCGTGATCAAAATGAAAAATATTATCTCAAGGTAAAAGGAAGACATACAAACAAAATGCAGTACATGTTGCTGCTTTCTCTGTATAGGAATAAGTGTTTTCCCCTTTTGTATGATCTCCTTTGAGTAGAAGGCCAGGGCTGTCATTAAAATTTTAACTTCCCAAGTATATGCAATTAATTTTTTAGCCTGTTGTATTTTTCTTTTCTATTGCAGTCCTTGGATCATCAAGGGATCACCTTCAAACAGAATGACTTAAAGTCCATGCGATCAAAAAGTCTTATTAATGAGATTGAGACTATTTATGATGAGGTGAGTAAATGTCATGTTATACATGTATGACAGCTTTACTTGTTATTGTGATAATGCCTGTCTTCACAGCTGGTAAATTTAACTACCACAGATTGTGTTAAACAAAAGGATCAAGCAATACAACTCCCAGCAAGACCTTGTTGTGTGATTCTTGTTTTATGTAATCTGTTCCTTTACTTGTATACAGAAAGACCAAGCTTGAAGGCTTCTTTCAGCCATAATAGAATTGTAAAAAAAATGTTCATTATACTGTGTCAAATCCAGCTTGTAGAATGCAAATTTCCTTATCAGTGAAACTTTAAAGTAGTTTTAAGTGGCGTTATGACATCAATGTTCACTATTTTTCAAGTAAACAATATGCTTGTTGAAAATGTCTGTTCAACAACAAGGGGAAGACTTCAGTTTATCCCCCTGTATGAACAAAACAATATAGTTTTAAAGCCATTTTCTAGATAGCACTTTCAAAGAGACAAGTTTTAGTCTAATTTTTCCCTGCCACTCCTTACTGTTTGACTGTTTCCTTGTGGTAGCTTAGTAACATTTGGCAGTGCTAAGCCACGTTTAGCTTTCTATTCATAGAAATAGTTCTTCAGTTTTTCAAGTAGCTGTAAATCTCTTTATGTTCCGCCTTCAAGTGCTTGCTCATTTCCTGGTTTGTTTTCCTTTACAGAGAACAGAACAAGCTGCAGAAGGTAATGGGGATGCCACTGGTCCTCACTTGGGCTACAGCTATCAGGATAAATCTATTCTAGATGATGCTGCTGGACTGATTGTTCATCACATGAAGAGACAGACCAGTATCCACAAGGAAGACAAAGCCAAGATTAAAGTGCTGCTGCATTGCTTTTTGCCAGACTTGTTCTTTGCTCCCAGAGGTGAACTAAGTGATGATGAAGACTCTGTCAAGGAACTCAATGGTCTAGGTGTGTGGAAACCCTTCAGTCGTAACAGTGCTAGGGCGTTTGAACCAATGTCAGTAACCCAAAGTCAACTTGCATTTTTATGCAGCATCTGTTAATCGTCGGTTTGTGATTAAAAGACCATGTTTTGTTGTAATCTTTAGTAGTTTTTTTCAGGTGGTTAGTTAAAGAGCAGTGAGGTTTTTGATCTTTTACAAAACTGAGAAAATTCACTCATGGTAATACACATTGGTTTAGTTTAATTTAGTTTAGTTCTAGTTTTTATACCCTTTTACTCGTCAGTAGTAGCCAGAGTAAGAAATCCCCCCCCTTCCTCAAAATAAAAAATCTGCTAAAGAGGCTTTGTTTGAATGGGTACATCAGAAGATTTGCCCATAGATTTCAAAGTTGGAGTGACAAGGCAATGTCGCCAGAAAGTGATGTAAGAGTAAAAGGTTCAAACTTTCATTTTTGTTTTTGTTTCAGGAAAACCTGAACTGACTAATGGTTTACCAGAAGCAGAAGCGGTAAGACATCATTTTAGTGACTTTCTGTCCTTTGGGACACTCCAATATGAACACTTTCACAAGGCTAAATTTTACTAGCTGTACATCTTTGAAGGGTTTGTACAGTGTCTTGAATTCTTGAAAAAGTCTTGAAATTTGCAAAGCAATTTTGTAGACCTGAAAAAAGTCTAGAAAAATGATAAAACGTCTGGATTTTTTTGCAAAGGTACAATTCTCATTCAATCTCGCCAGTAGCCAAGACATTCAATCACAACATGAGAAGTTTCAGAACTCTCCTATGTCCACGTTGCACCATGTTTACTGTACGTTTGCCGTGCATTATGAAAAAAGCTTGGTCTTGTGTTTTTTAAGATCTCCACTGATCAACTATTTTTTGACCTTAAGTCTTGAAAAGTAAATTATTGTGTTGGAAAAAAAGTGTGGAAAGGGTCTTCTGGTATACATCTGTTTTAGAGATATGTCCTTCCAAGAAAGAAAAATTATTTGCAGCTCTGCTACAGCCTCCCAAACAGATAATACTTTACCCTTTATCATAATTTTTTATGATGATGTCCTCTTCAGCTGAATAATTTTGCTACAATGTAATTTTCCTTTTCTTTTCTTATTTTGCAGGATGATGCCTATAACTTAATATTTGTAAATAACAACTGGTATTTACTCTTCAGACTTCATCAGGTAGGCCAAGATGTCAGTAACATTCTTAAAATCTTCACTCTGACAGGAAGACTTGGAAATCTAACCAGTCAAAAAATGCACGGAAAAAAACCTTCCTAAACATGACAAAAATCGTGCAAGAAATGTCATATGAGAATAAGAAAGTTCGGTGTGTCTTAAAATCTGATAAGACAAGTGTCTGTGTTCAATGTTCTTGGTCAAAGTAATACAAAACTTGAGCGTCACTGGAAGAATGAGCAGATCTGAATTTTTCAGCTGTCCATAATCTCACAGGTTGTGTTCATTTAAGATTTTCATTTCTTTCTTCATTTTGTATATCAATTTCTCTTGTCGACTTAATACAAGACTAGTGGATCAGGGACAGAAGAAGCCCCCTTTAATCAGCTAATAAACTACAAAAGGTGTTATCTGTGATGTACAAAAAAGAGATCTGTACTAAAGGCAAGAACAGTACATAGCTGTTCCCCGTGTTTTAACTTGATAAAACAATCCTGCCATTTTCTGTAACAGCATCTCGTGTGTGTCATTTTAGATGCTGTGTGAGCGGTTGCTGAAGATGTATCAGCAGTCTGTTATGATAGCAGAAGGTGAAGCATCAGATAAGCAGCAGAGAAAACAGGCCACAGCCATTGCATTACGACTGAAAGCACCCAGTGAGATAGACCTGGAAGAATACTATCCTGCATTTTTGGACATGATTAGAAACTTACTTGATGGTAAGTTGCTTGCTTCAAAATTTGTTGTTGTTTGTTTGTTAGCTAGTTTTTTACTATTTCATTATTTACTTAAGCCCAAATGGCAGGAAAAGGGGGCTGCAAGAAGTGCTGAAATAGAGTAAGAGTCCTTTGATGACTAGAAAGCTTGACCTGGCTGTAAATGAGACCTTAATGGGGCCTCACGAAGCACTCATAACAATTTGTTTTATTGGGTAGCAAAACTTTTGGTGAATGCCCCAAACAATATCCCCAGACGTAAACACGACAGGTGCGATTTGAAAGAGTAGGAAGTTGGTGGAGGTTTCTGAAAGTTTCAATGCTCCAGTTTAGGTGGTCAAACCAATGCCCCATTCACACCAAAGCTTATACATGTTTAAAAGTTGTTTAGCTAAACATGGTTTAAAATTGTGTGCTTCATGTACTCTGCTTACTGACTTTTGGCTATTTTGCAAATTTTGCAAATTACGAATAAAATGATCACCAAAGGAAAAAAATTCTTTGATCTTTTACCAAATTCCCTTACTGTGAAACTCACAAAACCTTGAACACCAGAAATATTTATGGAATGCTATTGCGTCGCGAGAAATTAGCCAATAAGGCGCGAGATAACTAAACCGCAAACTGCAACGGTAATTAGTTTGTGGTTGTGGGGTATGCTTGCGTATCCTGAACTTTATTGTAATTGGCCAGTACACAATCAACATTCCTGAAATTTTTCAGGTGTTCACGGTTTTCTGAGTTTGACAGTAACTCTTTCCTCGGGAAAATGTATGGAAGTCAGTCTGGAGAATTAGTCCTTGGATATAATGCATGTGTTCTTTCTGTTTTGACTGATTTCAGGTAATATGGACTCCACCAACTTCGAGGATACATGTCGTGAGATGTTTGGTGTACATGCTTACATCGCATTTACCATGGACAAGTTGGTTCAGAATATCGTTAGACAGGTAGAGGCTTGAACCTTGGTTATATGGTGTGACAGTAACCATAGCGTTAATTAATCATGTCATCTTTTGGTAATTGTTAGCTTCAGTGGACCTCATTTTCTTGTGGCAATACTCAAGGGCGTATGCTCAAAAAATCATTCTTGCATGGACTTTTTATTTCAGTAAGACAAAGACCGAATACGTTTCACATTGCTGTTAGAATTTGCCATCATCAAGTCAGGAAAAATATGCTCAGGATAATTGTGGAGTAAAAATTTTAGCGTTTTTTATGATGTTCAGCAGAAGTGGATAACTCAATTTCAACATTGTGAATGAGATTTTATTGTAGTTCTTTTAGTTACCTGTTTCAAAGGGTCAAATCTGCTGAGCATATGACGTGTCGTCAACTTATAATGTGTTTCTTCACTTAGCTTCACACGATTGTAACAGACGAGACATGTGGACAGGTGACTGAACTCTACCAACAGGAGCAAGGTAACCTGGCCACTGGAGGAAGCTCGGCTACACAGCATACCCGAGCTGCATCTGAGTCAGCGTATCAAAAGAGAGCAGAGTCCCTTTTGTCAGACGAGAACTGTTACAAAGTGGTCATTGTAAGTAACATAGACTTATAATTATTGTTGTGCTGTGATTAATGCACAATTGTCTCCTAGTCTGCGCCACAGACAAAACTTGACTTTGTTTAAGTCCGTCTGTGAAACAGCGCAGAAATCCTTGTTCCGAGCCCCCACCTGTGTACCAGGATTTGCCCTCCTTCTTTTGAAACGCGAAGCTCTTCTTGCGACTAAATAAGGGTTTCAGGTCGTTTCGTTTACTCTCCAAAGTGCCTTTTGGATCTAAATAACTAAAATATATTTTCTTTTGTCAGCGAATGCGATGGTTTCTGCAATGTTTTGTCATGCTGGGCCCAGGTCGTTAGTGCTTTTTTTTCCTCTCGGATAGTGATTTACAGATCCAAATGTCGAAGAATGGATTGCAACTATGGAGAAGTGCATTGTGACTCAGTCAAGATTGCTGATCGTTCGGATTCATTGAGAGTTCACCATAAACACGTTCCATGAAAAATTATTTTGGTTTCATACACGCGTCCTCTATTCCGCTCCACGAAAGCCAATTATTTTATTGGTCAATTATGACAGCTGTTGACAGCATCAAATGTCGGTGCGCTCACTCAGGCATGACAGGCCAAGCGGGCGGTTTTCAAAATCCCGGGGTTTGTTACCCTGGGTGCCAGAGACTTTTCTAGCGCGGTTTCCGGTTTCTGCCAAGTCTTTATAGTGACCCGCGCTTCGCCGCTCGTGGCTTCGGCCTTCGGCCAACACCAAAAATTCCCGCCGCACGCGAGAAAAACCTCTGGTACCCAGGGTAGGGGTTTGTCTGCAAGCGTTTCCTACCTTTCTTCCCCGCCCCTCCCCGCTCTTTTACTTTCGCCATCTTTCGCGCGGTCTTTGACTCTCGTTCCTCGTTCTTTGTTCCTGCACCGCACGGAAACGCTTGCTACGCAGGCTACATCTTCTCAAGTGCTCCTTCAAATCCGCATTGAACACAAAGAATATATTTGCCACCGTTGCATTGCAGACTGAGCAAAAACGTTATTATCACTGTAAAATTTTTATGAAGCTCTGGTCTCTTCTTACAACAAGAGAACAGTGCAATTGACCACTCCAGAAAATACCACAACATACCATAATGCTCTTTGTTTGTTACCCCAAAATTTTGCATAAGCATTGTTTTCAGTTTCTCTTGGGAGTTAAAATGGCCCCAAGAGACACTGAAAACAATGCTTATGCAAAATTTTGGGGTGACAAACAAAGAGCATTATGGTATGTTATGGTATTTCTGGAGTGGTCAATTTCCGTTGCTGCCGACAATTGAATCACACCGTACACGTTTCTTACTGTAAGAGACTAACACAGTTCTAATCCTTTTCAACAGCACAAAGATAAGAATATCTGCCGTCTGAGTTTGGAGCTACTGGATTCAGAGGACAATCACTCGGAGGATCCAGTGGAAGTTGAGGTAAAGTAAAGCGCGGTGTTTTTTTTATCACTGAATCGTCTTGTTTTGGTTTCTCACATAATTGCCTTCACCAGCGTCTCAGGCCCGGTCCACATGTATCCGTTTTTGCTTGAAAACGGGGATTTTTTTTCTCCGCTTTAACGAAATCCGCGTCCACACGTTGTGTTTTTGAATCTTTTTTGGCCCTTCCACTCGAAAACGCAATAGTTACTGAAAACGGCACCATCTTTGAGCGGCGAGCGCTTTCGAAAAGATGTGTTTTCCGTGACCGTTTTCACCGGATACGTGTGAACGGTAGGCTAAACCGGAGAAAAAATCTTCGTTCTCAAACAAAAACGGATATGTGAGGACGGTGCGCCGTGCCTCATAAAGAAAAGGAACCATGAATGGGTATTACAGTCCTGAACAAACCTGAACGTGCCCTTCATATTTTTACCTGGCTAGAAGAATGAATGTTCTGTCCTCTTTTTCAGAAATGGAATGAATACGTGGAAAAATTTGTCGGGAGCGAAGAGGTGTCTACAGAAGTTAAGGATCATTTACAGAACAAACCTATCTTTTTACCTAGGTAGGAACTGAATGTATGATGTTGCTACAAGACACTCATTTTCGATGACTTATTTTAATACAAGCAAGTTTAACACAACAACATCACAGCTGTGCGCTGAAATTGACACTTCACGCCATGACACATGTCTGAAAGTTTTGTAAAGGCTTTCTCATTTAACAGGGGCAACCTTGGGGCACTTTATTTTTGCAATTTCTATTATTCTGATAACTAAGAAAGGCGATAAAAAATATTGAATTTTAGTGCGCCTGTATTTTGACTAAGATAAACGCAAGAATTTGAATGCAATTGCATAGAATAGAACATGTTTGTTCTCTTTGGGAAAAGTATACTGGACTAATTGCCAAATTTATTCCCGCAGAAACTAAGTGCCATGATGCAAGTATTATCTTTCATTTAGCCTGCATAGCTGGCGGTATTGTGTAGTAGTGGAGTGAGATTTGGTGGCGGAGCCGTTATAATATAGTCGAGTGAGATTTGACGGCGGAGCTGCCTCGTCCCCACTCCCCTTTTTTGGAACACGGCTCCGCCGCCAAAACTTTAATCTCGCACCCACACAATACCGCCAGCTACGCAGGCTATCTTTCATTAGGTGCCGATGTATCAAGTTAGTTATTAGGCCTCTCCAGTGCGCTAAACGACTCTTGTTGGTGTGTTTCGTTTCAGAACGGTGCGCTCCAACTCGCGAATGAAATCCGCCACCCAAAACAATGAAAAGGAGTCCACAACGAATGATAACGGCTCCTCAACTGATGAGGCCGAGAGTGAAGGAAATAACAGGTATTAAAGTGTTCATCATTTCAGAAAGAAGCTGGTTACAAGTATCGTCCTTGTTCCAAAGTGAATCTCATTGCGGACTCTGGTTTACAATGGCGTTGCCATCGTAACGTAAATGAACAGTGTCACAAAATTTATCGAAATTCAAACAGTGGAAACCGCCACAATACTAAGTGAAGGTTTAGATAATAAAGCAAAAACAAAAAAAGGCACGGATGGACAAACTTGAAGGAGATTTAAATGAGGTTAAATAAATATTTATTTAACACAGTTAACAACAAGGAACGCGACCGTGGTCAGCGGTCAGTCGCTTGGCTCAAGCGCGGTCAGCCTTGCTTGCATCACCTCCATGTGCTCAGTACAGTGTTTCCGTGGCGGCCAGTCTCTTCTTTTAGCCTTTGGATCATTATTTTACCCCCATCCCTCCCCCCCCCCCCCCCCCCGAATTCTTCCACTGTTAAATCAGTGTGACGAGTGCCTTGTTCCTTTGGCGTGGGGGCTCATGGCTGGAGGGCGCGGGTTTGCCAGCCATCGGGGTGTAACTCTGTCTAGGGGCTGGCTGTGCCAAAGGTGGAAGCCCCTGGACATCCCGGGCACCCACCTCCACTCAGCGACGCAGTTGTTAAAGGGATTGATATTGTAATTGTTTTTGAAAAGTTGTTAGCCTAACAGTGTTTCAAAGTTGGTTGTCGTTGTTGTTTGTAACGTTGGATATAATGCTTGGAAGACATGATTGTTTGATACGAAGCCGCTGTGATTTTGCTATTCACGAGTAATTTCTCAATTTTCATGACGAATAGGGACACGTAACTGGCATTATTATACGTTGTTCTCATTAGCTGTCTTCTCAGTGGCTAAGAGCCTACAACTAATTTTGGAAATCAGCGCAACCTACAGATAAGTCATTTATCTGCTGGCAGATAACTGACTAATCTGTAGGTTGCGTGCGCAATGCGTGATTTTCAATAATAATCTCAATCTCAATTCAGGTTCCTTGCCACGGTGTGAATGTCGTTATTTTCGTCAAAACAATGTCTATTAAAACAATTATTAGATTCGGTCTTTTTGATATCCTATATAATCAAGGTCTCGGTAAGTGTTATCAGCCTGGGCCTTCGGCTCGGCTGATACCACTTACCTCGACCGTGATTATTCCGGATATCACAAAACCCTCGTCCAATAATTGTTTATTATCAGCGAAACGAAGTAGGCAGCGGTGACAGGTCAAGAACAGTCGACTGCCCTCGTAGCGGTTCAGTTTACCAACTTGCGCGGTGAACTATTGCCATGATTGTAGTAGTAGAAGGCAAAACTACTTTTCGAGGTTTCAGGGTGTAAATGGACCTTCAAAGCTGTATTATCTTTGGTAAACAGGATAGATTAGAGTCCTAGGGTACTTACCATTTACACGGGGGAAACTGTAAATCCTGGTTGGAAATTCAAATAGTTCGCCCCATTCCTTTTGGGAAGCTTAAGGAAATAAGGCTGTCGTTGGAGGCGATGCAGTTTCTACACCTTTAGTCTGTCCAGCCGATTTGGATATACTTTCTATTTGGTCCTTTTTCCACATGGTCCAATTCAGTTGCTAGTTTTTGAATCGGATAGTTTGTTTTAATAGTAAGGAACCCTTGTCTCTGTTCTATAAACTCATAGTTTACCTCTACGCGTTGTATGTTCTTAGAGATACAAACTCACCAACAGTTAATAGCTCTTTTTGCTACCGCTTGTCTGTCTAAAGGGTCCGAACGTCGTTTGTTTCCTTTGCAGTGAAAAAGAGGAAGAAAATGAGGAGGTCGAGGACATGGAAGTGGAAAACTCAATGGAGTGCAAGCTTAGCTTGAATTCGTACAAAATTCGCTTTGTAAAAGGCAGCGAGGATTACTTGTACAGACGGCAAGCTTTGAAAAGAGCTAAGGAGGTTAGTTCTTCATTTTTTAGAAATAAGTGTGTAAAAAAATGTGTGTAGCTGTTAGTCCAGAAGTCTTGTTTCAAACAGCTGCGATCTAATTCTAGAATGGAAGATGGCGCGGAAAAGAAAATGAGCCTCTTTCCTTTTCGCTAAAAAAAGGAAGAAACGAACGAACACTGTAAACGATTATTTTAAAGACGCGATGAGACAAATTTCCATTTACCACCGAAAAGTACGAGTTGTTACCGTTGCCGTGGGGAACTCTATTCTGTGGCCGAGCATTCGAGGGGAGGAGGTTGCACCCGCCCGCGAGCGGGGAGTCGCTAAGCTTTAAAGGAAGACAGGGTCCCGAAACGTCCACTTTTGAATCTCCTTTGGGTAGCCAATTGACGTTATTAACCCAGTTAATAATAATAGACTATTGCATTACTTGGACTCCCATGGGGTACACCTGGATTTCAAGTTAGGGGGACGATCCAAGTATTTCTGGGTTCGAAATTTTCGATCCCGGGATTTTTCTGGGAAGGAAAATTTTTTTGGAGTGGCTTGAAGTAGGGATTTTTGAGTTTTCAGAACAATCTGAACATTCGTGATAGTGTCCTCCTCTCCCGGCTGCGTAGTTCTGCGAATAAAGTACCACCAAACTTGTTTTGCTGCTGTTTTAATATTTAACGCATTACGTTGCATCTGTTTCATAAAACAAAACCGGGATGGTCTTGCTTAGAGTTGTCATTCTGCATAGTGTTATTGTTGAAACAGCAGATGCTCTTGGGTGTCTCGAAAGTTGTTAGAATGTCATTTAATGCTTCCTGGAAATTTTTAAGGCTCGGGAATTCATCATGGGATTTTTTGGCGGTAAATTTCTGGTCCAGGGATTTTTTGGGGGGTTTTGACTTTTGCCCATATTCGATCTTCCTCGTCACTTGAAATCCGTACCCCCACCCCCCTCCCCCTGGGCTGGGACTGTTATTGTTTTCTTTGTCTTGGGCTTGTCATTTATTTATTTATTTTTTGTTTGTTTGTTTGTTTGTTTGTTTGTTTGTTTGACAGTGTCACCCGGTAGTGGCCAATCGTCTTCACTCCAGATTCCAATCATGGCTAAGTGACTGGGTGAAAAGTAACGTGACAGGAGACCAGGAGGGTCGATGTCGTGACTGGCTTCTGGGTAAAGTAGACGGGCTCCATCCCTGTACCACCACCTGCGAAGTTGTCACGAGCGCCGCCATCGAGCACAACAAATACTCCGTCAAGTGGGATAAGGATAAAAAGGACAAGCAAGAGGCTACACAAAACGACAGCAAAGAAAGTGAACAGAAGGCTGCTTCGTAGAACCCACACTGTATTGTTCTTTTCCTATCAGTCAGTAATTCAAACTAGCGTGATGAACGGTCAAAGGATGGCGTGACAGATAGGGTGCGTGACAAGCTCCTGTCCTGACGACTTCTCAGAAGTTTAAATCCGCAAACAATTTCTAGGGTGCGTCCCTTTACATCAAAAAGTGGATTTCGGGTTAACTGACTTGTATTAGCAGCGTGCAAAGAAAGTCGTGTCCGATAGCCCGGGGCTAGTGGATTTTGCTATCGGGCTAGTGTTTTTTGTTCTTAATTTGCCCGACGGGCAAGTGCTGTTTTTTTGGGATATTCAAATTACAGAAGGATTGTTATCAATCCTGCCAATCAAAAAGGGTTTTGGGGCTAGTTGAAATGACTTTTGGGCTAGTACATGCTATCTACAGCTTGCCCGAATGGCAGGCTGTAAAACTGACTTTCTTTGCACCCTGATTAGCAAGCAGGAGACCGAGTGAGTCGGTTAAGTGCAACTCGGCTTCGTTTCTTGAATTTACATCCGCTAATTTCTTGTCCGTACTCTTCTGTCTTGCGGTCCTTTCTAGACTGTGTATTGTAAATAGCACTACATTCATATTGACTTCTAATTTTGATACATTTCTCGGCCATCCGAATGAATTTGTTCTCGGCCTGCCACAACGGGTTTTCTTTCGCCTGGATTAAAATCATGAGAAATAGACAATTACCAGTTTCTTAAGCTAGCGATAGCACCAAAGTTACAAAAACAGTTCTTAGAGACGAGCTTGCCTCATAAGATCATTCATTTTCTTCCTCGTTCTCTCTCTCTGTTGTCCATTCTTTGTTGAATTTTGTGAGTTTTGTAGATTTTTACTTAACCTTTTAGAAGGGACATCGCGTTATTCGATTGACGGCTTTGAATAATGACACAAAAATAGAGTGAATTCTATTCTTCAACCGTAAATGTTGCTCGAGTATTTTCCTTTAAAGTGATCAGCGCTCTCGTAAGCAGTACGAGAAAGGCAAGCTGCAAACAAGCTCTCTGGGGGGACGCTCTATGGGCGCGTGGGTGAAAAAAAAGAGCCCTCAAAGCTTCCCCGCAGAGAGTTTGCCCACAGGCTAGAGAGAGGCTTTTTTCATGTCCTTTTTACGTAGGCCTGGCCCATTTCTGTCATTTTTCTTTTTTAAGGAGAAGCACAACCTGGTCACATCACCTCAAATTTAACTTATAGTACAACTTGTAGAAGTGCTGTTGTCATTTCTTGGCTCCGGCCCCCAACCCTTCCTTCTCCCAGTGTTTTTGTGAAGATCCTTCATATAGGGGCTAGTGCTTAGCCCCAATCATAGAAGGAAGGTGGGAAGGACTCAATTCTTCAGTGTGCCTGTTAATGCAGAAATATGTGTCTTGACTGAAAAAGTGGTGAATTTGTCGCATGTCGGTATTCCGTGGAGGGTACGAATTGCAATCTAAATATTAGTTTTAATGAAAAGAACAATCTACCTTGTTTTATAAGGTCCTAAGTTGTTGTCTTGCGGTTCTTGACAACAGTTGGAGAGGGTCAACTAAATCGACTTAAAGAAATAAATCTTTGCTTTAATTACACTTCCTGTTAGATTAGGAAAGTAGTGTACAGTACAGACAGACGTAAATCTAGTTATAGCTTATGCTTAAAGCAATGTGATGAACTTTGTGATTTTTAGACTACAGACACTTGACTGTGCAGAATAACTTGTACCAGGAAATGCAGCCTGTAATGCTGTTGTTAGATTTATATTAAGATGTGAATCCTGTGTTATGTGGTCAGATAATTTATTCGGTGGGCCTGACCTTCTTTTACAGATATTTATCGTATCGAATAAAACAAACCTTACCAACTTTGTCTTAAAGTTGTGATTCTTATTCTGTCAGTGTAAAACGCAGACTGCGGATAGCCTGCGTAGCTGGCGGTATTGTGTGGGTGCGAGATTAAAGTTTTGGCGGCGGAGCCGTGTTCCAAAAAAAGGGAGTAGGGACGAGGCGGTTGAACGCGGCTTCGCCGCTCGTGACCGCTCCGGCGTCAAATCTCACTCAACTATATTACAACGGCTCCGCCGCCCAATCTCACTCGACTACTACACAATACCGCCAGCTACGCAGGCTAACTGCGGACCAGGGGTAAACTGCTGACTGAGTGTGAAATGAAAGACTACAGACTGAGAGTAAAACGCAGGCTGGGGTAAAATGCAGACCGAGCATAAACTGTAGTCGCGGAAGAGTTTAAGGGCAAATAAAATCCCGCAAAATACACGTAAACAAACACTTACTTGACGACATATATCTGCTATCACAAATCCATTCATTCTTCTCTTGAACTTCGTCGACGACCCAAAAACATAATCGCAATCTTGAACCTTTTTTCCCGTCCGAGCATGCATAATAGGTAGACTTTACTTTCTATTATCCATTTTCCGAGAGACCTCACGCCCCAGTTTTCGATACACGTGACCGTGAATTGGTACAACACAATGTTGACGCTTAAATAAAAGCTGATGACCCAAAATACTGTACAGAAAGAAATGGGAGTAAATCATTCCAACAACAAATAAAGATGTTCTGCAGGAAATTTGGATGACTTTCTATGAAAGTATTGCAAATCAAGGTACGCGGACGTAATTTGTTCGGATGTTCATTGAAACTTCTGGCGAATGTGCAATGTACTTCACCTAGCCTGCAAAGTAGGAGCATTTTGCTGTGCGATCGATTTGGACTTTCGACTGACCGAGAGTTGCGGCGAGTCAAAAAATGATTCAATACAATAAAACGCCTGCTCTGCAGGCTATAATTCACCTATTTGGAGAAGAAGAAGCACAAATGTTTAAAAAGTCTGCAGTCGATCTTAATTCTACATTTTACCCCTAGCATGCATTTTACTCTCAGTGTGCAGTCTGCATTTTACTCTCAGTCTGCATTTTACCCCTGGCTCACAGTCTGCATTTTACACTGACCGGATTCGTATTTAACTGCGCCTTTCAAAAACACGCAAATTATGAAGTTCAAAAGCCAACTGACGTTTGCGTTCTTCTCTACCGTCAATACCTCATTTTTCTCTCCCCGCCGCGTGTCGCCTTTTCTCACGTGGGATGATTTTCACGCGCGCTCGAGTTTCGCTCGCTCTACTATCACCGGGGAAAAATGGGGGACTAATCGTAGTCTATCATCTTAGTGGACCTCTTGGGAAACAGAAGTTTACTTTAACATGTTCAAAAGGTCATGGTTCGTGATTGTTGGATTTCGAGTAGTTTTCTGTTTTTCAAGGTCCGTTCCTTGTTTTCGTAATTGTGATTTAGGGCAGCAAAAAACGCAATTGTGAAGGCGGCTTTTGAACTTCAGAGTTGGCGTGTTTTTGAAAAGCACAGTAAGTCACATTCATGATGGTAACTGAACTGAGAGGCGTGCAATTTGGCTGTAATCTTGAAGGGAACAGTCTGGTTGTTTTGTGGGGAAAATGGGGTTGTTGATTTAGGATAATGAAAGTTAGTCTCCAAATGAGCTCAGGGGGACCTTGTAGTGATGGATGTCTGGTATTTCTTTACTTATTCCCTTCATATTTTAATTTTCAACAACACCCAGATCCAATATTTTGCATAATTTTTAACATTTCTCTCCCCCCCCCCCCAAATCCAAACCCCCAGAAAAAATTTTATTTATTTAAAACATTCGAAAAATCGAAGAGTTCTCACATTTATTGAACCAATGACTAAGAGCTTATGGCCCCGTGCAACCGGACGCAACATTGTTGGACCAACAATGGTGGGAGTTGTTGCGTCCGTTTGCCCGTAGCCTATTGAACCATTTTTTGATTGAATGATATCTTGGCTAGATTTGGACGAAAAAGGGCAGGAATAAACGAAAGTAAGGCTTTTGACGAGAATGCCCCTGAAATAAGTACGATTTCACTACACAAGGTTCAATTACCAGCGTTCATTGGCAATTTCATCGCCCAAATACAGGACTTAGTCATTGCCGAAATTTTATTGATTCAGGGGCCGGATTGTTAAAAAAGGGCGCCGGAAACCTTTTTAAATCTCATTTTGTACGTAAAACAGATATGGTGAGATTCAGACCAGACGCGATTGAGAGAAAACATTAGTCCGAGTAGTGGATAAATCAGTTGAGAGCCAATGATTTTAAAGATAATGTTATCAAATGAATGTTTGTAGTCCTGTACCCATCAGACAAATCACTACCAGTATACAAGCTCGACTCGATAGGTTCCTCGCATTCTTTGGTTCAATAGGGTCTGTGCAATAATTACCAGGGAGGAGGGGAGGGGGGATGTAAAAACCAGAAGGGGAGACGCCACGTAAAATCATAGCTCAAAAGAGGTGGGTTTCTAGTTTTCTTGTGGGCAAGCTGTCTCACAACTTTGGGGGTGATTGGATATCAACAATACATGATTCATACGTGACCAGAATAAAGGTAGCAATGATTAGTACCAAAGCCATGAACAATTCTGGTTACATGATATTTCAACTTATTTCTACTTAACGGAACAGGAATGTGTCCAGGGTTTTAAAAAGGGAGTGTCTCGTTTAACGAGACAAAGGTAACAAACAGCTGTTGTGTCCTCTCTGATAGTAATTACGTTTTCAAAAATGTAAAGACATTTTCAGCCAAAAAGGGGCGCCAGGTGAACCTCAGCAAACATGAAAATTGTGCGAACAGGAGCATACGAGGATGTCTCCCCCGTTCGATCACATGACAAATATGACGAAAACATAGAGATCGAGGAGGGGAAGAGAGACTAGTAGCTCGAGTTTTGAGTTTTGTTCGTGTTGGTCATTACTCAACCAGGACCGGGTTGTTCAAAGAAGGGTTAAGTTAACCCAGGGTTAGCGCGAAATTTGATTTCAGATATGAAAGCTTGAGAAGCCAATTCAGTTTTATTCTTTCTGCCTACAATTTGATCATTGGATGCTCTAAAAAGAAGAGAGGAAATTACCCAGGAAATACTTTTGAACAAAAGAGAAAGAAACCCGGCTTAAAATTTAACCCTGGGTTAGCGCTAATCGGCCTTCGAACAACTGGGTCCTGAACTGAATCGAGGGTAATTACGCAATTGACCTAAAACTTGAATCCAGTGATTCACAGGAGAATTTAAAAGACGATGCGCAATCGGACTGTTCTGAAATGGTTGCCTTTATATTACTACCTCACTGCGTAAGTTAAAGCAGGAACCTTTATCCAGCCTGGTTTTGAGATAATGTTCCAGATGCAGCCGTTAAAAAACGTTATGATACGACAGAAGGAGGGAACCTGTGAATGTAAGTTGAGGAGGGGAGGGGTTGGTCATTTTTCTTAAGCAACCAGGAGGGGGGTCAGAGCTAACTTGCCTTTGCTAGGGGGTGGTGCTAAGTAATGTCAAGATATGTCAGGCTCATTTTTCGTCCCTCCCCCCCCCCCCCCCCCCCCCCCTCCCACCTCCCTGGTTTCCTGATTGCCAATGAGCAGGAGGCGAGGCGGTCATCAACAGATCAATCAATCGAATCAATCAATCAACTTCATTTAAACAGCAAGCTGGTTTACAGATATGCCGTGTGATAATTACAAGTTATAAAAATAAGACTAATGATAAATTAACAATAATTAGCACAAGAATTGACAATTGTATCTGTTCCTATCGATTCTCATAAACGTGACTATCTTGTTTTGTATGGTAAGCAAGACTAATAATACTAGTAAAAAATAGTAATAATTTGAAACACAAAATAACAACAAGAAATGAGTCATTAAAGAAATAAGATAAAAACATAATAAAAAGTTATATCCTACGATATCGCGAGTTAAAAGCTAGCAAGATCCTCCATCTCACGTGTTTTATTTGACAATTGGTTCCATCGGCGCACCATAAATCATCTTTTTCCTGAAAAGTAGAGTTCCTAACTTGAAAAAAAGACCAAATTAATATAAATCTATACGTTGAATATTAGCGGACTTATGATTTTTGGCGGATTCTAAGCTCGTTTATAAGAACACTAAATTTGACACAAAATGACCTCTGCGCATTTTCGGATAAAATATGATATTTAAAGTTGGAATTTCAAATTCTTTATGCAGTAGAACAGTTTAGTTCACTATTTTCAAGGTAATTTTCGCTCATGCAATCGAATAGAGTTCAAACTGTTTTTCGTAAATTAAGTGACATTTCTAAACAAATTGAACAGCGCGCGCGTGTAGGTAAAATCTTTGGCCGTTGGAACTTAGCGATAGCTATAACTAGTAATTATGGCACAGTCTCTTAGTGAACCAGAATCTTGCACTGATCCCACTCTTTTCCTCTGAACCCGTAGTCACGTGGCCTTGAGGGTTTGGGTACCTTATGTGCCGAAAAGACTCGGAGGCAGGGCGCGTCGGGTTGTTCGAAGTTGGGTTAAGATAACCCAGGGTTTGTGCGTAATTTGAATTCAGATAGGGAAGCTTAAAAAGCAAATTCAGGGAAATTCTTTTGTCTACAATTTGATGATTGGATGCTCTATAAAGAATAGAGAAAATTATCGGACAAAATGCTTTTAAACAATAGAAATAGAAACCTGGGTTAAAATTTATCCCCTAGTTAGCGCTAATCGGCTTTGGAACAACTGGGTTGGCGGCGTTTCTAACAGTAGAGAGATTAAGATTCACGTTTACGCCAAAAGACAAACGTGAATTTGTTCCACGTGACCAAGTTATTTATTACTTTTACCCTAAAATACGTAGTTTCAAGCAACAGTTTTCTCCATATAACAATTGTTCTGGAGAGTTTTTATCTGCTTATTTTTCATTCTGAGAAATTCTCAACTTGAATCTGACGTTTACCGTTTGCCGCAAGCGTGAATCTTAATCTCTCTGACCTCTATCTTGTACTACAATCTTGGACAAAATAAAATGGAACAGCAAACCCCCATCCCCCCCCCCCCCCAAATCAAGGATGAAGCCGCGCGAAGGGTAAAAACGCGCCATTTTCCCATCCTTGATTTGGGGGGAGGGGGGGTCTAGGTTTTCCATTTATTTTGTCCAAGATTGTAGGTAGCAAACAAGCGCATGAGGACAGTTTGACCGAGAAGGCCTGGGAAGACGTCATGGGACCGGGTGGGTGATGCATCCTTGGATGATCTTATGAAAGTTATATTTCTTCAAGCTGTCAATGAAAACTTGACCTTTGACCAGAGATAACCCTGGTCAAAGAGAGGGACTGGGAAGCATAAGAATGAGCGAAAAAAGGAAGAACAGAGGAAAGGAGCGGGGAGGAAAAAAGAATCACCTTATTTGGCTAAAAGGAGACAGAAGCGGCTGCTACGTAGACTAGTATTGCCAATTAAGGCAATTTATAGGATCAAACAACGTGCTTCCTCTTCCCGATCGTCAGGTCGACTGCTTACAAGTTGTTTGTTTACCAATGCCAATTCACTACAAATTCTTTCTAAATACTTATGATCATCACCGAAAATTTCTTTCCCAATCATCAGAGCTTTTTCGTAAAGTTCTTTGGCTTAATTGTATTCTCCCACGCTCTTGTACACTAATGCCAAGTTGCTATAACTTGTTGCTACATCGGCATGATCTTCACCAAAAATCTTTCTGCGCATCATCAGTGCTTTTTCGTGAAGTTCTTTGGCTTGATTGTATTCTCCCAGGCTGTTGTACACTAATGCCAAGTTGTTATAACTTGCTGCTAGACCGGCATCATCTTCACCAAAAATCTTTTCGCGAATCGTCAGTGCTTTTTCCTGAAGTTCTTTTGCTTGACTCTATTCTCCCAGGCTGTAGTACACTGATGCCAAATTGTTATAACTTGTTGCTACATGGCTATGATCTTCACCAAAAATCCTTTCGAGAATCGTCAGTGCTTTTTCGTGAAGTTCTTTGGCTTGATTGTATTTTCCCAGGCTGTAGTACACTGGATGCCAAGTTGTTATAACTTGCTGCCACATCGGCATGATCTTCACCAAAAATCTTTTCGCGAATGGTCGATGCTTTCTCCAGCAGTTCTTTGGCTTGATTGTATTCTCCTAGGCTGTTGTACACTAATGCCAAGTTGTTATAACTTGCTGCTACATCGGCATGATCTTCACCAAATATCTTTTCGCGAATCGTCAGTGCTTTTTCGTGAAGTTCTTTGGCTTGATTGTATTCTCCTAGGCTGTTGTACACTGATGCCAAGTTGTTATAACTTGCTGCTACATCGGCATGATCTTCACCAAAAATCTTTTCGCGAATCGTCAGTGCTTTATCGTGAAGTTCTTTGGCTTGATTGTATTCTCCCAGGCTGAAGTACACTGATGCCAAGTTGTTATAACTTGCTGCTACATGGGCATGATCTTCAGCAAAAACCTTTTCGCGAATCGTCAGTGCTTTTTCGTGAAGTTCTTTGGCTTGATTGTATTCTCCCAGACTGTGGTACACTGATGCCAAGTTGTTATAACTTGCTCCTACATCGGCATGATCTTCACCAAAAATCTTTTCGCGAATCGTCAGTGCTTTTTCGTGAAGTTCTTTGGCTTGATTGTATTCTCCCAGGCTATAGTACACTGATGCCAAGTTGTTATAACTTGCTGCTACATCGGAATGATCTTCAGCAAAAATCTTTTCGCGAATCGTCAGTGCTTTTTCGTGAAGTTCTTTGGCTTGATTGTATTTTCCCAGGCTGAAGTACACTGATGCCCAGTTGTTATAACTTGCTGCTACATCGGCATGATCTTCAGCAAAAATCTTTTCGCGAATCGTCAGTGCTTTTTCGTGAAGTTCTTTGGCTTGATTGTATTCTCCCAGGCTGCAGTAAACTGATGCCAAGTTGCTATAACTTGTTGCTACATCGGCATGATCTTCACCAAAAATCTTTCTGCGAATCGTCAGAGCTTTTTCGTAGAGTTCTTTGGCTTGATTGTATTCTCCCAGGTTGTTGTACACTAATGCCAAGTTGCTATAACTTGCTGCTACATAGGCATGATCTTCACCAAAAATCTTTTCACCAATTGTCAGTGCTTTCTTTAGACGTTCTTTGGCTTGATTGTATTCTCCCAGGCTGTAGTACACTGATGCCAAGTTGTTATAACTACTTGCTACATGGGCATTATCTTCACCAAAAAGGTTTTCGGAAATCATCAGTGCTTTTTCGTGAAGTTCTTTGGCTTTATTGTATTTTCCCAGGCTGTTGTACACTAATGCCAAGTTGTTATAACTTGCTGCTACATCGGCATGATCTTCACCAAAAATCTTTTTGCGAATCGTCAGAGCTTTTTCGTAAAGTTCTTTGGCTTGATTGTATTCTCCCAGGCTGTTGTACACTAATGCCAAGTTGTTATAACTTGCTGCTACATCGCCATGATCTTCACCAAAAATCTTTTCGCGAATCGTCAGTGCTTTTTCGTGAAGTTCTTTGGCTTGATTGTATTTTCCCAGGCTGTGGTACACTAATGCCAAGTTGTTATAACTTGCTGCTACATCGCCATGATCTTCACCAAAAATCTTTTGGCGAATCGTCAGTGCTTTTTCGTGAAGTTCTTTGGCTTGATTGTATTCTCCCAGGTTTTGGTACACTAATGCCAAGTCGCTATAACTTCCTGCTACATCGGCATGATCTTCAGCAAAAATCTTTTCGCGAATCGTCAGTGCTTTTTCGTGAAGTTCTTTGGCTTGATTGTATTCTCCCAGGTTTTGGTACACTAATGCCAAGTCGCTATAACTTCCTGCTACATCGGCATGATCTTCAGCAAAAATCTTTTCGCGAATCGTCAGTGCTTTTTCGTGAAGTTCTTTGGCTTGATTGTATTCTCCCAGGTTTTGGTACACTAATGCCAAGTTGCTATAACTTCCTGCTACATCGGCATGATCTTCAGCAAAAATCTTTTGGCGAATCGTCAGTGCTTTTTCGTGAAGTTCTTTGGCTTGATTGTATTCTCCCAGGCTGTCGTACACTAATGCCAAGTTGTTATAACTTCCTGCTACATGGGCATGATCTTCACCAAAAATCTTTTTGCGAATGGTCAGTGCTTTTTCGTGAAGTTCTTTGGCTTGATTGTATTCTCCCAGGCTGTCGTACACTAATGCCAAGTTGCTATAACTTGTTGCTACATCGGCATGATCTTTACCAAAAATCTTTTTGCGAATGGTCAGTGCTTTTTCGTGAAGTTCTTTGGCTTGATTGTATTCTCCCAGGCTGTCGTACACTAATGCCAAGTTGTTATAACTTGTTGCTACATCGGCATGATCTTTACCAAAAATCTTTTCGCGAATGGTCAGTGCTTTTTCGTGAAGTTCTTTGGCTTGATTGTATTCTCCCAGGCTGTTGTACACTAATGCCAAGTTGCTATAACTTGTTGCTACATCGGCATGATCTTCACCAAAAATCTTTTCGCGAATCGGCAGTGCTTTTTCGTAAAGTTCTTTGGCTTGATTGTATTCCCCCAGGCTGAAGTACACTGATGCCAAGTTGTTATAACTTGCTGCTACATGGGCATGATCTTCACCAAAAACCTTTTCGCGAATCGTCAGTGCTTTTTCGTGAAGTTCTTTGGCTTGATTGTATTCTCCCAGGCTGAAGTACACTGATGCCAAGTTGTTATAACTTGCTGATACATCGGCATGATCTTCACCAAAAATCTTTTCGCGAATCGTCAGTGCTTTTTCGTGAAGTTCTTTGGCTTGATTGTATTCTCCCAGGCTGTAGTACACTGATGCCAAGTTGTTATAACTTGCCGCTACATCGGCATGATCTTCACCAAAAATCTTTTCGCGAATCGTCAGTGCTTTTTCGTGAAGTTCTTTGGCTTGATTGTATTCTCCCAGGCTGTCGTACACTAATGCCAAGTTGCTATAACTTGTTGCTACATCGGCATGATCTTTACCAAAAATCTTTTCGCGAATGGTCAGTGCTTTTTCGTGAAGTTCTTTGGCTTGATTGTATTCTCCCAGGCTGTTGTACACTAATGCCAAGTTGCTATAAATTGTTGCTACATCGGCATGATCTTCACCAAAAATCTTTTCGCGAATCGGCAGTGCTTTTTCGTAAAGTTCTTTGGCTTGATTGTATTCCCCCAGGCTGAAGTACACTGATGCCAAGTTGTTATAACTTGCTGCTACATGGGCATGATCTTCACCAAAAACCTTTTCGCGAATCGTCAGTGCTTTTTCGTGAAGTTCTTTGGCTTGATTGTATTCTCCCAGGCTGAAGTACACTGATGCCAAGTTGTTATAACTTGCTGCTACATGGGCATGATCTTCACCAAAAATCTTTTTGCGAATGGTCAGTGCTTTTTCGTGAAGTTCTTTGGCTTGATTGTATTCTCCCAGGCTGTCGTACACTAATGCCAAGTTGCTATAACTTGTTGCTACATCGGCATGATCTTCACCAAAAATCTTTTCGCGAATCGTCAGTGCTTTTTCGTGAAGTTCTGTGGCTTGATTGTATTCTCCCAGGTTTTTGTACACTAATGCCAAGTTGCTATAACTTACTGCTACATCGGCATGATCTTCAGCAAAAATCTTTTCGCGAATCGTCAGTGCTTTTTCGTGAAGTTCTTTGGCTTGATTGTATTTTCCTAGGCTAAAGTACACTGATGCCAAGTTGTTATAACTTGCTGCTACATCGGCATGATCTTCAGCAAAAATCTTTTGGCGAATCGTCAGTGCTTTTTCGTGAAGTTCTTTGGCTTGATTGTATTCGCCCAGGCTGTTGTACACTAATGCCAAGTTGTTATAACTTGCTGCTACATGGGCATGATCTTCACCAAAAATCTTTTCAAGAATCGTCAGTGCTTTTTCGTAAAGTTGTTTGGCTTGATTGTATTCTGCCAGGCTGCAGTACACTGATGCCAAGTTGCTATAACTTGTTGCTACATGGGCATGATCTTCACCAAAAATCTTTCTGCGAATCGTCAGAGCTTTTTCGTGAAGTTCTTTGGCTTGATTGTATTCTCCCAGGCTGTTGTACACTAATGCCAAGTTGTTATAACTTGTTGCTACATGGGCATGATCTTCACCAAAAATCTTTTGGCGAATCGTCAGTGCTTTTTCGTGAAGTTCTTTGGCTTGACTGTATTCTCCCAGGTTTTGGTACACTAATGCCAAGTTGCTATAACTTACTGCTACATCGGCATGATCTTCAGCAAAAATCTTTTCGCGAATCGTCAGTGCTTTTTCGTGAAGTTCTTTGGCTTGATTGTATTTTCCCAGGCTAAAGTACACTGATGCCAAGTTGTTATAACTTGCTGCTACATCGGCATGATCTTCAGCAAAAATCTTTTCGCGAATGGTCAGTGCTTTTTCGTGAAGTTCTTTGGCTTGATTGTATTCTCCCAGGCTGTTGTACACTAATGCCAAGTTGCTATAACTTGTTGCTACATCGGCATGATCTTCACCAAAAATCTTTTCGCGAATCGGCAGTGCTTTTTCGTAAAGTTCTTTGGCTTGATTGTATTCCCCCAGGCTGAAGTACACTGATGCCAAGTTGTTATAACTTGCTGCTACATGGGCATGATCTTCACCAAAAACCTTTTCGCGAATCGTCAGTGCTTTTTCGTGAAGTTCTTTGGCTTGACTGTATTCTCCCAGGTTTTGGTACACTAATGCCAAGTTGCTATAACTTACTGCTACATCGGCATGATCTTCAGCAAAAATCTTTTCGCGAATCGTCAGTGCTTTTTCGTGAAGTTCTTTGGCTTGATTGTATTTTCCCAGGCTAAAGTACACTGATGCCAAGTTGTTATAACTTGCTGCTACATCGGCATGATCTTCAGCAAAAATCTTTTCGTGAATGGTCAGTGCTTTTTCGTGAAGTTCTTTGGCTTGATTGTATTCTCCCAGGCTGTTGTACACTAATGCCAAGTTGCTATAACTTGTTGCTACATCGGCATGATCTTCACCAAAAATCTTTTCGCGAATCGGCAGTGCTTTTTCGTAAAGTTCTTTGGCTTGATTGTATTCCCCCAGGCTGAAGTACACTGATGCCAAGTTGTTATAACTTGCTGCTACATGGGCATGATCTTCACCAAAAACCTTTTCGCGAATCGTCAGTGCTTTTTCGTGAAGTTCTTTGGCTTGATTGTATTCTCCCAGGCTGAAGTACACTGATGCCAAGTTGTTATAACTTGCTGCTACATCGGCATGATCTTCACCAAAAATCTTTTCGCGAATCGTCAGTGCTTTTTCGTGAAGTTCTTTGGCTTGATTGTATTCTCCCAGGTTTTTGTACACTAATGCCAAGTTGTTATAAATTGCTGCTACATGGGCATGATCTTCAGCAAAAATCTTTTGGCGAATCGTCAGTGCTTTTTCGTGAAGTTCTTTGGCTTGATTGTATTCTCCCAGGCTGCAGTACACTGATGCCAAGTTGTTATAACTTGCTGCTACATGGGCATGATCTTCAGCAAAAATCTTTTGGCGAATCGTCAGTGCTTTTTCGTGAAGTTCTTTGGCTTGATTGTATTTTCCCAGGCTAAAGTACACTGATGCCAAGTTGTTATAACTTGCTGCTACATCGGCATGATCTTCAGCAAAAATCTTTTGGCGAATCGTCAGTGCTTTTTCGTGAAGTTCTTTGGCTTGATTGTATTCGCCCAGGCTGTTGTACACTAATGCCAAGTTGCTATAACTTACTGCTACATCGGCATGATCTTCAGCAAAAATCTTTTCGCGAATCGTCAGTGCTTTTTCGTGAAGTTCTTTGGCTTGATTGTATTTTCCCAGGCTAAAGTACACTGATGCCAAGTTGTTATAACTTTCTGCTACATCGGCATGATCTTCAGCAAAAATCTTTTGGCGAATCGTCAGTGCTTTTTCGTGAAGTTCTTTGGCTTGATTGTATTCTTCCAGGCTGTTGTACACTAATGCCAAGTTGTTATAACTTGTTGCTACATGGGCATGAGCTTCAGCAAAAATCTTTTTGAAAATCATCAGTGCTTTTTTGTGAAGTTCCTTGGCTTGATTGTATTCTCCCAGGCTGTAGTACACTAATGCCAAGTTGTTATAACTTGTTCCTACATCGGCATGATCTTCACCAAAAATCTTTTCGCGAATCGGCAGTGCTTTTTCGTGAAGTTCTTTGGCTTGATTGTATTCTCCCAGGCTAAAGTACACTGATGCCAAGTTGTTATAACTTGCTGCTACATCGGCATGATCTTTAGCAAAAATCTTTTGGCGAATCGTCAGTGCTTTTTCGTGAAGTTCTTTGGCTTGATTGTATTCGCCCAGGCTGTTGTACACTAATGCCAAGTTGTTATAACTTGCTGCTACATGGGCATGATCTTCAGCAAAAATCTTTTCGCGAATCGTCAGTGCTTTTTCGTGAAGTTGTTTGGCTTGATTGTATTCTGCCAGGCTGCAGTACACTGATGCCAAGTTGCCATAACTTGTTGCTACATCGGCATGATCTTCACCAAAAATCTTTCTGCGAATCGTCAGAGCTTTTTGGTGAAGTTCTTTGGCTGGATTGTATTCTCCCAGGCATTTGTACACTAATGCCAAGTTGTTATAACTTGTTGCTACATGGGCATGAGCTTCACCAAAAATCTTTTTGAAAATCATCAGTGCTTTTTTGTGAAGTTCCTTGGCTTGATTGTATTCTCCCAGGCTGTAGTACACTAATGCCAAGTTGTTATAACTTGTTCCTACATCGGCATGATCTTCACCAAAAATCTTTTCGAGAATCGTCAGTGCTTTATCGTGAAGTTCTTTGGCTTGATTGTATTCTCCCAGGCTGTTGTACACTGATGCCAAGTTGTTATAACTTGCTGCTACATCGGCATGATCTTTACTAAAAATCTTTTCGCGAATCGTCAGTGCTTTCTCGTGAAGTTCTTTGGCTTGATTGTATTCTCCCAGGCTGTTGTACACTGATGCCAAATTGTTATAGCTTGTTGCTTCATCGGTATGATCTTCGCTAAAAATCTTTTTGGCAATTGTCAGTGCTTTTTCGTGAAGTTCTTTGGCTTGATTGTATTCTGCCAGGTGGCTGTATACGTTGCCACTTAGATTCAAAACCTTCCATTTACGAGTTAATGCACCCGTTGAAGTGTCGTGTAAGTTTTCTAGTAGATCGTAAGCTAAGTTTGCCACAATTTTCGCAAAGACGAAATAGGAACTTTGTAGACAGACCAAGGCGAGAGTATGTAGCCAATCAATAACTGTATCTAAATCTACGAAGGGCGCAAACCTTTCTAAAAGAGTGCTGTGATCCGAACTAAACTTGGACTTCATCTGCTTAAGTAAAGATTCACAGTGGGGCCTCAATTTTTTACAAAACGAGTAATTCTTTTTATTTTCTTCGAGTTGGGACTTGAAAATCTTTACCGCTTCTGCCATTGTGTGGTCACTTTCAAATGAATTCAGGTAAGCTAACTCGCCTCGTTTCAAAGCTTCATGAACAACTTTATGTAAACGTAAATAAGTTCGTTCACCCCCTTCTTCGGAATGAACAAGACTTAAAGAAGACTTCACAATCTTTGCCTTCATTAAAACCTCTTGCTGGTCTTTTACTTGGGCTTTGACGAACTTTAAAACAGTTTCGAGTGGTAGGTCGTCGTTAGCGCAGAGCGAAAGAAAACAGAATGTATGACGAAGAACCTCGTCTGTTTCAACTGCTCTTTGGATAGCCATTTCTACTGCGGCCATTGTTGTTTTAGGGTAGGCTGAATTCTCATTAGCAAGGACACTTTCTGTCTTTTTTCGCTGGCTGTATGTTGATATGTCTTGGAGGTATGCTTTCCAGTTATAATTAGAGGACCCACTGGTCACAGCAGTTTGCACGTAATAAGCAGCAGCAGCTAAGGCCAGTGGCTGAAAATCGAGAAGTTCAGCGACATTTTCTGCTTGTACTGAAATTTGCGATACTGTTTCCAGCAATTCCACTGCCTCGTCCTGCCTCATTCCTTTGCTTAACGATTCATGATGTGTGTGAGGAGCGGTTTTAGGAATTGTACTACTATCTTGGGTGGTAATAAGCACTTGCCCATGACCCCATTCCTTACTGCCAGTTTGAGGAAGCAAGTCGCGGACTAAGCTTAAGTTAATCACATTGTCTGCAATTATCAACCATTTGATAAACTTGCTGGTCTTCGGCAAAATCAAGCGATGGAGCTGTTTAATTGCTTCAATAGGTTTCACTTGTTTTAAAGAATCTAAGCTTGTCAACGCGTATTCTGTTATCCCTAGGTGTCTTCCAAGGGTGAGGTAAGAGTCAACAAGTGTCTCAATGCTTTCTGTGTTCAGTGTCGCAACAAAGATAAGATCATTGTTTTGTTCAGAAAAGAGCTGTTGTCCAATTTCCCTGGCAAGTTGGGTCTTGCCACATCCTGGATTACCTGACAAAAACACTGTACTGACTGCTCCGCTGGAACCATTGTAAAGTTCCTCCATTTTCTTAGTGATCCCTTCAATATCATGCGAGCGCCTAATGACAACATGTGGTGGACACGATGCGAGAATACAAAATGACTGAAGTTTCGCACTTATTTCCTGTGTGAGAGATTTGTTTTCTTCTTTTGTAGAAACCAGGGCAGCTTCTGTACTTTGAAGAGTGCTTTTTGTCTGATCTAGCTCGGTTTGGAGATCACGAGCCTGCTTCTTAATATTTTCCACTTCCTTCGTTGGAAAGGTCGTCTGGTTCTTTATTTCTTGAATCTCAGTTAAAGAAAGACCAAGGGATGTAAAAGCGTTCACCACTCTATCTACAGAAGTTTGAAAGTCGGCATCTGTCAACTTAGCCTCGGTGATATGAGCAATCTCGTTTCGCACCTGACGAATATCATCCACCTCTTTACAGACAGCAGGGCCTAAAGTGGTGCCAACGGTGTCTGAGTAGAGGATTGCAAAAAACAAACAGGTGCAGTCCCACTCTGTCGTGTTACCATTTTGGATTGTTGCCAGACACCGGGCGTTTTTCTTGTGACTTGCTCTAGATTCATTGTTGAAGAAATCACGGCCATTTTGTGCCGTATCTTTCCATTCTCCAAATGACGTTGCTTTATAGAGGAAATCCCATTCGTTTTTGAAAATCTGCCGCAGTCCTACTGGAACCAAATCAAATCCTATGTAGCAGAGTCTGAAGTAGTTCAGTTGCTCTTGCGAGTATTCCATCTGACCAACTTACAATCCTGTGGGAGATATTTGTTTTTAACTTATTTTTAGTCAGGTCAAAAATAGGTGGTTTACTAATTCATATTGAAAATGTGAACTAGAGATCGGTGTTGAGGGTCGTACAGGGGTATTACCGTGGTGCGGGATTGGCTGATTTTATTTTCCGTGAAACGTGAATTTAATAAATTATTGTTCGTGATCCGGGATCTGAAGGTTTTGCGTGACCCGTGAAGAACTTGAATTATTAACCGATATTCGTGATTTCACCACTCTATTTGGCGTGATTTTGAGATGCGAGTGCTCCCGAAGACTTATTTTAAGACTGAAAACATCAAATGTGACAAGTAACAGACTTCGCTTTAATTAAAGTAATCCATTGTGCAAATTCACGTGCTTTACATGCCTATGAGTGTAGCTAAATGTCGTGGGTCGTGGGTAGTGGGTAGAGGTCGTGGGTCGTGGGTGTGGGTCGTGAGTGTGGGTGTGGGTAAATGTCGTGGGTAAAAAAAGTAAGGAAAAAATGATAAAAAGATAATAATGACAATAATAATAATAATAATAATAATAATAATAATAAATAGAAAAAAATTGTAAAATATTTATAGAAAGAAAATCTCCAACTCCTTGATTGCCCTTGTCACGGCTTCTTCTTCGTCCTCTTCCGGATATTTCCTTAGACACGTGGGACTTGGCTCCTCTTTCACACCATCACTGCCATACATGTTGCCGATGGAAATTTATACACATCTGAGCTATCGCCGCAAAATAAACGAAACAGACGTAAGTTATACGTACAATTTGCAGAAAGTATGGGATAAACAGCTGTCACTCGCTGAATGGAAGTGGCTGCTCACTATTAATCTTTATTCGATATACAATTCCAATGATCAGCGAAGATTTCTTAACACGATGGAATGCGATCACCGTGGGAAAGGGCAGGGAAAAAGGACAATTTTGAGGTATTTCATATGTTTGCATAGAAGTCTTTCTTAAAGAAGTTTTAGGCTAGCTAATAACTTGCGAAGGAAGCACCTTCATGCTCAACCTTTCAAGTTAAGGCGCGGGCAGTATGTAAATTTTATTGCCTTAGGTAAATATAATTTTCTCGATTTTTTTTTTGTTTTGCGTACAAAATCTTTGCTGTAATGATTCTAAATATCATTCCTTTAACTGAAAGGACGTTTCAGTCACGAATGTTGACTTTTTTCAGAAAAAGCAGTTCAGTCTCCAGTTTTCTGTAACCTGCTATAGGTTTACATAGTGTACAGAGTTTCTTATTTTCGTGTCTGTTTGTACTAAATGATTTGCTTACTTGCTTTGCTGACCACGGGAAGGGGAGTAGGACTGGCATGTACACGGAGATTTTCGTTTCATGAATTTTACAACTTTTTGCCTTTTGATTTTTTAATTTTATTTTTTTTTTGGAAAACTTTTTTTTACCCACGACATTTACCCACACCCACACCCACGAACCACACCCACGACCCACGACCTCTACCCACTACCCACGACCCACGACATTTAGCTACACTCCATGCCTATCATGGATCAGATGTCTATTCCTATGCCTATGATCTCCTACGTCACTGGAGGTCAAAGGACAGTGATCCAAAACATCGAACCATCCGAGACATGGAGGGGACGAGTACGTATAGTACGATGAGGGTCGAATGTATTGTATTTTACGTTGACCCAAAGTCTGTCGGCTCGCTTAATTTTCTTGGAAAGGAACAGAACATCAGACTATCCTTAAGATAAAGTCTCATTCAGCCCTAACACTGTCGAAGAGGAGACTGTTACTTCTGCTACGACCGTTACGACTGTTACGCCTTCTACATCGCACGAGGCCATTGAAGATGTTCAAGTAGTAGAGGAAGCCGAGGTAGAAGAGGAGGAAGAGTATGACACTGACTCAGACGCTGAATATCCTATTGCTTACAATAGACTGTTCACAGTCCCCTATTTTTCCGTGTGATCGTCGAGATCGCGTCTTACCGTTAATGGCGGCCATCTTGATTTTCAGTCGTACCGAACCGACTGACCGTCGGGGATTTGATACTCTTCCCCAGGTTAGACTCGGTACGACTGAAAATCAAGATGGCCGCCATTAACGGTAAGACGCGTTCGATCTCGACGATCACACGGAAAAATAGGGGACTGTGAACAGTCTATGCTTACAATTACGAGGTAGATTCTTTATACGATTTGTTGTTTCTTCGGGCAGTTACAAAGCGAAGTGGACGAATGGTCAGAGTCGTCCATCGAGGGTGATTTAGGTTTAGGTATGTGATTTCCGATAAGCAGCCTTTGCTTAGCCTTTAACGATTTTGCTTTCTTCAAACACTCTTTCTACCGTAAGAGAAGGTTATTAAAACGAGTACCTTACTTGTTTATTTTCGTGATTCGAGAAAATGAAATTTTGATAGCCGTGATCCGTGATTCGCTGTTTTTTCTGTTCGTGAACCTTGCGAGAGACCCCCCCTGTACGACCCTCGGTGCTGGACACAGGAATCGCAAAAGATTATGAAAATCTAGTAGATGGTTATAAACTCTGTTAAATAAGAGACGGCAGGCTAAGTACACTACTTGCTTCCCTGGTGCCTTGCTCATGACGTGCTATAAAGTTTTGTTTATTTTGTTTAAGGTTCCAAGGGGTTGGGAGGGGTGGGGAGACAGGAGGCTGACTCCTCCCTAGTCGTCTCTATTTGGATCGCACACGTGACTGGAGGGCGAGCGAGGGTTGATGGGAAAACGAAAGGAAGAGACTCTCTCCCATCACCCCTGGTTCTCCCACGGCGCTTCTCTCGTTAATACTAATGGGAGACTGAGAGACGACAAGGGAAGTGGATCTTGTCATTTCTAAATGCTGCCGAACCAGAACAGGCCGGGAGAAAGTTGCTTATGCATTGAGCACATCAAGAATATCAAAGAGCGTTTTTCTCACTGGAACAAAATGCAATGTGGAAACCCTTGTTAATTAAGCAAGAAACTGAATACAAGTTAATTGGTCTATTTTGCTCTCTGTCACTTTTCCTAGTATTCTGGAGTAATTGTCATGGGATGGCGTCTATTAGACAAGGGGTGTTCATTAGAGAGAGGTGTCCAATACAAACCTAAAAGCGTGGGGGAGGGGGCGGGGGGTGGACAACAGGTGTTTATATGAGTGGAGACGTCTATTAGATCATAAACTGATAAGTATGTTATCATTCGATGTCAGTATATCCGGCTCCATTTTTAAAACCCACCAGTGAAAGCTAAAAGTCTATTTGAATAAATGCAGTACAATAATATTTTTTGTGTTCTAGGCCGTTTCGACTAGCGCTTCAATTGAATGGTAAGTTAAGGGTAACAGATACTCTAGAGGTAATATTACTGGAGTGTAAAAGAAGGATAAAAAGCAAGAATGAGATAAATCCTGTTTGTTTGGAAAAGCTTTTTTTTTCGATATGCAAGCATTGTCGACTCCAGAACTTCCCCCTCGCCAAAAAAATACGCTGGCTCTAGAGTCGAGAAGGGTAGGGTGGGGATGTCACGGGTAGCACCACTGTCCCGTAGACAGGAAAAGAATGCGCGAAAAGAGTGTCTTTAAAAAAGTACACGAAAATTTCCCTTAGCATGTATCCCTTTCACTCCTAGACCGAGTTATCAGGGTCTGGAAGGAGGGCAGCTCCTTTTTCACGAAAATCCCGCATCCTGCAATTTTTTTCATCGCTTTCCCGAATCCCGTTTTTGTCTCCAAATTACATACGTTAAAAAGGAATAATTGCTTTAAAAAACCAATAAATGTAAGGTGTATATTAGCCTTTTTTAAGTATCATTTCGAATTTACGAGTGTTTTAGGGTCATTACAAAAAAAATAGCTTTTCATACCACAGTTTGATGAAGCGGAGGGGAAAAGGACGAGAAGAAACGAGGACGGAGAAAGAGAGAGGAGGATTTCTTCCCCCTGTATCCCCACCCGAACCTCCTCGATGTTTTTTTCTGCTCACTCTTTGCGCTACCCCCGCATGGAACGGGCTATCTTGGCGCTAGAGGACTCACTGCCCCTGAAGAAATAACGACACCAAAACTCTGTCTATCTTATGCACGGGAACAGAGCTGGTATCACCGTTCTGTTTGCTATTATTTCTTCAAGACACACAATAAATGTGAAGAGCTTGAGCGTAAGCACTAAATCATGTGTACTTTTCTGGCATCAGGTTGAAACAGTGGGTCTTCTGCCCGCTCGTCTGTTGATCGTGATCAACTTGACAGTTTCATTTATAATCATTACCTACGTCACTTTATAGTTTGCTTTCATACTAGAAACACTAGTGAACGTTCGCCTGGTTGTTTCGTATTTGCCGCTAGAACGTACGACTTCCTGAATTCCCGACAGACAGGCAAGAAAATCCCGGAACCCCTGCTCAAATTGTAATGAATCCCGCTTCCCGGGTATCAGACGAATCCTGTTTCCCGCCAAGATATTTTGCGTTTTCCCGAATCCCGCACCGTATTTTGGTCAATTCCCGAATCCCAAAAATGCCCCTCCAGACCCTAAGTTATGGTGAGATTACCCGTCGTTTTAATTTGTACCTGTGGACCTTTTAATGGAGTACGCACGCAGACGCTCTGAACGCGTGACGAAGCCCCTAAGAACGCGATTCTGCGTGGGAAGCTAACATGAGATTCCAGTTGTCGCTTAACTCTTCACCCTAAAAGTAACGAGAAACGATTGGAAATATATGCCCACGTTCGCAGGCTTGTATGTCTAGTAATAGTGATACCATTCAAATGAAACCTCTCCCTCTTGGCGGAATTTTTACCTTAGCCACTTTTAGGACTGACAGGGATGGAATTTATGAATGATGACCCAGACATCACAGCACACAAATAATTGCAAATGATGATTTGGTAGTGTTCCAAACATGAAAAAAATCTTTCGTATTGATCGTGGACAACGATTGACCCACTGCGATCGACATATTATTCAGGCTATGGGATGGTAACGACCCCTTTATGCACGTATTTTAGCGACAGAGCGACCATAAGCGGTCATGATAATCCAGTCTTCAATAATCCCCCAGATGTCCAAGGAAGTGTACTCACGGCAAATGTTGTCTGGTGAACATGATAACGTTTTCGAAGAACAAGAAAGTCATCACAAATGAACTCTTTTTTTCTTCACCACAAATTCTAAACCACGCACCGAACAGTACTCAAGACAGTAGCGATAATTGTGAACACCGAGGCTATGTTAAAACTCTTCACTCAGATGGACTTTGTTAACCGAGTAGATCTAACGGCCAGCACATACAAAACTTCCTATTGTGCAAAACTATCACAAAAGAATTTGTCCAGATTAATTTGAAGCTATGTTAAGCTGAATATCCAACGTAAAATTACTCACCTCTTCCAAAAGAATCCAAGGAAATACGATTTAATAAAACACGAGATTTCAGATAGTACACTGCGATGAAAAAGCGGAACTGTAGAAAATGAAAGTGATCTGAAGGAATTTGCCAGCACGTGACTAATAATACAGACGGCCACGCTATTTGGACAGTCACGCTATTTAGTACGGAGCCGTGGAGTGGGGGAACTCTCTTAAAAAGGGAAGCATATGCTCGTTGGAAAATTACAATGAAACGTCTAAAGGAGACCAATCTTGGCTAGGTTCCTAAAGGAGACAGAATTCAATACCTTATAGGTACAAATATGGGCTAACCGTCCTGAACACCCTAAGTGAAACCAAAATCTGCCTCCGGAGGGGTACTACCTAAAATGGCCTATACGGGGAGAAAACTACAATGCTGATCGTGAAATTTAACTCTGCAAGACATCAACACGACACCGAAAGAACTCAAAACAGAGCGGGATTGTAGCCATAGACAGCTGTTTCGCCCTCTTTGGGGCTCGTCGGTATGGCGTAACAACCAGAGATCGGGCTCTGATGAAAAATATCCGCGCACTCTGATTTTAGCCCTGACCCAGAACTCCTAACACCCACAGAATCACGCCATACCACGTGTCTTCTGGGGGGCAAGAGTCCAAGTGTCAAGTTGATGTCTCGCAGAGAAAATAAAGAATTGGCCAAAACCAACTAATGATAACATGGACAAAACCGCGCATGGATTACAGCATATCGGATGTATAAAAGATCTACGGCCCAAAAATTATAAAGTACAAACATTAACCACAAGGGACTGCACAGGACCGCAAACGAATATGCTGAAGAACGTAGGAACTATAAAGACCTGATCAAATAATAATGTAGACATATTAAATTCCTCCGTTCTTCAGCATATTCGTTTGCGGTCCTGTGCAGTCCCCTGTGGTTAATGTTTATACGGGGAGACTCCGCCCGAAAGGGGTACTTTTTTCAAGTTTCAGGTATATAAAAAGGGTAAGCATTTTGCTCGTTGAAGTATATGAAATCAGTGAAATGGGAGGGAAATGTGTCATTTGGGTCTGTGAAAGGGCCCAAAAGGCTAACAGATGAATTTTTATGGCTTTATAAAGACAGTCTATACATTGATTCTTGTTTAAAACTCTCTACAACAGCCACCTCCCTACAACGGAAACGGCCACTAGAACGCGTCTCCAACGGCCAAGATAACCTCTCCACGATGGCCAGTTTTTTCAGTGACTGACGAAAAAGTCCAGAATGGTCATGAAATTTGATCCAAATGGGGCGTTGACAATTAATGGCAGCAATCATATTTTGATTGTGTTCCATTTCCTGGTCTAATGATACTGCTGCAGTAAGCAACAAGCCCGGAAGGGGGGGGGGGGGGTACTTTAGAAATTTCTGGGTGGGTATGTGCCGCTGGGAGCCTGGAACCCTTAACCTATAACAGAGCTAGTTCAGCTGAATTTTGCTACCCTATACTAGAGCAAACTCCCCAAATCCCCCTATCCTAGAGTAGCTGTTTCCCTTGTCTAGGTAACTGATCATTTTCCTGAAAAATGATATCCTATTCTAATTGTCTACAGTTCTTATGGCGAATATATGTTGCGAACCTTGTTGATTTTGTCACGTAAACATTTTTATTCCAAAAACATTATTCAATTCAAGTTTCAGGTGTATTTGATCCCCATAAATTAAATTGTTATGTATGACTAGATTACCATTGTGAGATACAGTAAGCATGAACTTTAATACCACAATCAACATGTTAAACTCCCTTAAAAAATTGCCATATCACACCCCCCACCCCCCACCTCCCCAAAACGGCCACCTCTCCACAACACCCACTTTCTTGTGTCCCCAAAGTGGCCATTGTGGAGAGGTTCTGTTCAACTGTGTTGTTACCAGGTTATTATCATTAACATGTCATAATCATTGCGGACAGCAGACAGGGGCGTAGCCAGCTTTTTGACTTGTTGTAGGCCCTTTCCTAAGGTGATCCGGTAATACAGTTGACAGATCAGATCCTCAAGACTGTTAATTGTATGCGTAGTTAGTTGAATGTGGAGTATGTGTCTAAACTTCAAGTTATTGATCTCTGTACCACAATAAAAAAAAATCGCCTTTCTGTACCGATACAATTTAATCCGAATAGCTGAATTCGGATTGACTGTAACAAAAGGAAAAGGAAGTTACATCATCCTGTTTCCGGATGCTGCAAAATCATCAGCGATGTCTTCCGCACTGAATGATGCATCATGCTTGTGGATATGCATAAGAGCAAGTCCAATCAAGCGATCTTCTTTCATCGTGGACCTCAGGTAGGTTTTAAGTCTTCTCAGTGCTCTGAAAGACCTCTATAGTTGCTGTAGTGATTGGTAGAAAGTGCCGTAAATGCCCTGGATCCTGAATTTGGGATTTAGTCACTTTCCTGTAATTGTCTACTTTCTTCCGGGATGTTTGGATTCTACGCGCACAAAACTTCTTTGAAACTGATCTTAGCTGGAGGAGACCAGTTGCCTACATTTTTCGGCAAAAGATTTGTTATAGTAAACAGTGGACTTGTTTTGATACTACGCGAATCAAGCTCCGCTAGTAAATGGTCAAGGAATGGATAATGCATCGTTCTTTTGTAGTAATCCATGGCCAGGGGCTTACCGATCCGCCGATCCGCCTGAAATAATTTGTTGTCTAAGAGACAATATATTAGGGAGCTTAAGCAAAGGCGTTTTTGAGCGACGGACGTCAACCGGAAGTGAGGTATTTTCCCTCTTAACATGCCTTGATGATATAAAATTTGTATTCCTTAGCTTCTTTACTGTTATAGAGGCGATTTGACTGAAAATTTGAGCGAAACCACCGTCAAAAAATCAAAAAAGGCCAGTTCCGGTTGACGTGCGTCGCTCAAAAACGTTGTTGCTTAAGCTCCCTATTATCCCTTAAAACCCGCGGGTTTACCCGTTATGTATTCCAAGGAGAGCCCATGCGCCTGCGTATTACACGTGTACGCCATCATGGACTTCTTCGATATCTCGTCTATGTTTGAAGATGTGCGGCGGATGAATAAAAGACAGGTAAAATACGCCTTAAAACACGTTTTCAATGTTCTATCTATGAAGCGTAATGCCTCTTGTACTAATACGCTGAATTTAAATTCACAGCTCTTTTACCAGGGCCTAAACTTTGCGATGATCGTTTCATCTGCCCTTATGATATGGAAGGGACTCATGGTTGTGACCGGTAGCGAAAGCCCTATAGTGGTAGTTTTGAGGTAAAAGCGTCCACTTATATCCTTAAAATTGAAGTCATAAATTAGGGGACTTTTCAGAGTTAACTTTTGTCACATCTGCTGATAGTTTGATTTTTGTTTATTTTTTTGTAGCGGCAGCATGGAACCTGCGTTTCAACGAGGCGATCTTTTGTTTCTGACCAATTACAAAGAAGACCCGATCCGTGTTGGTGAAATAGTCGTGTTTAAAGTTGAAGGCAGAGAAATCCCGATAGTTCATCGAGTATTAAAAATACACGAAAAGTAAGAGTTGAACATTATTAGTTTTGTTTGTCTCTAGGACAATGTTAATTGTCTTATAAACGACTTCAGTCAGTAGTTTAATACTGATCACTCAGACTTGTCCTCTGCCTGGAATGTCCTGCACCCATGGGTGAAAAATAGATAAAGGCAAAAAAAGGATGCAACTAAGTCCACGTCCACACAAATCTGAACATCTTTAAAACCCCATATATTATATCTGGATTTGTTTGGATGGGGCCTTAAAACCGCTCTGGAGAGCCGTTTCAAAATAATGTGGTTTCGGTGAGTGGATTCACCTGGATTTGTGTGGACAGAAAGCTAATTCATGTAAAAAAAATATGTGGTTTCAAATATTTCTACAATCGGCGACAAAACTGTTGAGACATAGGGTAACTTCAGAGAACGAAAAATTCCTCACCCCTCCCCTGTCCCCTCTATTCAAAGTTGGGTTATTTGTTGTTTTCTATGGGTAGCTCAAACAGTGGCACAACATTGCAAGTAGGGGATGGGGGAAGGAAAGCTATATTTCCCCCTTTTGAAGTCAGTAAAGTGTAAAAAAGCCCAGTTTAGGGCAAAGTGTTTCAATTCATTTTGTCTCCGAATGCCTGTTATCGAAATCTATGCGCTGTTGTCCTAGTAGCACCAGTTAAGAGACAATAACTAGTTGAGATTACTATATTCATGGGTTGTTTTTAACAAGACAGATAGGATACCCATATAATAGCATTGCTGTGTTTTTCGAGGGAAAATTAGTTTTGCCAATATTTTTATTTGGTAGTGCTTTCCAGTAAGTTAGGCGCCAGGGGCCAATGGGCTCTGCTAGAGCACAGCCCTGGGAGAGAATAAGAAATTGTGCGCGATGCACCACATCGCACGATCTCAAGGCATGTTAAGTGTGACACGAAATATCATAGCTGAAAATAACGAAATCGCTATACCGGGTATTCTAATAATTAGAACAATAATAGAATTAGAACAATTATTGTTCTAAGATAGGCATGACGACGTCAAACATAGCAATTAATAAAAGGCCACCAGGGGTCTTACATCCCAGCATGAGGAAATGAGTTGAATTAGTTTTCTTAAGGATGTATGGCCACTTTTGCGATTCAGACAATTGGCGACAAAACTGTTGAGACTTTGTACTCAAATAAGATAACTACAGAGAACAAAAGAATTTACTCCCCTCCCCTGTCCCCTCCATTCAAACTTGGGATGTTTGTTATTTTCTATAGGCAGCTCAAACAGCCACACGACATTGCATGGAGGGGATGGGTGAGGAAAAGCTATATTTACCTCTTTTGAAGTCAGTAAAACATAAAAAAGCCCATTTTAGGGCAAAGTGTCCCAACTCATTTTGTCACCAATTGTAGATTGAGGTGGACGTAGTATCAGTTGCCCAGCCAAGATAGTGAAATTTCTGCACAGCGCTATATGTTGTTATTATGAATGCAACACTCTCATAGTATTTTCATAAACAAACAGGGAATGTGTTTTAAGCTATGTTCACTCTATACATACCAGATAGCTCTTACCCTGGCACAAAAAAACATACTGGATAGGACTTCTGTTCACGCATAAGAATGGTAATCTCAGAGCAATTTCTGTAATGGGGAGAAGCTGCACCATGCAGATCTCTCAAGTGGAGAGTCACATATTGAATAGGTGTTCATGCTATACCGGGTAGCTTTTCATGTCAGCACGAAAAGCTATCCAGTATCGTGTGAACTTCACTTTGGAGTGTGAATCCGAAACTGCATTGTAATTAGGCAAGGGACTGTAAGGAAGTTATCTGCTCATACATATGGGCAACCTGACTACCAGCAGTCCTCTTTTGTTGAGATGTTTCTTCATGATCATTTTACGCAAAGCCGATGGAGTGAGTTTCAAGACCAACACCTTTTTAACCCGGAGGAGCCATAGTAATCGCTGTTACAATTTTTAAAACCATAAATAATGAATTAATTACCTAGCCTGTGTAGCTAGCAATTTTTTTGGGTGTGTTTTTTATTTTGTGAAACAGAAAACGATGGGGAAGAGGGTGAGGGAAGAAGGCATTGTTTTCTGTTCCTACCTCAGTTCAGCTTTCAGGTGGCTGTATCTGAATAAGACAATTTATTCTTGTTTCATTTGCATAAAAGGTGATATTTTCTTATCAAAGACTGTGCTTTTGCCACCATTTTGAAAAAACTGGGAACTTGGAATAGCCTGCGTGGCAGGCATTAGAGGGGGAAGGGGGAATTTTGGCCTGCAAGGAGACCATTGTTTTCTCCATTTTTCATGCTCAGATTCTGAGTGTGAAAACAGTGATTGGTCAGAATTAATTAAATGTCAATCTTCGACTTAATACCTTTTTTCAATTGGTTGAAAACGACATCACGCCATTTGGGTAACTAAACATATGTCGTTAGTGAAACGTGATGAGATTTCTCTACGAGAATTCATCGTTAGAAGGCATCAATTTCAGCTTGAAAGGAGAATAGAAAAAAGCAGTCAAAGAACAGTATGAAGGAAAAGGCCTGTCAGCAGTTGAGTTTCATCTCCCAACTGCTTGTTGGTTTTACTCGCCAGAAGAAAGGAAGGAAAAATCATGCTGCCTGTGTTCTTGTTATCTGCTGTTTGACCCACGTTATCAACGGCAAGATTATTGAAGACAAAGCGATTCTTAACCCTTGGTGATTTTTGGTTGAGGTCTTCTTGCTGGTTATAAAACCACCTGGAACGTACTTTAATAAAATTTATTATAATTAATTGCTGCCTTCTTGCAGGCTCTTTTTTCCTGGCTACCAGCATTCTTTTCTGTGCTCCGCTGGATCCAATTCATCCTGATAGAAATTCAAAGAGTGACGGCAAAGTGTTTTAATTTTTCTTAGACAAACATTGCATCGAAAGTTGCGAAGAGACACTACATTTCTTATTAAATAGTTTTCCATCCCGATTCCTTCAGCAACAACTTGAATAGATTTATGCTGAATTTTATGTAACTTGGCATGCGTCGTTTCAACTTTCAAGGAAGATTCCTTCAATGGCGGCCGCATTTGAACTTTTTTTATAGTACCTTCACTGTAAATTTCTTGTTTTAGGAAAACAAAAGAAAAACAGTGCGAGAAATATGACTAGAATGACTAGAATACATGCATCGTGGCCAGACTTATTTGAGAGCTAGTCACTCAGAGTTGCATTATTTTTGTTTTGTTTTTTTAATTAGTAGGCGGGACGACAAAAACAATGGCTTGCTTGTAGGCGTTTCCCTCCTCCCTCCTCCCTCACGCAGGATCTCGCGCCCTAATTCCCTTCCCTTTCGAACGCTTGCCATGCAGGCTAAACTTGGAAAGGAGCAGTTAATGAAGACATCAATTGAATGTAATGAAGTTAACCTAGCATTCTCTCTCCAATTTTCATTTTTAATCATGTTTGTTTGGTTATTTTGTAGAGAAAATGGAGATATCAAGTTTTTAACAAAAGGTGACAACAACTCTGTAGATGATCGTGGTCTTTATGCTCCTGGACAACTGTGGCTACAAAGGAAAGATGTTGTAGGTAGAGCTAGAGGGTAAGTACTGTGCAGTTACATGCAATGTGCATTAAGTATGGTAGTCATTTTTATTAGCAACCATTTTAGCAATGAAAAATACATATACACACACCTCCAACCACCTTTTTCGGGACACTTTACTGTGAGTTATTTTCCCGGGGATACATTTTATATAAGAAAGGACAGGAGTACCTGTGATGAAAAGTAGAATGATCTAAGTGTACTAGCTCAGGCGGTCGCTTACAAGGGGTTAGATACAATGGAAAATTTTAAAACTGTGTCCCCTAAAAAGTGGTCACAGTTGATTAGGAGAGGTGCTCATTTTCAAGCAGTTCCAGCTACAGTAATTATTGTAGGAATTTTGGTGATTGGGATAGGTTGTCGGAAATAGCTAAGCAAAGTCATATCAATAGACCTTTCCCGCATTACGCTCCAGTGAACAAACACAAAGAAATGAGGACGAGGCTCGGGTGGACAGTTTCATACAAATCACTGTATTTTGTCCACCCGAGCCTCGAGTTGGTGCCTTTGTTCACTGGAATGCGGGAAAGGTCTATTAAGCTGGGCACTGTAATAATTTTTTCCTGATGATATAATATTTTTTCTCCTTTTGTCAGTTTTGTCCCCTATATTGGCATGGTTACAATTATTATGAATGACTACCCAAAATTTAAGGTGAGTAAACTTGAATATCTGTGAGGGAAAGAATGTGTTAAATTGTCTTTCCCTTAGTCATAAGTCTCTTATTTCATGATTCAAGCTGATATTTCATTGTCCGTGACAATGCTACTCATTGAAACCCTCTTCATTGTGCAACAAAGATTGGGAACATATACAGTGTCTTTGTTGATTAATTATTGTTATGTAAACCCCTCGGAATCTCTATTCAGGGGACACCTCTGTTCAAGAGACATTTGCCTCAGTCCCGAGGGTGTCCTCTGAACAGAGGTCCCACTGTACCAAAACACTCAATGTTTGTTTGCATTTGTATTTTGAAAACATGTAGCTCACATGGCCATTCTGAGCACCCTGTTTGGTCATGTGGCTTTCCTTCCCTTTTGAGAGGCAATATTAATGTTTTGCAGTTTAAAAATGCTCTTAAACTGTCAGGATATAATATTTTTTTGAAGCAACTCCACCTCTGCTCACGTTATCATAAATAAAGATTATCATCAATATAGAGTGACCTCCATCTTTTCCAATTAATTTGCCAGGCTGGAAAGTTCCTTCCTTAAGCATTCATCATCATTTCTCATTTCAACCATTGTTATTGCATTTCTGAAAATAAGGGAAATAAGTTGCCTGCGTGCAGACGTCTCCTATTTCCTTTGTTGCACGCGGAAAAGGGACGTCTGCGTAACGCCATCGCTAATCGTGTTCCAACGTCCCACTGGCAGGGTATTCTATGTCGCATATAATATCCGGTTAGAAATAAGAGTTGACAGGCCAAACAAAACATCATAAGCTCGTGATACGGGCGAAACGTGACCTTGAGAGTCTGCTTGAACAGAGGTTTTTCTTTTTTTCTTTCTCACTCGAAGATTACTAGCACTGCACGGTGCATGTAGCATTCTAACCTTTGACTGAGTGAATCTCATTTTTGCCGCGCTAAGTCTTCCATTTAGAGGTCATGAAGCAGGTTTGTTACATGCATACTGAGTAATCATTTCCTGTGGTTTATGCTTCTGTGGGTGTTCCCGATAGGATTTTATTTCAGATGCAGTTGTAAAGTGTTTAAATTTTCTTGACCTCTGTTTGTTACGGCTAAATAAAAATTTGAGTTTCTTTGGCTGGCTTTCTCCGAAATGCCTGCCTGGTGCGAAGTCCACGCCGCTTTTGTAGTTTTCTCAGACACTGTTTACAAATATGATGTGATATGTCATGTACAGTAAATTGTAAAGAAATAATTTCCTCGTACACATTAAATTTTCCGCATCCCCGCACAAGATTTCGATCGCTCTGCTTTTCGATCGACGAAAAACACAGCACACAATCGCACATGTTTTGATTTGTTTTGGTTAGAAAACCCCGCTTACATAAATCATTTAAATCACCGCATACATTATCAGACCACATTCGATAACAACCAATCAGTGTTAAGTCAAACAATGCGCACTGTGTGTCAACCTATCACAGTGTGTTCCCAAGATCTTGGAAACCCAACAGGACGCTGGAACACGATTAGTGACGGCGTTACGCAGACGTCCCTTTTCCGCGTGCAACAAAGGAAATAGGAGACGTCTGCACGCCGGCAAAAAATAAGCCCCGGGGCTAATATTTTTCAAAGGCCCTTTTTCGTAGGTACTTATCTACGGAGGGAAATTTGCGTCTCAAAATCGATTGGGCTAGCCTTATAGTTGGACATAAATTTACCATTGTTTTACTTTGTATTTGAGAGCAATTTTCCAATTTCAAGCTCCAGGGTGCTTATATTTGGAGGGGCGATTTAACGGAGGGTTTTGTTACCTTGCGAGTTTGGGGGGCTTATATTTGGAGGGGCTTATACATGGAGGGGCTTGTTTTCGGAATTTTACGGTATGGAGTGTTTCTGGGTGTTACGGAAACCATTGTTGGTTTGCTTTTGTGTTGTAGTGTGGGTTTCGTTCAGTGTCTATTCAATCTTTTGTTACGTCATTTGGTGATTGGACCAATCTGCAACACCAAGAAACTACCTAATTATGGTTGTCTTTTATTTCTTTTCAGTATTTCGTTTTAGCTGGACTGGGGCTGTTTGTTCTTATACACAGGGAATGACAGACACTTAAGAGCTAAAGTAATATTAAGGTGGCTGAACACAGTTTTGGTAGTTTGTGAGTATATCTCATTTGCCGAATCATGGCCAGTGCTCCAAGCTGCGACCATTTTGGTCGCCATGGCAAGTGAAAAAAAAAATTGGCGACTGAATTATCGGCGAAAGTCGCCATTTGGCGACCAAAGGATATAAGCTCAAAAGAATAAAGTTGACTTCACGTTTTATCGCTTTTTAACTGAATCATCGTTAAATTAAAGAAATATTACCAAGCTTTTCTTCTGTGTAAATTCAATGATGAATCTGTTCCTCTTGCATGGCAAGACGTGTACAGTTCTGGCATAAGGATCTGCGTATCGCAGCTTCGAATTCATTGAGCGGCCATTTTGAAAACTCAGGTGGGAGAAACTGGGGAGAGCCCAAACTACTTCCACTGGCGACCATTTTAAAAATGAAGGTCGCCAAAAGGCGACTTATTGAAAAAATGAGCTTGGAGCGCTGATGGCATGAGAAAGGTTGCAGCTCATAAGCTGAAACTTGGCAAGTGAAAAATATACTGATGAACGATTTTGATTGACAGGCCAACTGTGATGTTTTCATAGTTTCCATGGTAACATGAACGATTGAATACAACCTTGAAATTGCACTTTTGCTCAGTTTTCATAAAACTCGCTCATTAGATTTTCCTATAAACTTGCACACAGTTTACTATGATTAATCATTACCAACTTGAAACTTATTTGACCAAATTTTAACAGACAGGTTTTTAGATAATCAATGATATAATTGTACTGTAATTACTAAATATGTCACAAAATTCGTCTGTTCAACTTCCATTTTAAAGTTCTCATAATTTAAAATACGATAAAAGTAAAATTCTGCCAAATATCACAAAATATTATTGAGTAGATTTTGAGAAATCATCTTCTATGTACCATTGCTTTTTTCACCGCCATGTTTTTTTGTCTAATTTAAAACACACGTTGTCACACGAGTTACCGCTGAGCGCCCGCAAAACTATGTTCAGCCACCTTAACCAGGATGCAAACACCCACCACCAGACTGGCCACTGACTGGCATTTACACATCTTAAAAAGAACAGAAGTAACTTTGTTTTCATAGGAACCAGGTGAAAGTATCTCATTCTTGTGAACTTGACTGTGTCAAAAGTCTCTTAGGATTCAAAATGTTTTTTCTTTGATTCATTTCATTAGCAACAAGATTTTTTTGAAAGGTCAAGTGGCTAATTTGTACATGTTTTCGAGTATTTATGGCTGTTTTTCAAGATTCAAGTATAGAGAAGTTTTATCTTTGATCAGTCTCTAAATAGTCTTTCTTGACTTAGTGGAAAATACCCCCATATCCCTTCTTTAATCCTTACTCCTTACAAAGAGAAAATAAATTAAAAGACGCTTGTGGACAGCCTTCGTGCAGTTGTCATGTTTACTGTAAATCAACAGTGATAAAGTTTGCGAGAAATCAACTCAGCGTTGAATAGGTCATTTGCATGTTGACGTCATTTTACTACCACGACCAGAATCCTTTTTGTTTTTCCCTTCGTTTTCAAATTTGTTAATCCCGTCAAGATTTAAATAGCCCTAATTTGCACAATAAGGCAAAACCTTGAAGGATTCAGATCGTGGTAGTGAAATGACGTCATCGTGCAAATGGCCTCTTAATATCGCTGAACACGCGGGAACGATTAACGCAAAGCGTTAAGGAGCGAATTGCTTGTGCGGTTCTCACCCATCCCTCGATACAGTAAAAACCCGCATTCAAGAACCTAGTGATTTAAGAACCTACAGGCTGAACTTTGACATTTGAATACCCAAAAATATAAGAACCTGTTCAGTCTGGCAAAGAAAAATAGGTTCTTATACAAAAATATCACTCCAAGTTTGATGGTCAAAATTCTGGATTTTAATTGTGCCCGGAAACTTCCAACAAAAAGTTATGTGTATATGTTTTCTTTGATTTACATTTGTTTGGATTTTCACTAGAAATGTAGACGAATTAAAATCTAAAATATCTATATCTTTCTTCCAATGGTTATACTTCGACAACCTCTGAGAAATAAGAACCTATTAAGAACCTAATCAACCGAAATTGTGAAAAACCACCCTAAAATATAAGAACCTGTTCAGCCTGACCTAAAAAATTCTAGGTTCTTATATGCGGGTTTTTACTGTAATTGGACACATATTTGGATACAGTCTGTTCGGGAGTAACGGCAAGACTAAAGTTTTCAAACACAGGCGAAAGAGCAAGCAAAAGACAAACAGAAGTGACTCAAGCGGTGCTGTTCGCCGATTGGGCACAATAATACAAAGGATTTTTTTGTGCCCAATCACGAGCTATTTATCGAACCATTTGGAGATGGTCTGGCGACACTCGCTACCGAAGGGCGTTTCTATCAGTGCTTGAAACTTTCATCGTGCTGTTTCTCACGACCCGACTGACAGTCCCTGGACTTTTGAGGATGTAACTCGCCCACCTCTCACTTCTTCATTTAAAAATGGAGAAGTTATATGGGTGATACGAATCAGCAGTGGCCCTACGGCCGCTCGTGTCGCGAGGAATTGGGTGAACAAGAGCATCAGTAAAACCCAAACCTCTTCCCATATTTTACATGCTGTGATCTACGTCAGGAATAAGGAGCAAAAACAGAAACAGAGAAACAGCGAAATATATTTTGGAATGAATAATAGTTATGTGGAGAAAGGGTGTTTACCATTTGACAGAAAAATCCGTTTGGGGTGTCCAAAGCAAATTAAAAAATACCCGAATAGGTACTTTCTTTTTATGCGAGTTAAATACAAAGAAGAGGCGAATTTGTGAGGTGGAAGTCTGGAACCAATACAATTGGTCAATGGGCTAGTCTCCGTGGTCCAGGCTCCAAGCAGTTGGTACCTAGGCTCCAAGATGGTAATGTGCCGCCCTCCTTTCCCGATCGCGTGAGTCGTATTTTCCCTCACCCTGTTTTCCCTACTATCTTTTGAGAGCCTGGCACAGGCTAGAATGCAACATAGTCCGTATTTTTGCGTATTCAAGTACGCGCGAACAGTCAAACTTAATCTGGAGCGAGGCTGAAAACGGAGAGCGAAACTGGGACTTACGCTACGCCAAATCGATTTTGAGAAAAAAAATCCCGACTGTTTTGCAGGCTCGGAGCACAGGTTAGGCCCGGTTCAGACGCCGCACTTTTCATGAGCCAAACCTAATACATTGAATTAAAAAGTTCCGCGTCTGAATCGATTAAAAACGTCTCTTTCAGTTTGGAACGGCTTAGCCGTTCTTTTTGCCTAACCCGACCGGGAATTTCACTTTTGGAGCGAGTTTGGAACGGCTTTGATTCAGACACCGAACTTTTTGTGTACCGAACCCAATCCATGAATTTTTATAACGTATCAGGAGCCCATCATCGACTCTTTTCAAGGTGCATGCTTAAATGTGGGGTGTATGACGGCAAAAAAAACAAAAACAAAAACAAACACTCGCAAAGAACCTTTCCGTGATCCTCAGTTCGCTGCCTTTGTCCCATCGCTTCATGCTCAGTCTCAGTCGGGTAATTCATTAACTTTTATTTCATCCCAGATCCCAGCGGCTGTAAAACTATAAAAATGGACGTATAGTAAAAAAGGAAAACGGTCGAAGGACGGGCTTCTGAGTTCGACTTCATCCAACTTCATTTTTTTTCACGGTGACATTCGAGACTCACGGAAATATGACACTTTTCGCGGGAAACAAGCCGTTCTATTTATAAATCTACTCGGGAAAGGGTTGACTCAAGAAATTAATGGAGATGGAGGCTCCATTTGATGGGCTCCTGAACGTATTTAGTAAGCAGTTTGACCGAGATGAGCATTTTTCGCCTTTTGAACTTAGTTCAGTTGCAATTAAGATCGGCGTCTGAATCAATTCAGCCGATCTAAATAATTTGGGTCGGCCTTAATTCGAATTAGGTACGGCTCAAGAAAAGTTCGGCGTCTAAACCGGGTCTAAACTTCATAACGAGCTGCACGGTCTTAGCAACCAAAAAACCCCTTAGTATCCAGCTGAGATAGCTGAGTAAAAGTCAGCTATCTCAGCTGGATACCCAGTAGCTTGCAACATTCCCTATTCCCTTAATCTCTGATCGTATTTCGCATCTAATATGATAGAGGCGTCAATTTTCACGCAATCATGTCATCATCTGGGGCGACAAATAAAATTAATTAAAAATAAGGTATCAAACAAAATGTCCGGAAAAAATAATTCAGTGCCTTCTAAAAAGAACATTTTAAAGTCTGCGGTCGATTTCATTGCCAACTAGCCTGTTCCAGGCGTTCAGATGGTGGGGAGCGGTGCGAAGTAAAAAGGAGCGCGAAAAAATAAAAGCGAGGGAGGGGGAGAGGTGAGAGAGGTAACCTCTCTCCCCAGTCCCCCTCTACTTTTCATTCGCTTTCTTTTCTTCGCACCGCTCTCCACTATCTGAACGCTTGGAACAGGCTAATTGCCAACGTGTTATATATCCTAGAAGCGCTCAGGCATAATAACATCATGCCAGGACTTCTACCTGGGTGAACCAGAAAGGATATAGAACAACAGCCTACTTTCTTTTTTTCGGCTACGGATCGAAATGCTAAACGTGTTATATATCCTAGAAGCGCTCAGGCATAATAACATCATGCCAAAACATAGTGCTCAATTTCCGATTGAAATTTCCGAAAAATAACCTTACCATTCATCATCCTTTCTTCCGGAATTTTCGAAATTTTCTGCTTAATAGTGATCACTTAATCTCATCAGTGTCAAAATCTTTCTGTCGAGAGTTCGGGTATCTATAAATCTATAAGCCGCTACTAAGGCTTTATGTTTCCGAGAATGGTGTTAACTGTGTCAACTGCCGAGGTAATATGAATGAAAAAAAGAAAAAGAGATACAGAAATAGAAACAGAGGGTGTGAAAAGGAAACAGCTGTCCTTGGCCCGTATTGGTATTCAAAATGAAAAGGAATTAACGGAAATGGAAAAGAACCAAAAGGGAATGAACTGAAAGGCAAATGGGAATCCCATTTGGTTTGAAGTCCATATATGGTATTCGTAGCCATAAAAGGAGCCTTGCTTTCTTGTGCATGTTCCGGGAAGCGTGGTACCCGCGAGGTGTTGAGTAATTTTCTTCGATTTTCTGTTGTTTTCTTTCCTTTTAAATAGTTAAAAAAGCGTATAGGAATTCAAGAACTATAGTCGCAGCATAGCTCATTAGTCCTGAAGGTTACGAGGGGCGAAAACGTCGAAAATTCTTCATCATAAACGTGGCGTGTTCAGCCAGGTCATTATTGAAGTCCGACAAATGGAAACCACAACGAGTGATCTAAGCGGCGAACCAAGCGAAGGAAGGTAAGCTGTTCAAGTGCATTTTCCAGATGTTGAGTAAATATATAAGAAGAGCCGACAGTGTAATTTCTGTCGTTGATACTGATTACATCGTCGGAAATTCACTCAATGAAGTTTTCAAATCAAGTTTATCGGATTACGTACGTTCTGGGCTTACTGTATCGTACACGAATACCCGCGTAGACACGGTGAAACTTATAGACTCATTATTATTTCATAATTGGCTCATAATCTGACCGCACAAATCTCATGGAAGCTTTAAAATTACCAATTCCAAAGCGATGCATTGGATATGATGCTGTAGCCCTTCGAAGGATATTAAATATTTCTTTAGTCTGTTGGAAGTCAATGAGCCTATATCGAGGTTACCCTCGATACTATTGTTAGCTGTTCGTGGTTTGATAAAAACGTGTATCGGAATTTGTTCCGCAGGCTCTTTGATAGATTTATTATTTTTATTTCATTGTTTTTTGTTTTTGTTTTTTGGGGGCTGTGTGCTTATTGATATGTTCTTATGTATATCTGTATATATATATGTGTCCCTGTCAAATCAAATATCTCCTTTTAGAAGTGAATTTAGATGTGCCTATTTCTGGAGATCACTGCAAAAATCATTTTTATTCTTGAGATTAGTGTGAAAAAATTGTCACAAAATGGGAGTTACTCTTTAACTACCCCATTTTTTTTCACTTCTCATGATAATTATATTAAGACATTAGAAGTTACAAATTGCCAGTCAATGGGTCTGGAAAGAGACAGCTGGATGCGTGAGTAGCCTATCATGTCTGTCACTTAAATTCAAAATTTAATGGATGCGTCATTACGAAACATTGGAAATGGCAAATGTCATTAAATACCGAACACATTGTGCGCTTTGCCTCGTCGAAGCTTTGGTATTTGCCATAAAAATCAGCAGAAACACGTACTGACTGTATTTACATTGATCTTGCATTACCGATGGAATTGACAGTCATCTCTTTCTTGTCAGCTGTCAATAACCATTGTTGCAGACTGAAAAGTAATCCAGTTTTCAAAAGCATACCTCCTATCTGCCAGCCTCTCTTAGCTAATATTTTTCTTTGTAAATATTTTGGGTTTTTAAGCGTAAAATGCTCCAAAACATGACCGCACACCACATCAAACAACACCTTTGCATCCGCCGTTTGAAATCTGCTCCAGGAAAATAAATCTATGCTGCCTGCTTGATTTGTGCAGGCAACGATCTGATTGGTGGTAATTGACAATAGCAAGCCCATGCGTCCAGCCGTCTGTTCGGGGGAGTGTCAGCGTGGGCTCATTTCCCGAACAGCAGCTGGTAATTGAGCCTAAATAAAAGCTTCCATTTGAGTCAAAGCAGACAACCCCATTATAAAAGGCAGGTGTGTCTCTCAGGTGATGCTTTTCTAGCTGATTCTTAACTTTGATGTACTAATGAGATGTGGAAAGCTAACATTTACATTATTTTCTTTACAGATCATCAGTTCAGGAAAAATCCTCAGGTAATAAACCATGACTCGTTAGCATTATAAATTGGGGGGTTAGTGTGTTAGTGGCACTGGAGAGGCCTAGAGGTGCCATCCTTCCCCGGTTAAAAGTGGGAAGAAAAATCCCCTTCCTGGTTCCCCCTACTTCTATGGAGGGTCCCCAATAGGGTTCTTCAATCACGTCATCATCCCAACCCAAAGTTTCATGCAATCCCATAATCCCAATGGTTATTTTTGGTATTCTGCATTCCCTGCATGCGTACTTTCAATCCCAAATCTTGCCACAGTTTTCGTTAAAATCCCAAATCCCACCCTTTAAAAAAGGTAAATCCCGCATCCCCAAGAACAGATTAGGGACCCTTTCTATGGTGATATGTTTGTTCAATGTTTGCTTACATTTATTTTTCAAACTACCCATGGTAGACCATAGATCAAAAAATTTCGACAAAGACAGATTTCAGAAGGGTGCTCTGATACAACATTTGAAGGTGTGAGCTTTACGTGTTTGGCCAAGTTTGATTAGTTTCTCTATTTCTTTGCAGCTGAGAACAGTCCATCTGTCAGTCCTAATAAACCTGAGCAACGAAAGGTCGGTGGAAACTAAATGAGGAATGTTTGGGAAAGTGCTCAAGTACTTAATCCCCCTCATACATTTCTTGCAGTGCTAACAATAAGTGTTTTATTTTATTTTTTGTTTATTTTTATTTTTTTTCAAGTATCTTTGCTAATCATTTCCTCTTATCCTGGTCTTAATATTATTGTTCAAAAGGATGATAGCTCTATCCACTGGATAAATAGCGAAAGATTTGAGTTAGCGAGGTTCAAGTTATCGGGAGTCAACTGTAGATGACACAGTGTAGTCCACCAGCAATGAACATGCTGCCTATTTTGTCTTTAATTTACAGCCTATATTTACCAAAGGAAAGAAACGGAAAAAGCCTGACAAGGACTTAAATGCACCTAAAGCTCCTCTGACAGGATATGTTAGGTTTCTAAATGAACACCGTGAAAAAGTGAGAGCTGAAAATCAAGATCTTCCATTTCATGAAGTTACTAAAATCCTTGGAAATATGTGGAGTCAACTGCCTTCTAATCAAAAACAGGTATTGTTTGAAGTGTTAAAACTGTTCTGTTGCACAAAGATCTTACAATGTAGGAGTATTGGTAAGTTGTTAGTCTGCAACCAAGGTCTCCCTCCATTTGGAAATCACAAGAGTCAAAGATTACGTGCAAGTGTGCCACAAAAAAGTACAGTGGGTCAAGCAAGGAGAGCTTGATTACCATCAGCCTCTTGCAATTCCCAAATGGAGCACTAGTCTGTTGTAGTTCTTCATTTATACTCTTGGATAAGGAGAGAAAGTGTAGTCAAGCAAAGTGTCTTGTCCACAAGAGGGTTACAATGCAACATTACAGTCAAGTTTTAAAACACTGACTTCTAGATCAGGAGACTATGTACAAGCTACAGCACCAGACTATCATGCCTCCATATGCATGGAGAGGGGGTGGGTGGGAGGGGTAACAAGGAGGTCCAAACCTGCCATACCTTGCATTCCTGCTGTCCTGCCCCTTTCTCCTTTCCTTCCTCTGTTAAGCCCTTTTTCGATTGCAAAGGTATTAATTATAAATATGCATTGTTAGATAATTTCCCCTTGTTTCTCCTGCTTCCCAACCTATTAGAACTCCCACCTCCTGCCCTTTACTCTCCTCCCCGCCATCCTTCTCCTTTCCCCTACTTGTCTAGCTTCCCACCCTGTCTTCCTGCTGGTGCTCTCCCACATTCATCAAAGCATAGTTATTAAAGTGGAATGGTTATGAAGCCTGTTGGATCTCTTTGTTTTAAATGCTTTGTCAGCTTTTTTTAACTTGAGGGTGCACAATGTTCAAGAGCATTCCTATCATTTTGATCTTTTCCACCAGTAAAAATTTGGCATTAATTTATACAGGACACAATTTGTGAACAAAAAAGAAAGAATTGTGCACCATCAGGGAACTTCCAACTTAAAATGCAACACCGTTGTATTTATCTTTGAAGCTTGCTGGCTTTCATAGCCCGTCTTCTCTACTATGATCAATGCCACCACTGATAAAACAATTACTTCACTAAGAAACTGAAGCTTGCTGTCTGCTCATTATGCATGCTCATACTTGGACCTTTTCAATCGAATTTAGAGTTACCTAGAAGAAGCAGAGAAGGACAAGGAAAGATACATGAAGGAGTTGGAACTTTATCAGCAAACTGATGCTTACAAGAATTTTGTTGCCAGACAAAAGGCTTTGAAAAAAGGTTAACGTCTTGTAGTAATAGTCTTCCATCTTGTTTTGATCCAAGTCAGGAATAAGGAACAAACTTGTAGTAACTTTCTAGTATCAGATTCTGTAAAGTAAAAAAAAGAACCGTTCTAACCATAAAAGATTTGAAAATGATGTCTCGGATTGGTGACAGCCTTGTGATGGTTCTTTATACACATAAGTAGGAAAAGTCAAAACCAGTGCATGTTATTTTATTGAGTTTTGGTTTTGCTTGCCAGGGAGTTTGAGCAATCTACAATTGGCAACAAAATTAGTTGAAACACTTTGTCAGAAAAAAGCTTTTCTGACATTTTACTGAGTTAAAAAGGGGAAAGTAAAGCTTTTCCTCCCCTATCCCTTCCGTGCAATGTTGCACCGTTGTTCAAGCTACCTGTGAAAAACAACAAACACCCCAATTTCGAATGGAAGGGATGGGGAAGGGGTGTGGATTTTTTGTTCTCTGAAGTTACCCTATTTGAGTACAATGTCTCAACAATTTTGTTTGCCGATTGTAGCCTCTTTGCAAACTTTAGAACATGTGAGATTTGTGGAGCTCTCGAAGTGCAACACATTTTTACTGTTTATCATGTGTGAATAAAGAATTCTCCTGCATTCTGCCCCAATGACCTTAGAATTTAAAGTTTGTGGTTACATAAAGTACTTTGTATATCATGATACCTTGTAATAAATCTCTGAATAAAACTAGATATTAACCATTTACCAACTGCAAAGATTTGTACCTAGACATTAAATTCTTGTACGTTTGGCTTCTACATAGGTTCTGGTGATGGTGTCAATGGAACACAGGTAAGAATGTCTGTGGTTTTGTAACACTCCAAAGTTGTCCTATTGTCAATGGGGTTGTTGTGAATTTGGCTAAAAGTTGGACTGGTTTGACATGTAGTTAGGTAGATATTAGAGAAAGGGACATTAGAAGCTTCATTAAGTAGAATAATTCTTAAACAGAGTGCCATGTTTAGGTCAAGTAAAAAAGTTTTGTTGAGGAAGTCAATGTCATATCAACCTCTCTGGCTAAACTAAGGTTATTTAAATCATGAGTCTAAGGTTAGTGAAGTCAAGTTTTTGGGATTTGAAAGACCTCACCGTATTTATAACTTCGTATTAAAGAGTTTCTGTCCTGTTTGTGTGTGATTCTTTTACATCTAGCGTTTGATCTTTTAGTTTATTCAGTCTTTAATCTGCCTGTTCTTTTTATTTTACCAGGGAGGAAATGATGACTTGTTCTGCAGTGCATGTAATTTATACTTCAACTCACCCCATAACAAACGCGAACACATGTCTGGGAAGAAGCACTTTGCAGTCATATCCTCACAAATGAACAGAGCTGAGAAACAACAAGGAGAAAAAACAACAAACGGAAAAGATATGCCACAAGTGAAAAAAGTGGATGAATCTACAGAATCACAGTCACTACAGGTTCCACTGGATGGTGATATTCCCATATTTACAGAGGAATTTCTAAATTACAACAAAGGTAATGGTAACATTTGAATTCCAGGAAACTCTCTGTAAAAAAAGAAAAGGTGGAAACTAGACGTAGTTATCTTCAACCAAACTTAGAACTTTTCAGATTTAATTTCCTTTCTTTTCTTTTAAGCTTAGAATACATGGTTTTGTTATAACATTTTTGCTGTAAAACATTTTCATGATTTTGTACATGTTTGATTCCAGAAAAGTTCTAAGAACTTCAGAGAAAATTATTCCTAACAAAGCCCTCTTGAGTGGGCTCCAGTGACTAGTGCTGTTTTACTCTTTGCTATACACCCTTCTTGGCAATACTTGTAGCTAATGAATTAGTTAGGTATGCATATTTTTTTCTAGCTAATGAGTTGATCAAAAGATGTAACTAGAAGTCTAACCTACCTCCTAGCCCCTCATTATTTTTGATCAAGCAAATCATGAAATGTGCAGTACCTTGTGGAATAGCAGGTATATCTTTCATCCAGTGATCTTAGTTCTGTTCTGTTTTTTTAATTTCAGCTCGTGAAAATGAACTGAGGAAGTTAAGAAAGGTTAACACAGAGTTTGAGGAACAGAATGCCATACTTAGTAAACACATAGAAAACATGAAGAAAGGCATTGATAAACTGGAAGGTGAAAGAAAGGAGCAACAAAGTGAAATTAGTGCTTTACAGAGACATCTTGCCAAGTTGCGACAAATAATCTCTCGTAGCTTTGCTGACGTTCAAATCCCAGGAGAAAAGGATCCCATAACACTGGAATCTGTTGATGCATTTGTAGGAAAGCTACAGCACTATATTCAGGAAAATAGCAAAGAGAATTTGGAATTAACAGCTAAGATAAAAGACGTCATTGCTTCTCTGGACTACCCTAAGTAAGTGAAAAGAAGGCTAAAATACTTTAATATATGTTCATTGTTGATTCTGATGGGGCAGTTTTAGGTAAGTATTTAGAATTTAATTTTTTTTACAGCCAATCCTCTTACAAAGCAAGCACTCAAAATGTTAAGACTAAGACTAAGTGGTTGCTTATGTAAGTGGTCCCTTAGAAGAGTTGTACTACAGGGGGTCTGGCTCTCATATTAATTTTAATTTAAAGAGACTGCTTACATGAGGTGGTCTTACATCAAGGTGTGACTTTAGCTTCCTTACCTGTGGGTGCAGATCCTCAAGGGAAGTGACAAAGATTTTGAGGAGGTCAAGATATTTTCAAGAACAATGTAGTGTAGACTTAGTCATAGAAAAAACAAGTAATGCTTCTTGGAAGACGGTACCTAAAGGCAGTTAGGGGCTGTTATCCTTTTGGGGACAAATTCATTGGAATTTTTTTTTATTTGAATAACAAACTTCCCTGACATTGGAACATTCAGTTCTGATTAATTTCTGCATGCATTACTGGGTTGCATTCAGTGTTGTTTATGTCCTCACTCTGTTGTCGTTGTGTTTTAGCTGCCTAAAGGACACAAACAGCTGATGATGATGCTGCAGTTTATACAACACGGCACAAGTTTAACATGGGTTTTCTGCGGTTCCATGTCACTGTGTCACCAAGTATGGACGTTTCTTCTACAGCTAAACTAATAAATGGCATTCATTCAGCACTCCACTAATGTGATGCAGATAAGCATTAGCAAAACTTTACAAAAGACAATGGCTGAAGTACTATTATTAATTGTTACAATCAGAAGTGCCATGAAGGTGACAGAGGTTTTTGTTTAAACAATTTTTCAGATCTGAATAAAATGTTCTTAATTGACAATCTTCTATCATTTGGCACTTGCTTTTCATAGTTGTTGACTCATTTCAGTTTGAATTACTTATTTTCTGAAAATGCTAAAGCAAAAAAGCTTAACACTTTTGTAAAGATAAGTCACCACAGTTTGTTTTGTCTGTTTCGTTCGTGGCGCATGATATATACTTGTTACAAAACCTTGGGATGTAGATATTATAATATCCTTTGAGCAAAATGGAAATATTAGCTAAACAAGGAAGTTTTTTGTGTCATAGAAATATGGTCAAATAATTTGCAATAAATGTAAATATTGCTTAAGGGACTATTTCACAATTTTAACAGTTGAGTTATTTGTAAACTTTTGTAATTTATTGTGTCCCCTCACTTTTCATTAAAAAAAATACAGAAGTTGCAGTTGTAGTCTCCCTCTTTATTGTGCTGTGAGATGCCTTGTCGAGAAGAGTGTGAACTCGTTTAAAGGCGTTGACTTGACGCGTATTACATCTCATTTCTTTACCTTGTTTAACATCTGATCTATGACAGCCTGCAAGCAAGACGGGGCGGGGGAGTACTCAGCAAAGTTTTATTCGTGGAGGTTCCGCCCCAAGGTCCAACCCCTTACCCTTTTATATACCATTTTTGAGAGAAAAGGTACCCCTTTTGTATACCTTCACATTACTAGTTTAGAACTTTGTGTCCCAGTGTTAAATAACTGCTGTAAATTTACTCTCTGAATTAATGGCGTAACCAGAACGTTTTCTCTACCTTATCAGGTCGCATTAAAATACATCTGTTAGCCCTTTTGGGCCTTTTGACAGACCGAACTGACAGTTTTCCGTACTCTTTTTATGCATTTCAGCTAGTGAAATCTCTTCCCTTTCATATACACGAAGCCTAAGAAAGGTACCCCTTTTGGGCGGTGCCTCACCGTATGAGGCGGCGTAAGACTCTCACGCCACGCTTTTCCGATTTTGAGAAAAAATCCGACTGTTTTGTAGTCTGCTACACAGCCATTTTTAGTGTCGTCACGCAATGCTCCTCCAGTGGGGAGGAGCGTTGCGTGACGACACTAAAAACGGCTGTGTAGCAGACTAACTGTTTTGCGGTCTACAATTATCCCGAAATAATTCTACTCCCTCCCCCTCTTTCGCCCGCTCCCCCCCCCCCCCCCCCCACCCACCAGAGGATTTGTCAATGCGCTGTAAGAGTGAGGTGTGAGCCATGTGGGATTGCTCTCAAACACATATGATAGACAGATTTACTGCACATGCGTGCGCTGCTCCATTTCAATATGGCTGCGGAATTCTTGAAACGTATTGTAAACGTTCGGTTGAAGTGTGGAGAACTTGGATAATACCCTCTTTGAATAAGATTATTTAGTTTTGATAAGAAGTAAAGCGCTGTGAGAGATTGACATGAGCACTTCGAAAGCAGAAGACCGCGATGTGAGTGAGAGAAAGCTTCTTGTAGATGACATCGAGCGAATTCGCCAAGTGCTGCACACTGGTGCTGCTTCGAAGTTGTCTTCCGACGAGGAAGAGGAAGAAGAATCCGACGAAGATGGCCAAGAAGGATGTCGAGAAGTTTTTCTAGGTTTGTGAATTATGCCTTGTGTTGGTGTAGAGAAGCCTGCTTAAACTTCTAAATTTCAGCTGAAGCGGTGCCTGCTTTTCTGTACTGACACTGTGCTTTTCACATGTTTGTCTAAAGACTAGTATCTCAAGATTAATTAAGGGATTGTTTCAATGGAAAGACTCGTACATAATTTTGAAATTCAGCTGAGATCCGATCCATGTATAAACACTTCAACCTCCCGTCCCGCCCGGGCAACCCCCACCGCATTTGAATTTTTAATAAATTTTGTAAAATCCCACTCCCCGGGCCAAAAAGTCTTTCGAATACCCCATCGTAGGTACATTTTAGGTGATCAAAAATATATATTAATAATTTAAAAAGAGCAATGTCGCTCTTTTAATTATAGATGTCACTGAAATGTAGCTTTCTAATGCCCTTGAAGCTGAGTCTGCAATTATAGAGCAAAGCTTGTGCAACATACCCCTTTGCTTTTAAGCCAGTCCGTCTTGAAGCTTTAAAATTATTTCCAAATTGCCATAAAGACCTCCACAATGATTTTTCACACCTTGAGCAAGCACTAAGACATACATATCATGAGAAATAAAAGCTAGGATTCAAATTCTCCAACCCCTTGATGTATGGCAATCAAATTCCCCATCCCAGGGAGTACACTCCTTTATTTGGCCTCGGTGGGTATGTGACACGGTATGGTTTTCAGGGTATGCAATAATTTAGCATCTTGAACAGGGTGTCTTTTTGGACTGAAAGCCTTTAAAAGAAAAGTGAACGTTGGCTATGAGCAGTCTACTTGTGTGATACCAACATTTTTTTCCAAAAAATCTAATTCTGTAAAGTTAGTTTTCATAAATAATTCTACTTAATTCTGTATGTGAAACAAAATGAATCAGGGTCATGAAAGTAGGCCACACACACCTCCACGCCCTATGGGCTGCAGTCATAATAAATCAGACCAATCAGGAAATGTTAATACAAGAACATCACATCTTTCAATCAACAGGTAGCACCTCCGTAAACTTGCAGCACCAAATAGATGCCCAACTGGCACTAGTAAGTTTTCTCTAGTCATTGTCTTTACAATACTCTCCAACTTGATTAGGACATGTGGTTTCAACAACTCAAAAGTGCATTGCTCTGTTATTAAATGAAAATGAAAAATAATGTCATGAGCTGAGCTCCTACACACTGTCATAAGTTTAGCAGGGGTGGATCTAGGGGGAGGGTGCAGGGGCTGCACACCCCCCCTGAGATTACATGTGGCTAAATGTAATTTAGGCAAAGTTAACCTCGAAGCAATGCTGGTCAGCAGTTTCCCCAGCTATACTTGGGGTGGCCCGATGCCTCTAGCAGGGGCACCTCGTGACTTATATACGCAGTTGCTTGCTTGCAGTTCTTCGCAAAGTGTTGTTGCAATTGCTTGCTGTTTGCGTGCCAGTTTGTGCTCGCAGGGTTGCCATGGATACCTCCTCTTCATGCTAGAGCATTGCCCGGCTCCACCAACTCTGTAGGCACCAACACCCAAGCTCATCTATTGGTGATGAGTTTAACTGCAGTTTTCTAATACAACTGGTATTCTGCAAACAAAAAAAAAACTATGTGGTTTATTGGTGTTGAAGTAGAACAAGAGACGAGTGCACCCCCTCCTAAAAAAAATCCTGGATCCGCCCCTGTTTAGAAAGTGTTTCTCCGTACAGTCAACCTTAATTTTGCATTGCAAAGCTCCCTCCATATATAAGTTCCTTGAGAGGGCCTTTGAAAATGTAGGCTCCAGGACTTATTTTCAAAATTTCGCCGTATATTATCTGGGAATGTTTTTATCCAAAATGACTTTTAATCCTGGTCACTCCTCCTCCATTTTCCTTATACCAGCAATCTTATGGTTTTAGTATCATAACTTTGATTTTTCCATTCCTTTTTCCAGGAGCAGAATTCTCAAGTGGCATTTCCTGGAACTGTATTAGAACCTGTATATGTTGGTCAGCAGTCGTCATTCGATGCAGGACAAAACAGCAGTGCACAAGGAGTTTCTGATGTTCTCTCTCATCACCAACTAGCCAACAGTAATCTTTTTCCAGCTCACAGAAGTGGTAACCTTTGCTCAGATGATTATACCATTACTGAATTACAGCCAGTGAATTGCCAACCTTCTACTAGTTCCCTTCCAAATGTATCTTATTCAAGTGTGTCAAGTTCCTTTACAAATGTTCCTTCCACGAGTGACCCTTGTACAAGTCTTTCTTCTGCAAACCAAGAAGGACTCAATAATTCAACATGGCCTGCCGTAGATAATCAGTTTTTTGACCCAAGGGATGTCGAGGGACTTGATCAGGAGGAAGACGGTCCATTTTCTGATGGTGAGGAGGAAAACATCGAGGATATGGAAATGCGCAATAAAATTCAACAGTGCTTGATTTTAAATAGAGATTATCAGGTAAAAAGGTCTACCTTCTTTGGCCTTCGTGTTTCGTTTTTTCAGTTCAGACTGCATGATGTTCTCAAGAAGATTTGTCATTTGTCCTTGTCATTGTTATGCATATGCACATGGATGGGACAACATTATTTTGAAAGAAACAGTTCTTTGGGGTAACAGCACATGGTCTTTAGTTTGGGAAAACAAAACATACAAGAGACGAAGGGCTGCTTGAATGTAGTCTTCTTGAGCATGTGTAAGAGAGTCCTGGGGTGTACTCCCTTATATAAGCAATATAGGTATGTGCTGCCCCAAAGAGTATGGTTTTGGTGCCGCTTTGGTCTAAAAATGGGTATAGACTTTGCCCATTTTGGTCTGGAATAGGGTATGGTTTTCAAGGCAACTACAGGAGTGTATGAACATATTTATTGTTTCAATTCCATATAAATAAGAAAGAAACTAGACAAATATGCGAATTTAAGATGAATTTTTAAGAAATCTTTTTTATTGGCTTTCTAATCTAAGTAATGATGACATAATTTCTTAGAGGCCACATCTGAAAACGGGTGTGGAAATTGACATTTTGTGGTCTGAAACAGGTTCAAGATTAATAGAGAGAACCGGGCGGCACATCCCCACCAAGAATTCCCCACAGAAAAAAGTTGGCTGTTTGTAAGCATAGCAAGAGAGTGATCTCAAGACTGCTGAAAAATAAATCAAGCTAATGCTTCTGGGTATTTTCGAATCTAAAATGCTGGCCACTTATTTAGCCAGGTTTACTCCTGTATTAGTCTGGTTAAGCATAGGAATTTCAGAGTTCTAGCGGCACATTTTGTTGTTCCAGAAAATATGATCCATACTTGTGCATTGGAACCCATCTGTAAATTAAAGTCCCCCTTCATGGGCATGGTATTAATATTTCCTGGAATTTTACATTCCCAAAACAATTATACGGGGCAGCTCTAGTCAGTGGGATTTCTGTGAACAACCTTGATATTCATTCATGTGTCAATTTTTTAGATTGCAGTGTTAGATGAACTTGAAAGAATAGAGCTGGCTTTGGCAAAGAACAAAGAAAAGCAGGTTAGTAAATAAAGTGAAAGACCATTCCCACTCACTTCTGTGCATTTACAGTTAAACCTACAAGAACATGCTTACAGTGATCATGAAGTTTCATTTTTTTAGAGGCAAAGACAATAATAACAATACTAATTTAACTTTATTATCATCTACTGTCCATTGTTTTAGCCTTGTTGTAGATATAATCAAACCCTGGTTAGTAAGATCTGCAAAACAGCACCAAAATCCTTGTTCCAGGCTTCACCTGTTTACCAACAGGATTTGAGTACATGCCATGATTGGCCTGTTAAAGAAGCCATTGATGATTTGCCAATCGGGTTTAAAGGAAATTCGAAACTCACTTAATTCACACACACACACACGCACACACCGATATAAATTTGTTGAGTCTGTAGGGGGCTCAGAACAAGGATCGGGATTTGATTATGTCCGCAATGCAGGCTACTGTATATTATTTACTAGACATGTTCCAAATACTGGTAAATTGTCTGTCTTATAGAAACTAACAGAAGGAACTAACTGTAACATGTCATTTGTGTACCTTTTCAAGGTGTCTGTTAAGAGGTGGTTGACTGTGGTATAACATGTGATAATGTGTGTTAATGTGGTTTTAGCTTGGATTGCATCAAATGAGAGCAAATAAAGATGAAGGGAAGCCAGAAGGTCACACATTAATGAAATTTGCTTATCCTTACTTCAGAGACACTGGTTTAGTGGTAAGCTATAACTACTCTCTTAATGGTAAGCTTTGTGTAAAAAAAAAAGCAATGTTTTCAGCAGTAGATACACCTAGCAACCTTTTGTGACATTACAGGTGTTAAAAGTATGGGGTCCTTAATGACAGGGTTCCCAAGTCTCCACCGAAGCAGTGGGCAAGATAGAAGCGGGGCAGGGTGAGTGTAAATGGGAGTGTTATGGCAGAAAAACACAAATAAAAATGGTCAAAACATATTAAGTAGTCAATTGTTTTGGAGATAGGTACTGCAAAGCAGTCACTGCTATCTCAATATGAACTTAACATTAATTAAGGTTAGACAAAATACTGATATTGAGCAACCAACAAACTGCAATGCAGCCATGTCCAACACAAACATGCAGTGCAAAAAATAACAAAGTAGAAACAAAAAAGTTAGTTTATATTGCTGTAAAGATTTTAAGGGCTATAAGAAAAAACAGGTAGAGCAAAACAGAGCCACTCAAGCTATAACCATGCAAGATGCCTAGAGTACTGACATACAAAAGTACTGAAAGGTCTGGGAAATTAAAAATAGTTGTCATGAATACTTACTCTTATAAAATACAATATAATTATAACCTCTGCAGCAAACAAATTAGCAAGCAGACTAAATGGAATCTCGCCAGCTTGTGGATAAAAATTCCTCTATCATGGATGTGACCCACAAGAGGCAGCAAAGGAGAAAATTGGTGTTGATCACTCTTAGGAGCTACAGCTAGGTTAATGATGATGATAACAATGTTGTTAAGCTGGTAAAAAAAAACACTTTTCTGTGTTGTTAATTTTTTTTCTTATAGGGTCCACCTGATAATGAAGACACGAAGTTAAAAAGACAGACTTGTCAGGTTGATGGCTACCTGATTCAAGAAAAAATATGTAAGCAAACTTTTATGAATGAATATAAAAATCAATAACAGTATAATTAATAATTTATAACACAGCAAGAGCTAGTACATTATTTTTAACGTTAACTTCATTTTCTTTAATATCCCGTTATTCTAATTGTGTAGGAAGGAATACATGCATCCTAAGGTAAAAAAGAAATGAGATTTTAGTCTCTGCAGGGTGCTGGCATGTACTAGTCCAAGCGTCATTTTAACTAGCCACAAAAAATTATTTAGTTTTTGTTACATCATTAGTTTATTATAAATTTATCATAATAAAGTGTTATACTACTACATGAGAAATTTCTGCAATTTGATAGGCTTAGAGCAGTGGTATTTCAGCTTAATTTGAAATACCTACATGTGAAAATTACAAAACCTTTGCGGGTAGTAGATAAACAAATAATAGCATGATTTGTACGTGATATTTGGCCTAAATACCACCCATGACATTTCAAATTTGTCTCAAATTTCACTCGCCTAGTGGCTTGTGAAATTAGGTATAACAATTTTGAAATATCACTTGTGGTATTTACACCAACTATTACTACAAATCGTGCTATTACCTGTACTAATACATCATGTAATTTCACTTCATCACATCAGCTTGAAAATCAGCTTTTGATCCACATGAATTTAGTGCAATAACTTCTGTCATTTGAATTCCCCCCTGAAAACTTCAAATGCTGACCATGCAAGTCAAAAGCAGAACTCACGACCCTGACTGCTAAATCCACTAGCCCTGGGCTGTTGGACACGTCGTTCTTTGCATGTAGGGTATAAAGGTTGAACAGGAATTTTTGCCTCATCTACGTGTAGATCAGACTCACAATAAAAGTTATATGTCTTGACTTACTGCTAGGGAAGCAAATTCTATACTTTTATACAAAGACTCATGGTTCTAATTTTTGCTTTGTTTTTATTGACAGGGAATGCAAAAGAGAAAGAGCGCTTGGCTGAAGGAGTTAAGATGCAAAATTTGGAAAACAAACTCTCGCCAGTACTGCAGAAGTATGTGAAACCTGGTAGATTTAGCGTAAAGAAGTGAAAGTTGCTAATGGGTACTGAAGGAGTGCTTGGGCTGAAAGGAAAATTTAGTTTGATTGCCATTTGAATGGGCAAACCGGTCTGTTCACTGTGTGGGCAAATGGTAAACAACATTCAGGACTGGGTAAATTCCATTCAGATTAATTTAACCGTTGAACAAATTAGATTGTAGTCCTGTAAATTTCCAAACAACTGCTGCAAAAGCGTGATATCAAAGGTGGTTTGAATTATAATCAGCACAACTTTGAATTTAGAACATTCGATTCAGTCTGGGAAAACAGGAGTTCCTTTCCAGATGTTCCATTGCTTCTGGAAATTTTTCACTTCAGCAACCCAGAATCTCATGTTCCAATTTTATTTTCCAACTGGAATTTTTTGGAAGTCATGGTTAACCACCACAGTAACACTCACTTCTTCAATATTGTTCCATGTTTAGAAAATGCCTTGGCCTACATAAATGAAGCCTCTCACACAGGAGTTTTTTGGGGAGTCCTATTTTCTCCCTCCTTACAAAGGAGGAATGCAAGTCTCCCAAAAAATGTGTGTGTGGGAGACTGAAGTAAATGGAGATCCATTGGTTTCGGACTGATTCAATGAAGTGAAACTTGGTGAACTGGTAGGGTCCAAGCCAGGATAGTTGAAAAAGTATAGGTTCAAGCGCTGTGTCCAGCTAACTACAGTCAAGTCCCTCCTAGACCGACACCTTTGGGACAACTCTTATCGAGAGTCAATTAAAAAGAGTATAGAAGTGCAGGAACCAACTGTAGATGTCTGTCTTTTACAGGTGTTAAGAGAGAGTTGACTTTATTTATTGGTGGGTGACTTTAGGTTATTTTAGGGGCCAGTTACAGATTCCTGTGAGTGCCCTGGAGGATGGTTGTAATTGAATTTGCCAGAAGAACAAAATTAGTGATCAGTTTCATTGAATTAGATATTTTCACGTTTTGTGGATGTTTTAATATTATGTCATTGAATAATGTTTGTGTGTATGCTTTTGTTGTCTCTGTTAGGATACAAAAATTAGAGCTTAAGAATGTGAAGACAAATAGTGACTTGAAGGAGCTTGAAGACCTTAAGGCAGAGAGCAGAAGAATAAAGTTAGTTACTACAAACATAATCTTGATTCTTCTTTATCCTAAGAAATTATGTTATCTCTTACAAATACAGTGTACAGGCTTACTGCTCACTTAATATTGAAATTTTATTGTATCACAAAGAAATTTTGAAATACGTTATTTTAGTTTTGCTTTATCATGCTTTATCATTCAATGTTTTAACCATCAAAGTGTGTAGCAATCTTGACAGGAATTTTCTAATAAAACTACAATATAAATAAAACTACCACGATAATATAATTTTTTCTTGTGCTTTCTCGTAAAATTTCAGAAGCATTCCAAAAGACAAACTTGCATATGATTTGGAGGGAATTGACTGGGACAAAATAAGCAGCATCTATGTAAGTAATAATTCCTATGGAGAGCTTGTTATCGGGTGTTGCACTAACAGTCTGTATGATTTTTCATAATTGCCTAATTCATACTGATCCTTAACTGATAAAATGTAACTGGGGAGAAGAACAAATCAGCACCTTTACCCAAGTGACGCTATATCCTATTATTTTAGATAATGTGCCAAGATCATGGGTGGGCCTATTTCTATTATCGACAGTAGGTGTTTCTTATTTTGAAACAATAGTTGTTGTTATTTTAATAGTCCTTATGATTAACTCTCTCGTTTTGGTGTGTAGCTGTTTTTAACCCAACCATATTGTCTCACATACAAACTTAGTATTAGACTTTCCTATATCGTTTAATTTTACAATTTATTGCCTCAGTTGTAACATTTATCTGCCTCAAGGCTGATTCGTCGTTAGTCTTGACGTTTTGTTTCTTTGGCCATGTTATTTCACCACTATTCTTATTGTTTCGTAGATGTTGAACTTGTTTTATCCTTATTACTTTACGTTACTCTGTTGTAGGTGCCAAAACGAACTAGTTTTCAGTGTCGCTTACAGTGGTGCAACTTTGATCACCCTGATGTGAACCGAACCCCATGGACTAAAGATGAAGATAAGAAGCTTCTGCAGCTGGCTAAGGATCCTAACATGACCTGGGTTGATATTGCACAAACCCTCCAGGTTAGTAACTTATATTCATAACTTGTACCTAGACAAAATCCAGTTAAGCCCCGGTGTGTGGTCACCTCTTATAAGACCTTTTACAAGCAACACCAAAATCACAGTTTTCCCAGATTTCTCACCTTCCCCTGTGAGAGACCACATGCCTGTCTCATAACCGACCACCTGTTCAAAATACCAAAATATGTTTTCTCAGTTAAAACACTATAAAGTCAAACGTCATTGGCTGACGGCCTCCATTGACAGACCACCTATATGTCTCATAAGCGGCCTCCTATTCAAATACCAAACCCCCACAGTCAAACCCGTCCTCGTCTGATCACCCTCTCTGACAGGACGGACCACCTCTTTGCCTCTTGTCTCTTAAAATCCGTTTTCTCTTTCAAAGAACTGTTGATGGAATTCTCATAAGCGACCAACTCCCGTAAGCAAACATCAAATCTTGGACTAACCTTCAGGGAAGGTTTGATTTTATTAGGATATTTACGTGTACCAGAAAGCCGAAAAAGGCAGCCCGGCTGTTCCAGTCGTTCAGATAGTGGAGATGGCACCAATAAGACAAAGGTTCTTGTGCTCGCCCCTTCACTATGTGAAACGCCTGGAAATGGCTATGATAAACAGCTTCTTTAAACAGCGTGCAAAGAAAGTAGTGTCCGATAGCCCGGGGCTAGTGGATTTTGCAATAAAATTATTGGGCTAGTGATGTTTTTTGAGGAATTCGAACAACAGAAGAACTGTGTAATCAATTATGCCAGTCAAAACGTTTTTGGGGCTAGTTGAAATGACGTCTGGGCTAGTAAATACTATTTTCTGCTTGCCTGAATGGTAAGCTGTAAAAATGGTTTTCTTTGCACCCCTAAGGGGTGCCATTCTACTTAAATCCTTGCTAAGACCACTGTCAATTTTTCAGTTAGTACGCAACCCTCCAATTTTCGTTGTTGTGTTTATGTTGTTCTTTATCTTTACTTGTTTGTCGCTGTCGTAAAAAGAAGTTAATTTCAATCCTGCCTTGTACATTAACTCTGTGTTCCCAGACCAAGCGAACTCCTATACACTGTTATGAACGTCACCAAAGAAGTTTAAACAAGAATCTTCTGAAGAGGTAAGGCTATAAAACGCGTCTATGGTATCTACTTTTTCATTGTTTTACAGTTAGACGTCCGTGCTTGTTTTGGTTTTTTTAACTAAACATTTCCCCCTTGATTTAACCCATTAAGTCCCCAAGATCAACATACAAATTCTCCGGACTTATCTCCTTACATTTCTTTTAAGAATAGTTGAGAGAATTTGGTTTAAGATCAAAGCATTCTCCTTCTAAAAATCAATTGAGTAATTCTCATAACCTTTACTCTTGATGATCTGCAGATGTTGTTAGGAGAAAATTGATGGTGGTCTTTCTTGGGACCTAAAGGGCTAAACTCAAAACTCTCAAAACCTCAGGTTGAAGTTTCTCGGGTCAGTGACGCACGGCAACTTGGAGCGAAAATTCGAGTTTATTGTATCTTGTTTGTGGAGTATTCACAGACCTGCACGCCAAATTGGAGATAGGGGTGGGACAATAATAACAAAAATTGTTATGAGTTTGAGCAAGCGACGGAATCGTAAGGCGTTGGCTGGGATATGTGAATTTCACAAAATTTATTTTTGATATACGTTGTAATCAGGAGCACATTATCTGGAGCGAAAAATTTTCATGTGCTCGTGCCACGGCGTTTTCACTGACCAGTTTATTTTTAGAACGATTTTAGCGCGAATTAAGAATATCTTTGAGGTCCCACAAACCAGTCATCAAAACTAAAACCCCCAAAGTGGCATTTTTGACCTTTCTTCACGTTTGGTTTTTCTTTGTCAATTCTTATATTTATAATGCGCTCATGAACGGAGGAAAGCTTTCATTTTCGTGGTAAAAAGTACTGTAAAATGCATCTAAAAATAGGGTGTGCAAACGAACCCAACATGTAACATCCAACGATGTTGGGAGTTGTTGGCTAACAATGTTGCGTCCATTTGCACGGGGCTTTACGCTAGCGCTGCATGGCCTTTATTGGTTTTCTTATGTCATGTAATTAGCAAGTGGACTCCAGAGGATGACAAACTGCTTCTTGATGTGGTGCGTGTTGTTGGAGTGGGGAACTGGGCAAGAGGTACGTTCATCAAAATTTATCACAGTTTTTAGTGACTACAAGATTCCCTAAAAAGATCGTTTAATGCATTCTGGCTTAACTATAAACCTTAATCGTTGTTGCCTGTCGCACATGCTAATACTTGATGAGCTAGGTCAGGTAATTTTGGTCTATTTCGGCGGAACTTGCGAACCAGTCACGGTACGGACCGAAAAAAAGATAATTAAAAGCTTACAATCTTAGAAGATTGACATTTAGAGTCGTCATAGCCAATTTACCGCCGCCTGGTTAGCTCCGTTGCGAGAGCGCCGGTCTGGAGGAGCGGGAGGTCGCGTGCTCAAACCCCGCCCGGACCCAGCCTCCTCCGTAGATAACTCCGGTGAGGAGTCTGAGGACGAGAACGGTGGGAAAAAAAGGTCATAGAGTTGCCTGCCAAAAATCGAGGAGTGTGGACCGCTTCCTTCAACGTCCTTCATCCTTGTGGACAAGTGACTAGACCGGGTGTCCGGGGTTTTCGTGAGACAATTATTACAAGTCCAGTCCCCTGAGAAAATTTTTTGTCATTCTAACACTCCGACAAGGAATCAAGCTAGCGCGCTGTTCGTACTGCAACCTTGCTTTTATGCACTGTTTTTATTCGAAATTTTTGCCCTATTTGAGACCGATTTCGGTACATGAAACGTTTTAGCGGCGGTGAAAAAATGAGAAATGCTATAGCGGTTGCCAAGGTGAAAATGAGCGGTAGTGATATAAAGCGAACAGGAATACATACGACATTTCCTCCATAAAACATGTAACTAGGAAGTTTTTACATTGTTGTCGTGCAAAACAAAAGTGTGCTGCACGTGCAAAGTTTTTTTTTTTTTTTTTTTTGAGGGGGGGGGGGGCTAATTAGACCTATTGTTTTTGTTTTGTTCTGTTTTTTTTTCGTTTTCGTTTCCGTCTCTGCTTAGCATTACACGATTTTATATTTTGTTTGAGTAAGCTATCAGTGTATTAAAGAGAACTTCGGCCATAGCCCTGGCTAATTAACAATTATTCCTCGAGCCTGAATGGGCTCTGAGTCAATAGCCCGTGAAACCGAACGACAAATGGGCTATTGACTCAGAGGCCATGAGGACGAAAGGAATAATTGCTTCAGTAAAATCCAACTAGCTGGTCAAAAATATCGAGAATAAAAAATTTTTTAGCTAGTTAAAAGCTAGACATTAAGCCTTTTTTGCCGCCAAAAAGCCCTAGGTTTTCGCTACGAGGGGGCTATAACATATAGCCTAGTAGTAGCTCAACCAATCAGAACGCAGCATTGATAATAGACCACTAGTTGGATTTTACTAAATCTATATATTATAACCTTAAGTTTTAAATGTTGTTAAGTTTAGTATTTGTTTTACCTAATTCGATCACGCGGGCCAGTACAGTATGTGGTGCTTGGTCCGGACGAAAAGACGTAAATGAGTATTTCTTATCTTAGAAGAGGGGTAGTGAACTGCATGTAACATCACGGATTAGCTGACAGACGATCAATAACATCGCGGCGTAACTGACCAATCAGGTCAATAACCAGCGTGATACAACCTACACTTTGACTCTGAAGATGACTACCGCACAGGTTGTTGAAACGTGAGTCACTGCGGTGTGAACAACAGTCCTATTCAGGACTACGCACTCCCGGACGATCATGCTACCTATGAAATGTCACTCCTGGGTTTAAGCCTTTCACAGCATTTGTAGAACAACAGTACAGATAAGCTAAAGGAGGGAACGGATGAATTCCAAATCAAGTTTTCTTCAAGAACTCGTGAATGTTCAAAATCAACCATGTCGTAGCTCCTTTACTGATTAAAGATGGTATTTGAACTGTTGGCTAATCCTTACAAAATTATTCCCCAAGTATGTAAACAATATTGTCAAGTTAGTCGTTGCCACAGTAGCAAAAATTCATGATCTAAACAAACTGTGGTCCTGCAAATATGGTAGGAAACAAACAAAAAATCGACATGTATGACTTTCCTATGCATGACTACACTCAGGAACAAAACGGTAGTCCGTTTTTTTCTTCCATCGTTCCACAATGCAAATGACCGTCTCCGTCCAAAATAATTAGAGACCCTTAGGTTCTAGGACGAAAGCGACTACGACTACCAGATTTGACGTAATTTTTTTCGCGTATTCTCAAATAATAGACACCCTGGAAAGCTTCCCTGTACTTCTTTTTAACCAAAAACATTAGCACTGTTATGATGAAACCTCTAACACTTTAAAACTTGTTTTCGCTACCACAACATTCTCTCTAAAACTCGTAGTAGAGTGACGACGTTTTCTCGCCAAAATGACGCTGGTTCACTAGTATTCGTAGTCGTAGTCATCTTAGAATTTAAAGGTCTCTGTTATTGAGATCGTGAAATTTTGCTACCATGGTAACGTGACGTCACACTTCTCCTCTCTATCGTCTTGGCCGGAAGCATCCAGACTATGAACAGGTGTTCATATTTTAATCTTGTAGTGGCTAGCTTCTTAGAAGGTCGTCAGGGAGATCAGTGTATGCACCGTTATACTCAGACATTACAGATGGTAAGGAAAGGCAAGTGGACAGAGGAGGAAGACGAGGTAATCCCGGCTGAAAGGGAAGCCCACAAATGCATTTTAGTTTTTAAATGTCTAACTAAATTAGTTCCGCCATATTTATCGGATTATTTTATTAGAAATCGCACCATTCACACTTACAAGACAAGACAAAGGAACGGCATTCATCTACCGAACCCTAAGTTCACGCTAGGAAAAAGCACGTTTAGATGTTCAGGTGCGGTTCTTTTTCATAATTAACCTGCATCACCACAAGAAGCTACATCGATTTTCATTTAAAAGAACCTTCTTAGACTTCATTTTAGCCCTCAGTTTTTCTTATTAATATACTTATGTACCTTGCAGTAGCTCCCTAATTCGTGTTAATCTTAAACAAATTGTAATTCTTATGAAAATATGTAATTTCCCCTTTAGTCACTTTAAAAATCCTTGTACATAATTTTGACATAATTTCCATTTTTTATCATGTAGCCATAATTAACGCGGGGCCCCTTTTGATACCAGCCAGTGGCTAATAGGGCTACCCTGCCTAACTAAAGTTGACTTGACTTGACTTTATGTAGAAGTCGTCTTCGTGGGAGAAACGCATTGCTTACTGAACGAAATAAAACTGTTTATCCAAAGCGTTTTCCTTTGGTGATCATTTTTTTAGTCCTCATAACCTTATCTGTTGATCGTGTACCAGTATAATGGCTATTGTTTGGAGAAAATTGGTGTTGATTACTCTTGGTTAAAGGGCTAGTGTAGTAGGGCCGAGCGATCTTGACTTAATGTTTTGTTCCTGTTCATTTTAATCAGCTCACTCCTTTTGTTTTGCGTTCCACTCGATAGCCAAATGATTTAAATGTGTTTTATTTGCTTCCAGCTTCTTAGAAAAGCAATTGAGAAGTACGGAACAAGTTGGAACAAGCTGTCTGAGATGGTTCCTGGCCGGTCAGGACCACAGTGTAGAGAAAGGTTTGTATTCCGTTCACGGTCTTCAAATTGACGACTGAGATCAGGCTCTATTTCCGTTTCGACCACGGAAGAGAGAATGAATGAAAACTCTTAAAATTGGGCCTGATCTCAGGTTGTCAAAGTTTTTTTAAATAATTCATAAAGAAAATACAAACGAAATTAAAGTTTAATGAGTGTTTGGAAATCAGATGAAAAACTGTTCAGTTTTGCATCCTTAATTTCTACTTCTAAAATCGTTTTGTTTGAGAAGGAATATCAAGCATTCGACAGAGTGTTTCATCATCAGATGAAACACCTCGAAGTTCGTCAAAAATACTCTGCTGCGCGTCGTATTTTTAACTCTCTTCTCAGTGTTTCATCTAGCCTGCAGTGCAGGCGTATTTTGTTCGTGTTCGTACTATTGTTGTAGGCCGCCATCTTTGATTTTATGACAGTGGAAGATTGAGGAGAGTAGAAATAGTAACCCTTACGGTAGGTGCTCCCTTTGACTCGTCCCATCTCCTCCTCTCTTGGGTAAGTTTCAACATGTCGCTTTCGCGAGCAAATTGAGCGCTCAAAGAAAACGCCTGCACTGCAGGCTATGTTTCATCTGTGAGGAAACACTGCGTCTCATGCTTGATATATTACTTATACTTTACCTGTTTCTTGTTGCTGGAGCAAGCAAGCTTTACTTGGCCTTTAAACCTTTGCATGTCATTTGTCAAAGCACAAAGATGTAACGGAGACGAAACTGCCTTCCTCGTTGATACCTGCGTTCACAAGAGGGGACTTCCTTGTGAAATCCTAAGACCCAGGTGAAACGCCGTACACTCCCTTTTTTATAAGAAAGTCCGTTTTCGAGTTTAGCCAGGACAGTTCTAATTTTCTGGGCAGTTTCAGCCTGGAAATGTGCTTACAGATGTTCTTAAATTTAATAACGGAAATCTGATAACTTTTAAGCTGAGCAAAGACAAGATAAGAAATTGATTGAAGGTGTTTTCACAGCAATGAATTGTACAAGTACAATGTAAATGTATTATTGACCATACACTATAGGGATGTGTTGAAAGAACAAAATTTTACGTGCACTCTGATTTCATGTAGCACATTATGTAATCCAGATTTTCTGGATTTGCGAAAGTAAAAGCGGTGAAAAATAAATTGTTCTCCTCGGAGCCTTGGGTATGTTCTTAGCATGTTCTTAATATTTTGGCAAATTTCAGGCTGAACGTTCTTATAAAAAAATGTTCCTATAAAAAAAAAGGCTACTTCACATGAGCTGAACTCGACTGAGTCTTTCTTGCAAAGCCACTTAGGAAAAAGACCCGTTTCACAATTCATAGTTTGACTAGATCAAATTCGGCTGTTTGACCAAGCAGCCGAAGTAGGTGGACACAAACTGTCAGTTAAGTTCGGCTCATGTTAAGTACGGCGTTTTCCTCGGGCTCTACTCTTTAGAAAGGGAGGGAAGGGTGCGGTTTTTTACTCTTTTGGCCAAAGCACAAAGGGGTTCGCTGTAATTCGGAGAAGGGCGCTTAGGGACGGTGGCGCTCATTCGAGGATGTGTGTTATCTTATCTTCTTTCCCAACTGCGGCATTATTTGTGTAGGTGGGTGAATGCCTTGGATCCTAAAATAGACAAAGGAGCGTGGACCAAAATACAGGATCAAAAGTTGCTTGAAAATGTGGAGAAATTTGGTCAAGGTAAGCAGCAAGTTGTTTTTTATGACCGTTAGAGCCAGTTGAAGCTCTCTCCCATAGTCACTGCAGGGGTTTTATTTTCCATTTAATTCCTTATCCTCACGTTTATATTTTCTCGATGCTACTAGCCTTTACCACAGACAAAACTAAACTTCTGTTTAAGTCTGCGACGCATGCTAGATGCTACTTCTTATTCATTTTTGGCAGGAAACTGGTCCAAGATTGCACGAGCCATTGGGAACCGTACTGATAATCAATGTTGGCGCCGATGGATCGTGTTACGCAAAGATGACGTTAGTTGAACTCTCTTACTTTCTGTAGTGACCAAAGGAAAAATTGTGGTTTTTATTGTTTGTTATTGTTTGTTATTGAAAAACACAACGCGCCATGCATGAGTACTGCTGGAGAAGTTGAATGGTTACACTACAATACTTATTCTACAGATTGAAAAGTTAGATTGTACATAAGTCTTACTGTAACTAACACCTGGAGTAAAACTGAGAGAGCCGTCGCAGGTTCAGATCTGTAAGTAAGTGTTTATAGGTGGGAGGGGGTAGAAAGCTTATGCAGCCCCTAAGATCTTGGCCCGCCTACCCTAGTTTGGCCTATAAATGAAGTGGGGCTCGGCCCATACATCCGCCACTGGAGAGAACCTGTTCAGATAGAGAGTGTACGTATTATTATAAGCTTCAGAGCGGAAGATGGAGAGTCGAAAAGAGCAACTTTTTTTCTTGCCCTTGGCATTAAGTGGGAAAATGATGATGATATAAAACTCCCGTCGATGGCTTCATAGTTCAGACGTGATCCACTTCCCACGTTACTTCAGCCTGTACACATTTTTATCATAGGACTCTTTTCATAAGAAAACCCCATTTTGGGCATATGCGGCGAGAAAGCTCTCTCCGTGTTAGACGTTTTTTCGCCATGTATGCAACTCAAGAGTTTTACTCTTTTTCGTTAATTCTTCTAGTTTTTGTACTACCGTCAAAATACATTGCGGAAGAAGAGGGAGCTGGTGGCTAACTTTACTGGACGAAGACAAGAAAGACCATCGTTAAGACCAGAAGTAAGTCGCGCTAACATATACAATCAATCGACAAGGAAGACTGTTGAATAAAATAAAATAATTAATGGTAATTGAACTGAGTGGAGTGTAATTTGGTCTGAAATCATACGCGGGATTTTAAAATCTACGACCGCGGAGCGCGAGTTTGATTTGAAATCACAAGTATGATTTCAGACAAAAATTACACGACATATAATTCAATTACCACTTTATTACAGCCATGTTGAAATCACAAAATTCAGTCAGAACCAATATTTTATTGATCCAGTAGCCAGTTTGTTCAAACTTGGAATCGGGAACGCTTTTACTTCTCATTTTTTTTTATGCAAAACAAAATGATGCGATTTAGAACAGATGTGATTTAGAACAAAAAATAGTGTAATTGAAGCTCTGTAATGAGGAGTGCACGGATGTTTCTCTTCTGCCCTCTCTAACCGTAACTCTTCAGTGTTATACCGTAAAATTCCGAAAATAAGTCCCTCCTTGTATAAGCCCCTCCAAATATAAGCCCCCCAAAATCGTAACGCAAAAAACCCTCCTTTAAATCGCCCCTCCGAATATAAGCCGCCCCGGGGGGCTTGTACTTGGAATTTGCCCTCGAATACAAAGTAAAACAAAGCAAAAATGGTAAATTTCCTTCCCACTACAAGCTAGCCCAATCGATTTTGAAACGCCAAATTTTCCTCCGTACATAAGCCCCTCCGAATATAAGCCCCTCCAAAAATAAGCTCCTCAAAAAGGGCCTTTGAAAAATATAAGCCCCGGGGCTTATTCGGAATTTTACGGTATTCTATAAGCCTTTCTTTTCCCTTGGTTGTTTTGAAGTGTCGTCTCGTAAACAAGAACTAAACACAAATGTGGCTAAGTTTTCATATGGTTTCTTCTCTCGTTAGGATTTGGATATCCCAGATGTGCCAGTTGTGGTAAGTTCTATGATTACCTCCCTTACTTGTAGGTGGTGTGATAATGCACAGGAATCTGCTGTCTGCCTGTAGACAGCTTTTCTCTTGTCTTCACGCGGGACTATCTGCAGTTTACCTGGTCAAACAACTGGCGTATCTTGGCTTGCCACGTTTGCCTCATTCCAAAACGAACTAGTGCACGGTTAGTCTTTATCTCCAAATAAGGTTCTTATTGAGTTGTTGTACAGTAAATCCCCGCAAGTAAGAACCTGGTTTTAAAGAACCAGGCAGGCTAACATTTGCCAGTCAGGCCTCTGTATACAAGAACCTGTTTAGCCTAAAAGTTGAAACAGGTTCTTATTTTCTAAAATCTACACTGAAACAAATTCTGTACACTTGGGCAAATAAGATAAGTCAACATTCAGGGTCCTCTTTGTAGACATAGGTGCCTTATCACACCAAGTGTAATGTAATGGTATTCAGGTTTTACATAAGGAATGAGCTGAATACCACTAAATACTCTAAGCCACAATGTATTTTATCTTCAGAAAATATGAACCTATTTAAGAACCTAAATTTGTGCTAATTACCATTTATGTAAGAACCTGTTTAGGCTAACTTAGGAAAATACAGGTTCTTACTCACGGGTTTTTTTTACTGTAACTGTTTGTAGAAGAAGGCAAGAGGACGTATCCCGCTTCCACCAGAAGAGTCTCGAGAGAGGCGAAGATTAACAAGACAGAGGTTTAGAGAGAAGAAACGGGCAGAGAAAATACGAGCTGAAGAGGAAGCCAAAGCAAAGATGGTACAAGAAGCAGAGGAAACAGAGGCGGCAAATGAGGACGAACAAGAGGAGTCAGAAGATATGAGGGATGACAATGAAGAGGTCAAGGAAGTAGCAAAGAAGCCTCGAAACAGGAAAGCGGTGAGTGTAGATGAAAGAGTAAATACAACTACTTAATTGTCCTCTTCCTCGAGATGGGCTTTTTCTGGAATAATGGCAAGCGCTATGAAACTAAACAAATTAAAATTCCAGCCAACAGGAAGCACGAAGGTAGTTTGCTAATCATAAGCATCTATAATGCCCGCCCTAATTTACCGTCTCATGTATGGGGCACTTTTTACAGCTTGCAGGTCTAGCGCATCCTTAGTGAGCCTTTTCCGGCTTTCAGATGGTGAACACGGCAGACAGAGTAAAAAAAAAGGTAGAAAACGGCATGCGAAAGGAAGAGAGGGCGTTTTCTCTCCCTCTTCCCTCTGTCACGTTTTCTTTCACGCTCCTTGCTTGCCACTGATTTCCCATTGCTCTCGACTATATTAAGGCCTTGAAGAGCCTACTCCTTCATACGTCTTTTAGTTTTATAACCGTTTGTTGCTTTCTTCTCTGTGTTTTAATTAGGGAGTAAACAGGGCTAGAATCCAGCAACCCCATTCCCGTGAACTAATGAAAAACAGCCCAACCAAACGTGAACTGATGAAAAACAGCCCAACCAAACGGAGGAATATTGGCGAAATGAAAAGGAAGAATCAAAAAGGTGCTTCTGCCAAGGATAAGACGAGTGCAGTGTCGGGCTTTTTAGGGCCTTTCTCGCTGCTTCTGCAGGTAAGACGTTTGAATAGATAAACGCAAAAAGAGCCAGGTTGTTGATTTTTTTCATGTTCTTTATTTATTTAGCCTTACTACGGTGATATTTGACCAAGATAGCCTCTTAATAATCATCTTGATTGACCTCGAAAATATTAATTGGATTATATTGTCGTGTTTGAGCTAACCTATTCATCGGAAACTTAGCATTTTTATTGGGCTGCCTTCGGCAGAGCCAATCGAAAAGTGAGTACCATTTCCTGTGCAACAAAAAGACAATAGAAAACGGATAAACTACGTTTCCCGACTCGCCTTCCCTGCGTGGAGGATCGAGGAAAAGAAATTTTCCTGAACACCAAACGGCAAATTACTCTTAAGTTTTTAAGTTTATTGATTACAGCTGGGAAACTGAGCGAATTGAATCCCATTTAGGATCCTAAAACAAGCAACGTGAAACTTACGGGTCCTTCATCGTGGCGTCCAGCGTTGTGGAAATACTCTTGCCGTATCAAAGATTTGCCATCTCAACAAATAAATGAATAGTAGTTTGGAAGAACATGCATATACTTGTGGCAGATCTCCTCAAGTGCAACTTTTGCAACCATTTGATTATTGCTCCACTCATGCTCGTCCTCTGGTATCCAGGGCACATCCCCCGGGCATTTGTCATAATAGGGTCCTCTATCGTCTCCCTAAAAATAATCTTCTTCAAAGATCTTCAGGGGCAGTGGTTACGTTTTCGCTTGCTAATGTTCTTTAGGGGCGGCAATATTCGAAGAGACTGTGAAGGTATTTCAAATCTCTACTTTCTTGAACTACGAATTTTTAAAATGGGGGACAATTTTAGCCTCCTACGCAGACGTTCTTTTGGCTCGTCACGCAATGGGGAAGGGACGCGTGACGAAGCCCTAAGAACGTCTGCGGGCTGCGCCGGTAACATTGGAATGCTTTTGGCGCAGCATGACAAATTGTCACGCAAACCAGTAGACCAATGTACCCCTATTATGGGTCTCTTGTCCTGACGTTTTATCCCCCCATAACAACACCCCCAAAAAGAATCCTCACAGGCTCCAGAAAGGTACCATTCAACTCTCTCCTAAAAAAAATTATGGCTGATAATTTTAGGTGCAGTTTGCGTTTTAAGATAAAAGCCATGTTGTCGAATAGCCTACCTTTCCTATTACGACGCGCATCATCCTGAACGGCTTTAAAGCCAACATGCTGGCCACAGCCTTTGAATTAGTTTGACACACGTCATCGTTGAAAAGCCACTTTTATTCCTATTTTAATTTTATTTGTGTTATGGACATATTTCTTTAAATTAGGCGATAGGTATGGCAGGTTACCTACCCACCTGCCAACCTACATACCTACCTACCTACTAATCTACCAATCTACCTACCTACCTACATCCCTACCTACCTACTAATCTACCAATCTACCTACCTACCTACCTACCTACCTACCAATCTACCTACCTACCAATCTACCTACCTACCTACCTACTTACCTACCTACCTACCTACCAATCTACCTACCTACCTTCTTACCTACCTACCTACCAATCTACCAATCTACCTACCTACACTAACTGGGAGATCAGTAAGTAAGTAAGTATAGGAAGGTAGGTAGTTAGTTTGGTATATAGGTAGGTAGGTGCATAGGTAAGTAGGTAGGTAGGTAGGTAGATTGGTAGGTACCTCCCTACCTACCAATCTACCAATCTACCTACCTACCTACCTACTTACCTATGCACCTACCTACCTATATACCAAACTAACTACCTACCTATCTATACTTACTTACTTACTTACTTACTGATCTCCCAGTTAGTGCACGTAAAATGCCATTGAACGGTAACAACATCCTTTTCATCTATGGTAATAGGCTCCTGTACTCATTCTGTTGGTTATAAATCTTGAAATAGGCCAAATTCGATATAGTAAACGTTTTATGGGCTCGGAGGCTTGACAGAAACCAAAAAATGCATTATTTATCCCTGGACCTGAATGCCGTGATTTCTTTTGTTTTATTCCCCCCACACCTCGGAGCCAAGTATGAATTTGAATATATCGCGATTGGTCACTTTGACTTCTAGCACAGGAGTAAACTTGAGTGTGGAAGTAGGGTTGTGACACCGCCCCCGCCCCCCCCCCCCCCCCCCCCCGATTCGCTTTCTTGCTGCCCGTTATTTGAGATTGTTGTGCATTCTTATTCTTGAGGCAATGCTACAAGCACTTCAGACCAGTCATCGCTTGTTTCCTTCTTCCGCGCATGATCATGTGTTCAGAGGAAGGTAATGAACATGGTCCTTTTGTTTTTATCCCCAGGCCTTCAGCATCGACATCCCTACGGTTCTTAAAGCCATTCAGAACACTTCGACCAACCCTGCCTCGTCGCACACAAACGTCACTACAACCGCTGAACCCTCGGTATCACTTGAAAACACTGCCGCCGTAGATGAACAGAAGGAACAAGCGGGTGATGCTACAAGAAAGCAGCAGAGCCAAGCTAGCCATGATCCTGGTAAGTCCCAGTTGCCCTCAAGTAACATCTCTCAGTCAAATATGCACCGAGAAGCTAGTGATGGCATGTTAGAAAATCAGACCAGAGGAGATCAGGGAAGACAAAGAAACCTCCAGAACGCAGAATCAGACTTGCAGTTGCCAAAAGAGAAAAGTAATATGGGCGATCATCAGGGGAATAAAAACCCGAATAAAGGGAATACTCCTATCGGCCTGCAAACCGCGAGAAAGGACAATGGAACTACAGCAGCGGAGCCAATGAGGGCTACTCCGTCTGCAACAAGCCAGGCTCCCCGCACGCGGGCACCAGCAATTCCTCCTCTTCCACCCTCCTTTACAACTCTGAGAACGTTCAAAGCCCTTCTTCAACTCCGCCCTGAGTTGCAGAGAATAGCTGCCTTGTTAAATCCCTCCCCTGAGTGCGGTACAGCAAGATCACAAGCACACCAACCGCCGTTAGCATCGGCCTGTCAAGCAGTCCCTTCTGGTAGCCATGGTAACAAAGAGTCCGGTGCACTACGCGTTATACGTGACGTAGAGTCAGAGAAAGACAAGCAAACCATGAGCAAATCAGGTGATAGTGAAACCACGTCAAGTGAGCATGGCGTGGTTACTGTTGCACGTGCAGTTGGCGCAAAGCCCAGCAATAATGTGAAGGAAAGTACAGGTCTCTGTGTTTCTGTTGGAAATATTACAACTGATGACACTTCAAAAACTGGACTCACCCAGTTAAATAAACAGGTTCCTGAAATAGCGCCTAGTGATAGAACACTCATACAGCCGGCAAGTGCTTTACAGACACCATCAAACGAAGCGGGGCATGCCTCGTTCAGGGCCGGTAAACAAACAAACGCCTCAATAAATACAAGTTTACCACCTCACGGTGGGTCAAGTATTGTCGAAAACAACAACCAAGGCCCAACGGCAGTTACAAGGTCTCGTGCATACCGTAATTCGTACGAGTACAAATTGTTATCCTCACGATTCAGTAGTTTGTTCCTCTGGCCAGCCCTTCTTTCTAAAATTCCAGTCAGGTTTACCTCGCAATTTGGACCAAGCTTTGCTCAACAACATCCCCCGCCTAAATTAAGTATTTATCCCAAACCTCCTGAAGAAACTCGACCGAAGAAAAGAAAGAGTGGAAAGACAATTCAAGTTCCTCATCCAAAACGCAGGCATCCTGGTTTAGCAGCAGTGAGGATGGCTTCGACGGCGTCTTTTACGACCCCAGCACAGCAGCTTTGTACATTGGCAAAGGGATCAGCAATTAGAAAGGAGAGCAACCCTGCGGAAACGGCGGGCACGGCAGCTCCGCCAGAGGAGGACGCGGCGTCTACTGACACGAATGAAGTAGTTTTCGCTGCGTCTCAGCTGGTGTCCTTACACAGTGCAACAAAGTCGCGGGCAGCGTCCCGCGCTCAGGGCAAGAGATCTTACAACACACGTTTACCAGTGAAACGAAGGATTGTTGAAAGTTCGTCTTCTTCATCAGATGATGAGACTTTTGTGATCGATGAACGACAGTGGAGAAGTCAAAACGAAGACAATCGACCTGCCAGAGTAACCCGTCAAACAACCCGAAGACTCGCAATGGTACCAGAAGAAAGAGTCGGCACAGTGACAAGTGCCCAGGGAACGTCTTCCTCCCCAATACAGCAGGTTGGCAGTAACTCTAATGTAAATGCAGTTATCTCGATACCTTCTGATTCCACCGATGAAGCGCCGCCCAAGTCACCGGTACTGGTCGTCAGAACTAGAGGACAAGACGACGCCCCTGAGCAGGTGTCCCGAGTAACTGCCAATCAGAACGCGACGCCGTCAAAAAGAAGCAGGAACAATAGCGAGGCCTGCAGCCCCTCGACATCGAGCTCCTCAAGGCGGAAAAATCCGCGACCCCTGATCGTCAGTACTGGAGAACAAGAGGACGCTCCTGAGGAGGAGTCCAGAGCAACGGCCAATCAGAACGCGACGCCGTCGAAAAGAAGCAGGAACAATAGCGAGGCCTGCAACCCCTCGCCATCGAGCTCCTCAAAGCGGAAAAATCCGCGACCCCTGATCGTCAGTACTGAAGAACAAGAGGACGCTCCTGAGGAGGAGTCCAGAGCAACGGCCAATCAGAACGCGACGCCGTCGAAAAGAAGCAGGAACAATAGCGAGGCCTGCAACCCCTCGCCATTGAGCTCCTCAAAGCGGAAAAATCCGCGACCCCTGATCGTCAGTACTGAAGAACAAGAGGACGCTCCTGAGGAGGAGTCCAGAGCAACGGCCAATCAGAACGCGACGTCGTCGAAGAGAAGTGGGGAGTGCAAACTCACACCATCCAGATCCTCAAAGCGAAAAAACCCACGACCCCAAAAAAACCGTGGCGCTTGCTGGAGAGCCATGCTTCCAACAGTTTCTGCTGATGATGACGACTCGCAGTGAAATGCATGATCTGTTTTTGACCATCAAGGATTTAGTTTGACAAAGGATGGATGTTTAACCAGCCCATTTTCTTCCTCACAACTACTGCTCAGTAAGGCCTGTTTCAAACGTCGTGCTACTGCCGTGCTAAGCTGGCTCGACTGCAGCACGGCGGTAGCACGACTTGGTTTCAGACGTCGAATTTAATTCAGTCGAATAGAACAGCTGTTGACGAAAACAAGACACAAAAAACAAAGAAACGGTGTAGTAAACTTTTAAATGTATTTTAATGTATTTATAATTTATGAATTGAGTCCGGCACGGCAAGCCCTGCCGTGCTACACGACAGTAGCTCGACTTGGTTTCAAACGTCGCGCTACTGCCGTGCTAAAGTCGAATTTAATTCGATCAATTGAGTTCGGCAAGGTAGTAGCACGACGTTTGAAACGGGCCTAATATAATATAATGTTGCCGTGAACACACCCTTCTCACGATTCTTGTATTTTTCCTTTTGATGCGGCAAACATTCCCATACAGCAACTATAGAAATTGCAAGATAAGTCAACTTCAAACATCTTGTGTGATTTATTTCACGTCTAAATTTGATTTGAATGGTGCTGTTAGAAATAAACTGTAGTGCAGAATCTGCTGACATTGCAAATACAGTGGGACTATGGGACCCAATCATGGAATTTCGATCAGTGCACTGGGAATTTGTCTTTTACTCATAGGAGTGGAAGAGTTTGTATTAGCAGCACTCAACACGACAAGGAAGCCCCTCTAGTCTCTCCAATTCCTTTGCCTTTCAGCCAAACCATTGCCCCAAACCGGAACGCGAGAACACTGTTTGTAAAGTGAACCATCATAAGCTATCTGATTCCTCTCGGAACATTTGCCCTAAAAGAAAAATAGAAAGACAGACAACAAACAAAAAAGCATAGGAAACGTAAACAATTGCATAAACGTGTAACGGTATCGGGGACGTTCTGGAATATCATTGTTTTAAAACGTCATTACTGACGTCCAATCAAAACACGGGCTGAGTTCCAACAGTTAGACAACAGTTGCCTTGGAAGTGAGTGCTATTTTTAGCGCGCACGATGTTATTATTATTATCATTATTATTAAAAACCCAAGAAACACCCAAAATTATCAGAACTATTTCAATAAAATTAATAAGAAAGCCAAAACACGCGGGAGTCGAACCAACGCGCTCCAAACCCTTGGCAGATTTAGTCGCTCATAAACACTTTCGATGGGGCAGAGGAACATCCCTTTTCTTTTAATTTTGGACTTAAAATCGATTGATTTGCCCACAAGTTGGCTACCAAGCCCAGTAGGGAGCAGGGAAAATTTGATTGAAGCAGTAGATAGAAGAGTGAAAGATCAGGTTGCCTCCAACTGCGAAAGTTGAATTTAATCGGGGGGAAAACGCCTCGTGGGCAGGCTCTTGCCTGCGCGATCGAACTTTCAAAACATTTTTTCATGACAGAGTTTTGACAGAAGAAACGTTGTCATGTAACGCAAATTTTTCTTCAAACTGTAGCTTTAGGCCCCGTCCACGCGTATCCGGATATTTTTGAATGCCCAACTTTTCGTTTGCGGATTCGGTGTATCCGGAATGCGAACCCGCAACTTTTTGAATCCGCTCCCCAGAGTGGAAGTTTTTTAGTACGATATGAATCCAGACTCGTATATTTTTGGGGTGAGAGAAGATTGGGGTTAGCTTGGAACGCGCGGAGACTCGTGGGAAGGGACCCTTCCCGTGAGTCCCCTCGTCGACGCCATATATGGGTTGAGTTTGTTGTTAGTTCTCTCATTTGCGCCGAGAGGTTTTTCTCCAGGTACTCTGGTTTTCCCATCTCCTCAAAAACCAACGTCTCCAAATTCCAATTCGATCAGGAATCAGGTAGACGAAGAACCATTATGTGCTACCTCCAAATCGTTATTTGTTTTATTTATGAGTCCCCGCGCGCCTCAACCTAAACCCAATCTTCTCTCACTCCAAAAACACATAAAAAGGGACTGAGTACGAGTCTACTATGCATCCGGAATCGCGTGGACGCTAAATCAGGATATTTTTTATCCAGTGACGTCACAAGATCGTGCCCAGTTCTTTACCGTGAATATTCAAGATGGTACAGAGCGAAAATTATCGCTTCTTAACTTCTTGGACTTCAGTTTCAAGTCCTATAACTTGTGTGCAATTAAACCCTGATTACTGTACACTTCAATTGTGGCAATGCGACTCGACATTTTGAAGCTTATTTTCATGTCGGACGGACGAAGTGGGAGCAGTAAACAAGTTAAATTAGCGAAACAGTGCTTGATGGGACAATTTTGTCAATGAAACAGTTATTGACGAAGATCGGCGATGAAATTTTTGCATGAGCCGGAGAACACTTTACAATTAGCTGACGAACTGAGAGTGAATGCGGACACACGTGGACGTGGAAATTTTTGAATCCGCAAAGAAAATTGGCGGATTCAAAAATATCCTGACGTAAAATACTTATATCACGAACCAGAGAGCCGAACCGTGCCAAAGAGCATTCATTTCACTGGCTCATACTGCCTTAACCACCTGTCTTCGAACATAATTAACTAATCGCCGAACACGTGTGAAACACGAGGGCACGCGATAATCCGTTTAAATGTATTGTCCTTGATGACAATTGATTTCAACTAACGTCACGCGCAAAGCCACCTGTATAATACACAGTTTTTAAAAGTAACTTCTTCTCCAATTGATGTGCGACCAACAGAAAGTTTAGGCGGCTTGTGTTGATAAGAAGTTGATTAGAAAAAGATGATCGTTCTTTTAAATATTTTTCTTTTGTCTGTTTACTGCGTGTCGCGAATTAAAGTGCGTTCGCTGATTTGAAAATTTAATTAACGCATTTGAACGCTGCTAAGATACATGTGTACTAAGAGATAAATAACCAGTAACTCTTGACATGTTTACCATTTGAAACCAAGAGAAGAAAATTAACTATTTAGGAGGGTGTACAGAGAACAATTATGACTACGAACCGCGTAACCAAAATGGACCCTTGGATTAAAAGGCACATTGTGTAGAAACGATCATTCTGAGTGGGATCATGCAGAGAGATAAGTGTCTGCTCTCAAGGATTAGAATCCGAGAAGACCCTCATTTTTTCACGTAAAGCCGAAAGAGCATAAAACGAAATTGCGTGAAAATCGCCACCCGCGAGTGACCTGGCCTCTCCTAGCGTGCGGCGATTTTCCCGCGCGTTCGAGTGTCTCTCTCGCTCAAACTGAAGGACTATTCGTAGTCTACTCCAACATTCGAGTTTTGATGAATTTTACAAGTACAAGTCGCAATCTCTTATCGGCTTATTAGTTATGGAACGCGTTCGTGCCATGGAGCCATGTCCGCAAACCTTAAGGGGTTGTGGGTGCGGCTCTCTAGTTCAGTTAATGTTAATATTGTCAATCACGTGTCATTATTCGCGATGGGACTAATAACGTTAGCGAAGAAAAATTACTTGAAAATGACAAAATCACACTTGCTTCGTGTCAAACAAATTAGCCTCCCAAAAGCACTATATTAAACGCTACAAGCAACAAAAAGATGAACTTTAAAAACAAACTGTTAGGCCGACAAGTTTGTCAATCAGTGTCTTCTTTCATCCAATCTGTGTTATTTATAACTTCTTTACCTTCCCTTGATGTTTTGAGGTCTTTTTTGTTTGGTGACAGTTTCCACTGCTCATCTTTTGATAAATTTTTTGAGGCAGCTCCTTTGCAACAGGTTCGTTAACGTATGCAAAGCAATAAGTTTACATTATTCCATGCAAGAACGATTAATTCATGTCGGTTCATGAATTTATGTAGTGAGACCGCCATGCACGAAAACAACCGTTTTATTTGCCAGTGTTCGCGTGAGGCTTCGTGAGACAGGAAGCCGTTTAAGTTAATAGGGACATAAGGTGTTAAGCGGGTGAAAACTATATGTTCCTCGTATATAACCAAAACAGAATCTACTTAAAGCAGTATTAAATACTCGCTTAACATAAGAAAAGTTTTTTGCAATTCAGCCCACGTGCTGAAGAATGCCTGTTATCGGCTGTAATTGCTAGTTAATTGTCTTTCAAGTAGCTTCTAAATTGCTAAACCATGTTTCTCCTTTGAGTGCCTTACATTAAAATTCACTTTTACAAACACCTTTCCCGTCTATCTCATGCTGTAAAATATTGAAAAATAAAATAGTATCGCAAGACATCACTGCTAAAGAGGTTTAATTTAATACCGGAAAGCTTTTCGTGTCGACATGAAAAGCTTTTTTTTCGGTATAGTGAACAGTTGCTGTCCGATATAACGTGACTCTGCACTTCGGAGATCGACGCGGCGCAGCTTCGCTTGCGCTCCGTTACAGAAATCGCGCCGAAATCACCGTCGTTCTCATGTGTGAGCAGAATCCCTATCCAGTATTGTTTTCCAATTCGTGCCGGCGTAAAAACGGCCTGGAAACTAAAATTTGATAGCATTTTGTTTTGAATGAGGGTATGGGCATGACCTTTTTACCGATACGGCGGCCATATTGAATTTATTAGATTTAAGGAGTATTATGGGATGCCCAGCGGGCATGAGCACGATCCGATATAATCGCTCAGTATACATGTATACAGCTATTGGGATATGAGTAATAACCTGTTCCTGACACTGTAGCTGTCGAACCTACTATTGTTTCTTTCCTTTAGCAATTATAAACATAAGTCCATGGCCTCTCGTGCCATTCTTGCAGATTTCTTTGAAGAACAGTGAACTCAAAACCACCTACAATACCTTTCGGCATTGTCGCGTGCACTTTTTCCGACAACTTTTCTCGAAATAGCTGTAATACGCGCTCTTTTCGAGCCAATTTTTCTTGACGTTTTCCTAGAAAAAGATTGTAATGGGAAAAAAGATCGTTGTGCCGTGTTTAGATGTAATAATGATCGCCTTTTTCCCGAGAAACATACAGTGAAGTTCTCTTTTTGCCCAAAAAGCGCGCCCCTGGGCATCCCATAATACTCCTTAAATCAAATAAATTCAATATGGCTGCCGTATCGGTAAAAAGGTTTATAGAACATGCCTAGCAAGCGTCTGAGGATTAAAGTCCTCGAATTTTAGTTTCCAAGCCGTTCGTAAAAGCCATTTGGCATAGTGTGAATATGGCCTAAAAGGTAAGAACCGACTGATTAACTTTCGCGAGAGAAAGGGGTTATCGGACCCATCCAAAATAAAGGATGGCGTCATCAGTTAAGACAGTCAGAGAGATACATCTGCTTTTTTATTTACTTAAAGCTGCAGCCAAAGAGTAAATGCGTTAAATTTCCAACAGCTAAAGAGATGGAAATGACTAACTTATTAAAGTCTGAAATTATAAAACTATACTTATTGTCATTTTATTTAAGTTAGAATAAAGATATACTTTAAATCGATTTATTAACTGCACAAGTGACTTACAATAAATCTGTTCTTGCATCTTTCCGTTTTGTAACTCTGAGCCCTTGTTCCCTTGGTTTCTGAGTTGATGCGAAGATGTACAGTTATCCGGGAGAAATTCATGGAGCCTGACTGTGCGGCTCAGTTTGCGTAGATCTCATTGAAGAGAGTGTTGTTGCAATTGTTCAGTTCCCTTTGAATACAAATGGAAGACCTGTTAACTCCAGGGCGTCGTTGTATGACAGCGCCCATTAAATAATATGCTCATAGCACGTTTTATTGAAATAACTAGGCAGAACGCAAGTATTGAACTTGAAGAACACAAGTAATGAAGAACAGGGTCGCAGGGTTAGCTTTCTAGGTGCTACTGAAGATCTTTGAAGCTACTAATAAACATCCTCCCGGGTAATCCCGGGCATTTGACCATCACTTGTACCAGGCAGGGGCGTAGCGTGAGGTTTTTAATGTGTACGCACGGAAAGAAAGGTTAGACCTTCGAAGGTACGGCAAACTAGGGAAGTGTGGGGGCATGCTCTCCCAGAAAAAATTTCAAATTTAGAGGCTCAGAAATGCCATTTCCTGCGTTTTCCGTAGGACATTTTCATTTTTTTTTTAGATATACGTGAAAATTTACAGGTTACCTTATATAACTATGCTCTTTCAGCTCCTGAAACAAAAATTTCCAAAAGCAAACTATTTTCTTGTTTACAGAAAGTTTATCACGTGACCAACTGTTGCAAAAGGCCTATTCCAAGAGACAAAACATTTCTTCTTTGGGAGGAGCATTTGACCACTACATTGGGCTAAGTAATGGGAATTTGAACAGGCGTGTTTTCACGTTTTATTATATCTTTTCGTAGTTATACCTCAATAAAATCAAAGTCCATTCATTTTCATGATGTAATTTAACAGGACAAAAAATCACGCGAAATAAAAAGAAAACTGCTCAATATTATTTTGTTGTTGATGTTTGTTTGTGTTCGCAGACTATGGTTTTTGTCACTTCAAAACCAGAAAGTAGAGGGGATCTGGGTTCCATTTTTCCCGCCGATGCCGCCGATGCCATTCATGCTGTTTGTTTTCCATCAAAAATCCATCAAGAAAAAAAGTGTCATGATCGAAGCTACAAAATCCGTGGATTAATTTCTATATAGGAGAGGGAAAACATAGTTTTTGGCTTTTCTTGACGGTTTGTCAGCAAAACAAGGAACTTTTGCTAAGAAGTGATTGACAAGTCTGTAATCGTTTCACTGCAATTTGATCAAAGCAGATGGTAAGTTTAAAGCTTATTCCCGTTTTTATGAGACGTTTTTGGTAAAAATTTTAAAGCGCTTGTGAGTAGATATTATCTTACCGTAAGAAAGAAAGGTAAGCCTTTTCCTTGTCCTTTGTTGATGAATCTTTCAGCTTATTAGAGACATGATATTTAAGGTAAGGTAATTAAAGATGATAGCAAGATTTGGCTTAAGTTTAAACCATTGTTTGGACGACCGTGAATAATTTTGACAAGAAAAAGAACTTTCAAGTTAACTGCTTGTCGCATTAACACAATGAATAATTTAAAGCTATGATTATCCAGTAATGTGGTATTTCGCCGAGACCCAAACCTTAATTTCGAGAAATGCCGTAGAATTACCAAAACTTATGTTGTAGACATGGTTGTACTTTTCGTCATTTGTTAATCATCATTACCCTACGATCATCATTGGTCAGCTAGGTTCAACATTGCGATTTGTAGTTCTATCTTATTTTTATCATGCCAAGATGTCCTAAGTTTCGCAATCAGATATAATACTCCGTTTTTTATTTGTTGTTCTATTTTCTTTTGAGGCAAAACATAGGCGTCCTTTAGATCGGGTTCGGTATTTTTAGTGACGATGGGCAAGCTCGCTTGATTAGATTCTTGTACAGTCTTCCAAGTTGATTTGTTTTCTTCTCAAACGACAATATACCTCTCCAATGCGGTGGTCTTCTTCTCGTTTATTTTTAGCGAGATTCAATTCACTGTCAAATAGAGCTCGGCTAAGGATGTATAAAATTATCACAGGTCGACCATCCCGGAACTGTTCGAGGCAGCAATGGCTACGTGATCTCTCATATTGTACATTTACTGTTTACATTATGTGTACTTTCTGTTATTTACTGTACACTGTGCTGACTAGTCTTTCCATTAGAAAAACAATCGTCTTCCTTTGAGATTTTCGTTTCAGATAACCCAGATAACATAAAAAAATTCGCTTTTTAGGATGGAGTAGAAAATGCTTCTTTACATTAATGGTTATAAAAACTATAAACTATTTAGTACTTCAGTAACCTGGCATTAAGAAACGGGAAAGTATTTCCACAAAAATACGATCGACTAAAAACAAACGATCCAGTTATACTCTGCTATTAGATATCAACGAGTGTTCTCCGTCGCTGATGCCTGGACGTTAATGCCAACAGCAAAAATACCGTTGGATCTTAAACACACATTGGATTAATTCCTCCCTTCACGTCCAAGGAGAGGGCTAGCCTCGGTTGCAGACTCCAAGATAGCATAAATGTGCAGAGATTGCGAAACATAATCCAAAACATACGCGTCTTGTTTTCTCGACATCCCTGCTATCTGAGAGTTCCCGGGTGGAGGTACTAGCCTCGCACGCAAGCGTTTTTAGTAGAGTCGTATTTTCCTCCCTATTTACTGCCGAAAAACGCCTGCGTGGGAGGTTATGTGCGGCTTATAGGACCCCACGCTTTAGCCGAGAGCCCAGCTTATTAGCGTCCTAGTAAGCTCTCCATTTGTAGCGAGCGAAGCAAGCCGCGAGAGAACGGGCCAGCGAGCGGACTTACGTCTCCTCTCGCAAGCTACTCTGGCGTGACTTCTCGTGACTCCCCCAAATGAAGAACTTGCTAGCAGGCTATACCCTTCACTGCGGCACAAACTTATAGGGCCCATATATAGCAGTACCGCCACCCCCAGCAGAGAGCCTAGCACAGGCTAGGCGAGGGTCCGTCAGGATGTCTTCCTTCCCCAGCCCTCCCGTTCTGTCCCGTAAGGTCCATAGTAAATGCATTTATTGACAGATCACATAGAGCGAGTGACATAACGCTGCCGCGAAGAAAACGATTAAACCGTTTCAATGAACTCACTGGCCTTTTCAATAACGTGCGACCTGTAAAGTCACACATTTAACCAACGATTACGTCTCGCTTCCGTCAATCATCTTAACGGACCTATCAGGAAACAAATATTTTAATAACAGGTTCTTAAAGTCAGGTCTGTGGGCTGTAATTGGTAGATTTCTGTATTTCCTTTTCGTTCTTTCTTTAAAAGGTTCGTTGGTAGTCATCGTATAATTATGATTGACGGAAGCGAATTAAATGTAACTCTTGGTAACATTTTTGAATTTAAACCTCGCACGTTTTTGTTCAGCGCAGTAGTACTTCCACGGTTCTACTCATGTGACATCTCATCCTACTACGCTCCGACCAGTCTTAAGTTTTTTCTCTCAAATGATCAATATTCCCGATAGAGCAGAAAAAATGCACACGCCGTAAACCAGGAGAGGTTCATGCTCCGGCAGGCTCCTGCTTAATAAAAAAGCAAACTGTAAGTTTACACGATATCGGTGTTGTCTTTCTTCACATGTATAAACCTGGGCTATAAGTTTTTCCTATTTCCAGTTATCTTATATCGTCATCTTTCTCTCTTCGTTCACTCGATATTTGATCGTGAGTAATCGGTAGATCATTCTACCCACAAAAGTACATTACTAAGTTCCAAGGCCCAGCTAACTACTAACCAAAACCTGAAATTTGAAGGACTTTAAGGAAAGTCTGATTTTGAGTCTTTTAAGAATTTAAACAGTCAGTTTCTCAACTTTCTGGCTAAATGCTCAATTCAGTTCGTATGGTGTTAGCCTTCTCGATATGTCCAATTCTTCTTTCACTCGTTACAAGAAGGTGTTTCCCTTTATAAATGTTCTGGTTTTCTTGACTCCTTTTCAGGCAGTTAAGAAAAAGGAGAGGTGTTTGTAGGAGACCCCCTAGCCTACAGGGGATGTGTAAAATTGCTTTGCTACTCCTCTGACACCAAATTATAACAAAGCAAGCGGCGTAACAAAAGATTACAAGACAGGTTTAAAAATTGTCTTTTGCATCGAAGCTGCCTACTCGGTCCCGATAGAAATCTAACGCGGTGAAGCATCTCAGGCATAGCTCTTTGTATCGGAAGGGAAAACACTGGCAAGGATGTCTCGTTTACCGGTCGTTTCGATACATGGACGTCTCGAGCGTTTGTTCTGCCTATCGAGCGCTTGTTCTGCCTCATTTTTATTATTGCAGTCAGGTATGGCATCATTGTGGTTCGAGAAACACAAAGAAAATAGAAAAAGTAAATGAGCGTGCACTAAGATATGTTTACAAAGATAAAACATCAGCTTATTATGAACTGCTACAGCGAATAGGTTTAGGAACCACGCTGGAAAACCGTCGTGTCCAGGACATGTTAATAACTATAAACGCCTGTTTTCAAGGCACCGCCCCCACTTGCATTAAGGAACTCGTTAAAATGAGAGACAACAAGTACGATTTAAGGGTCAATAATACGCTATCACTGCCAAAAGTAAATACTACAAAGTATGGATTAAACTCCTTCAGCTATTTCGCCGCAAAACAATGGAACAGTATTCCAAATGAATTGCGATTAAGAGCTGGAGGACTAGAATTTAACAAACAAGTGAGGAACATTCAATTTTAGTTATCTAATTTTGTAATTTTAGATGCTAGATATTTTATATTTTTACACTTCTATGTACATATTTTCTTTCTTTCTTTCTTAATATTGATTTGTGGAAAACCTGCAAAATAGCTTTAGCTAAGTGTTTCTCCCACGTTAAATAAAGATTATGTTATGTTATGTTTCGATACAAGTTTATTCAGTCGATTTGTAAATAATTTCATTTCACGTACTTGTTTAAAGAACGAAGGATCCAAAATGTTATTCTTGTTGATGCGCAAACCACACTTGAAGTGATCAAAATTTTTTGTGTAATTTCACTGCTTGAGCTCGTATCGAAACGACTTTGTATCGAAACGACCGGTTTCCGGATATCTCAGATAGTTTTTGTAAATGCCAAAATAATATAGAAGACTGCGAATTTTAATCTTGAAACACACAAACGAGTCTACAGTTAACGTTTCGAAATACTGTAGTTATTACCTAAAAATATTTGTACAGTTGTATTAAAGGTTTAGTTGACATCAACAAAAGTCTGGTAACGCATCAAACTTTAAGAAAAGGAAACGACAAATTCATTTTTAACTGAAGCACTTTGTCTGGTCTCTCCAAATTTGTCTCGTTTGATCACGATCAAGAAAACAGAAACTTCTGCTGTAAATTTAGCACGTACAAAACCAAAGTAGAGCTTTTCAGTGATACTTGGTAACTTGGGCCATCTTAAACAATACTTCTAAGTCTACAGTCTCTTAGGCTTTGTCTATGCTATACCAGATAGTTTTCCGTGTCGACGCGAAAAGCTTTCCGGACGAGTATGAACAGCAAAGGCCCAAAACAGCAACAAGTCGTTCATACAAAACAAACATCAATTACATCGATCAACATCGTACCGGAGCGGTTGGTCCAGAGGGTTTGACGCGCTAAACTTCCGTCTCAAAGGTTTCCAGTCCTCGCTCATACTTATTCACTTCCGCTACGGTCCGACTGTACCAAACTTATCCGATATGTGACGTTTCAACTTCGAGATCAGCGCGACGCAGCTTCACTCCGTCAGGGAATATCGCCGAAGTCACTGTTCTTATGTGTGAACACGCAGAAGTCCTTTCCGGTATGCGCGCTCTGATTCTGTTGATATTAAAAGCGCCGGCCTACTATTGCATGTCAGGGCGCTTACCACTAGTCCGCAGAACTGGCTGGCCAAAGCAGCCCAAACGTTAACAGAATTCCGCTGTTCATCAGATACGTCCAGCTAGATCAGTCTAATACCTAACCATAGGATACCGAGCCGTGCTGGGCTGATTGAGAAAACTCTAAGAAAAGGACTATTTCCTTTTTAAGATATATGTATATAGAGAACGGGTCTGGCCAATCAGACCTGACTTTGGTGAATGCCTCAAGTTTCTCCGAGTCCTGAAGTCCTTTTTGAGAATTGGCCAAACATTTACTTGTCCACGCGGCCGAAACTGAAATAGCTACAGTTTGTTAACTGATGGCTGAGAAGCATCCACAACTGTCAGCTGAGATGACTGAACTTTTTTTTCCCATACATATGAATGTATCAATTTTTTTATTGCTTTTTTATGGACCGAGACGAAGTCTGTTGATGATTTTCCCCGCATGTTCCACGTTTCCTCTGAGTGTATATCCCCTTCCCCTCCCCTTCCGCTCGTACTCTTTAGCAGTTTCTCTTCGTGCCATACTCCATAAGACTGAGAACCTGTTCATAGGCTATTTTCATGGGTTTAGATCTGCCGAAAACCACGAGGATGCACAAACCAGCGTTCCTGGTGAAAAATTGTTGTTGAACCTGTTCAAGTCGTAGGATACGATTCGAAAAACGTTTATCTTACTTATCAATAAAACTATTTTTACATATCGCCGCTTTGCTGTATATTCTACGCAGTTAGAACTCATTAGCACAAGTCCGATTGCTAGCCAGTCAACGGCCGCTCGTGAATGTTGAGACGACATCCTTTTTAAAAGTGTTTATTTTCTCAAAATGCTCCACGGAATAACCATGAATGATTAAAACCTCAAAGGAAAACCTCTTAACATCAAGAATTTCTTATCTTAAGTGATTCTTTAAATTCGTTGTGTTTAGTATAAACCGTTTAAGAACGCTTTTTTATTTTGAGCCTACTCTCGTAATAAACCAAGTACCAGTTTTTAAGGGTCAAATCGCCAATGAACTGCGTTAGTAAATACGCAAATTATGTTTATTCGGCGGTGAAAGCTTCTACAAAAGAGAATTGTTTTAGTTCGATTATTTTGCGCCTACATGACATCTATCGCGTTAGATCATTTAAAAATTAATAAAAGCAACTCTTCGCGATCGTGGAGCTTTTCATAACCTGGGGAAAACATTTCAATCTTGGTGTTAAATGAAAATTAACTCCACAAAAAGAAGAAAAATTCTTTACGGAAAGAGTCGCTTCGAATGAGAAGCAAACGACAGGCAATATCGGACGTCGGCGTGTGGTTCATTATAGCTATACAAACCTAGATTTCTTTCTTTTTTTAGCGATAATAAAGTAGAAATGCGGAACAGCCCTTGTGTGTATTCACATCAACTAAAGTTCTTTATTTTTTCTTTAATTCACACATAAGCGCGTGCATCGTGGGATTAACAAAGGTTGTGTTTTGAAATTCATATAATTTAAACTCGACACTGACATCAACAAACACCCTGTATATTGATATTTTATGGCTGAGAGCAACGTTTGGTTAGTGATTGGGATCAAAAGCTACTTGTGTGCACAAAGAAATAATGGTATAACAAAACATTGTTATGGTGTCACGTAATTATGTCAAAAAAGTCACATAAAATGGCAGCGAAATACATTTTTGAGGGAAAAATTTTGTTGTTTTGATAGAAGTAATTTATGACCAAAATAAAGTAAGAAAATGGACTTAAATTATGATGAGATAATACGTATATAAGATCTTGTTTTTCTCGCGTTTCTTTAAAGTGCTGTCAACATTATGCAAATTTTCTCTGTAGGCTTCTATGGATATGCAAATTTTCAATGCTATCAAAACGACCTATACATGTATTCGGCATGACTGAAAAACGATGTTACCAAAAAATAACCTTTAATGAAAAGATTAAGAGATCGAAGCTTTAATCCTCATTCGCCAAAGTGTTAGCGGATTTCAACAATGGGATTACCAATGAGACACTTAGATGTAAGTCGCTAGGCAAAAGCTAAATCGCATGAGTTTTACAGGCAAATGAAGAGAAACCAGAGCATATTAGAGTTTCCACGGAGATATTTGTCTTCTCCTTGATCTTATTCACAAGAATCGGAGAAAATTTTTTCGATATAAAAGTTTGTTACAGCTAACGAGAACCGGAAATAAGACGCTTTCTATTTCCTGTACTTAAGGGCATGATTTTTAACACTGAACCGCGAAGCCTCGAAAGTAGCCACACATCGTTGCAGCAAGATATTTAAAATGCAAAACGCACCGAAGTTTACAGGGAAAATTCCACAATGGGAAATTACTTTACGGAAAGGAAAAAGGTTTATTTTTTCGTTTATTTAACATTAGGTATCCAAAACCAAGGAAAAAGTTTGTCTCAATAACGTTAGGAGCTAGCCAATCACAATCTTCGATGACTTTGTTTAGGTATTGCCATCACGTGTAGGAGTCACGTGGGTACCGTTGATTTTCCTACGAAACTTCTGATTGGTCAAAAGATAATTGGATCTGTCAAGACTAATAATTGCCATGATGAAAGCAACAATAAGCTGTCAATTATTATTTTTAGTCCCCTCCCCGGAGAGTTGGACTGGTTAAACTTGGGAATATGGAAGAAAACGAAGCCACGCGAATTAGAGAAAATTTGTAAAGCTAGTCGTGTTCGCGGAAATTCCCCCCGCGCTAACAGCGCATGGAAAGCTGTTAAAAAAATTCAGAATTATTTGGGCTGAGTGCGGTTTGTCAGCTTGGAGAATTGATCGAAGGACAGTTCAGTGTGTCGCCTTTGTTATTGAGTGAGCTGAAGTTTTGAGGATTTTTTGTGTGGTTGAGCTTATTATTCAAAAATCGGCCCGACATAAGGCTGTGTGCTTTCAGAAGAGGTCCTTCCAAGCACGATTCGCTAAGCACTGGAACACTTCGACGAATGAATCCGCACGCGGGAGATAAGGAGTTGAGCGATCTACTAGACTTCAGCGCGGTTAGTATAAGTTGAAAAATTTCTGACACACTTGCATTCGCAACTTGACTAGATGTTGCGATTAGCGAACGCTGTTGGCTGCACTTTATTAACGATCGTATTTGCTTTGCGTGTTGGCAATTTTTTTGCTCAGATGTTCTCGCCGCCGGGATCCATGGTCGGCAGTAAATCTAGTGGCTCTCTGACGGAAGCTGGGTTATCGAGTTCCATGCACGCATCTCGAACAGGTGCCCTTTGCGTTTTGTTTGTCTGTCGTTCGCCATGAATTAAACTTGATGCATGGAGCTGATAGAACCTGTTACTCTCACTAGAGTAGCTCGAACCGGTTCTTGGCTCCAATGCACATGCTTCTTTGCTATCAGGACTTAAAAGTATTGACTTTGATGGCTGTATTTTATTTTTTCTTTTGTAGGTTCTTTAGACGAGACACCCACGTGGCAGGCTAGTTCTGTGTCGTCCTATGAAGCTCGGGTAAGCAAGCAGTGAATGCAGGAGCTAAATCGGTGATGTTACATGCGCTTGAAAATTAAAACAAATCTTCAACACAAAAGTCATGTAAAACTCGGTTTACATGTCAACAGCAACATTTATTCAAAATTAGGATCACTAAAGCTACCGCACGTGCCCGAACGGAAACTCTATATTTTTAAGCAATAATTTGTTACTTTATAAAGATGCAAAATATTTTACTAACAAGTGGCCCTCTTAGTTGTGTATGTTAGCGAAGCTCATGCTGGTTGGAAATGCCCTTCGTTTTTATAACTCGGCATTTTTAACACTTCACTGAGCAAAAGCTGAGCGACTGAATAAATAAAGCTACAAATGAGTGATCGTCTTTTAATTTCACTCATATTTATATTCGTTTTTTTTCTTTTTCAGGGTTACCAAACGGATGGCCATGGTGTCTACAGCACGATTGACGATGTTGAAAGCGACTTTATTTCCCGCAAAGGATCTAGCTTTGCAAGTTCATATCTCAGTTCAAATTCGTTAGGAATAGGTAAGATGATCTGTTAACAAAGAGAAAGAAATTTCGGCGACATTTTAAATGCAAAATTATTCTTTAGCACTTTAATGGTACAGAGATAAAGCTCTCCATGTCTTTGCTTTGTTGTTGTTATGTCGCTTGCATGAAAGCCATGCCTCGTTGCCTCTTTGATATTGTTCGGATGATCAAAGCTCTTCTGATCTAAACACTGACGCGTGCTTCGGCTCAATCTCGTCAAAACTGACCGTGAAAACCTTTGAACCACATGAAAGGCAAGACAGTGGGAAAGTAATCTCAACTTTGCACGGATACCCTTTTGAGAAATTGATTGGCTTGTTTTTCAGTGAATTCACAATGGTGGCGATAAATGTCGAACCCTTTTTTGCGGTTGAAACTGCTTTTCGCGTGATAGATTTTGCCAACCTAAGACGGTCAAATCGGAGACGAAATTAACGCAGAAGAGTTGTTTTAGAGGTTTAGATTTCCTCCTTGAATTTGCGATTATTTTAATATTATAACTTGCGATGCTTGGTAAATAAAATAACCACATTTTATTTTTGTTCCCTTCAATAATATCGAGGCGTTGAATTAATTTATTTGGTTGGGCATTTAAACAATAACAGCATTTTTCTCATGATTTTCCACGGCTCTGGAAGAGCTGAAAGAATGAATGATTATATCAAATGTATATTTTATTCTATGAGAAATGTTTTCATTCACCATTGTCTGGGCAAGAAAGTAGATATGATAATGTCAGCGAATATGCTTACTCACTGTTAGCCCCACCCTCTGTTTTTTACGAATCCTTTTTTCGCTACGGGCTTAAACTTATAGTCCTATAGCACGTACCGTACTTCCAACTGGATGCCACAGATACCTGTTTCAAACACATATTACAAGGTTGATTTGATGTGATGAATAAATCCGCTTTATATCTTGTTAACTAAAACACTGTCACTTATTCACATATTATTGCTTGTTGTTGGACCGTTTATTGCGCACTTGTTGCCGGTTACTAAAATTCATCAGGGTGGATGACTCTTTGCCAGGTGAAAGTCTCAGTCAATTAACACTGCATTAAGTAATGTAACATATTTTGAAGCGGTAATTGGATCAAAACTAGTTGATTTGGCATTTTCTCTAAACTTTAAGCTCAGTTTAACGTTAAAAGAATACATCTGTTTACAGTGACAAGTTTTTGGTGCAAATTATTCGCTTTCATAAACTTGAACATGTTAAACAGTACATGTCATCTCGTACACACTGCATTGGAGTTGTTCTCTAAGAAGTGACATAAGTTAAATACAGGTTTACCAGCTTTTATAAATTTCATATGCAAATATATTTTTTATTTGATTGCTGTATATTGCAAATGTGCTATTGCTTTCCTAAATGTTGGGTGGAATACTTTCCTGCATAAACTAGACATCTCAAAAAGGACAATCTTACAAGACAGAAAGCTGAAATGGCTTGATTCTGAATAAACTGGCCATATCTGTTTCTTAGCAGTAAATGATGACATCTTTGAGGCCTCCTTGGTGGGAGGGTGGGGGGGGGGGGGGAGAATGTATGTCCCTAATCTGAATTTTAAATATGTTAAATACGTTTGATTGGTGTTTTAAGGAGTTTGTCATGTCCCTGTCAGTATTTAACCCATCTTGATGTCATTTGTCAACATTTCAGTTGTATGTTTTAAGGCCATGTCTCTTGTCGGAATTTTACCCTAACGGGCCCTCATCACTAAGAAATGCATTTTGAATATTGTCCTAAATGTTGGGTTCAAGTGTTTCCACTGCACTTTACTATGCAGATTTGCATAGCAGATATCCTTTTGAAAAGCCATCAACAAAAACTGGATTGTATCAACCCCTGATAATTACTCAATCACGGGTTGATGTCGCTGCTGCTTTTTGAAAACATAGGCACTTTTAACGTGCATGAGGTATTTTGAATGCGTCAGTGTAACTGTACCAAGAATGATGAAGCTACCTTTTTCATCCTAAATATAGACTGTTTTTTGTGCAAAACTGGGTATTGCTGTACATGAATGAAAACACGAAATGCTCAGCTAAGTCGATCCTTATGCTATATATTTACTTTCCTCTGCCTTTCCCTGACATATCTATTGCAAGTTAAGCAAACTGTTAAAGTACATTGATTAGAGGGAAAACTCTCTTTAGAGTTTCTTAAGAAAATGTGGCTTATCGAATACCAAACAGTTACAAAAATACCAGGATTTTTATCATTGTGGTAGATGGTTGCATCATCATAATTCATGAGGATTTCATGTGCGATTCTTCTCAGTGAAACAGTCTTTGACTCTGACAACTTAATTTTTCATGTTTTAAAAGCTATTGCTTGTTTAAAAAAAAGAGCCGTTCCTTAAGGCATTGGTTACAAAACCAAACTGGTCTTCATACGTTCAAGTTACTATTGTTACTGTTAAAACCCAATCTGCATGAGATGTACAGTCACACATACAGCCAGCACGTGAAAGTGTTAGACTTTGCCCCCTTTCGTGGTTCGTACGTGAGGGAATTCGAGTTATCACAACGTAATCTAGTAAATAGGATTATAAAAATATCTGGTGCACACAGTTTGCACGTGAAGATGTTGAACTTTGCCCCTTTAACAATTTGTACGAGAAAGAACACATATTGTTTGCAAGATTACTTTGCTCAAACAATTTTTTAAACAAGTCACCTCCTTTTCAAACATCTGGAATTAAATTATGCATCATTTTATGTTAAGATTGTTACACTAACATCATTACTTTACTTCCAACAGAATTGTCAAATTGCCAAAATACTGATTTCTACTCATCTCATGTTATTCCACTCAATAAAACAATCTCTAATTATTTCATCACCTGGCTACTTCCAAGTTTATTCGCTAATGCAAAAGTTACGCACCTTAACTTAGCCACTGGGTAAATTAAATACATTTTGATTACTTTTATGACAGCAAACATGTATTAGATATAGTTGCACTTAAGTTGCCGGAACATGAATTTAAAGGTTTATTGAACAATGTACAAGAGAAATTAAGCATATTTACGGAAGTAATTTACCTGGTACAGCTTTAAAGAATCAGCTCTTGTTCAAACTTCTAAAAACACAAACCCTGTACCTCCAAGTTTAAGTCAATATCTAAATACCAATTATTAACGTTTCATTTGTGCACCTTTGAAAAATATGATTTTTTATACTTCACTTTGAAGCAGGTGAAACATAATTCACATACGTTGTGACGTTCACTATGGCTGAGATCATAAATGTCTTGAACCAGCAGTCACACTAAAATATATGAACCCTTAATTAAACAGCTGCATCACTCATCATTTGAATCATGAAGATATTTCAATGTTATGCTTCTAAAAACCTTTAGCTGTAATAAAAGATGACAAAATTGTGACGAACCAAAATGGCGGTTTAAAGTAGCTTTGTTTGACCTTTACCGCAGCAATGCAATGTTTAGATGCCAAAATCTCATTGGTTCCTAGCATAGTACCGCATAGTACCTTCAACTTTATTGGCCCCTGCAACACACATCCAAACAGACAAAGCCACAAAGATACATGCTTACACCACTGACATTTGAAGCAGGTGAAACATAATTCATTCAAGATGAATTTGCTTGATATTTTTTCAACTTCTCCCCACTGTGTCTCTAGGAAATGAATAGGGGAAAAAATGAGAATTCAAATTTTGATCTTGGGGTATAAATGGTTAAATAAGAAAGTTGGAGACGCACCTACACCTGTACACAGGAGTCACCTACATCAGGCCATTCTTTTTATTTATTGTTTTTTCATATACAAGTTTGCTAAAAATAGCAGTCAGGTGGAATATACCTACTACAGCGGCCACTCTCATGGGCTATTTATCAGGCCAACAACCCCTATAAATAGGCTTAGCCAAGAAGACAGTGAAAATGTATTTAGTGGTAAGGAAGCGGGGAGGGGATGGAAATATTGAAAATATGATTTAAAAAAAAACATTATATATTGTCCTGTATCATTTAAGTGGAACCTCTTGTAATTTCACAAGACATTATTTAAACATTTTGTGATCTTAGCCTTCATGGAGTTTAAGGGAAAAGTAGTTGTATACAGTCTCTTACAGATTAACGATTAGCAGTCTATTTCATACAGTGTACTTACAAGTAAAGTATTTGATGGTTTTTAAAAGGCAACAGGAACTCATGACTGTCTTTGTTTTCTAGCAGGATACAGAGATTCAGGGCTAACAGGAAGCCAGGTGGGTTTTACTTTATTTCTATTTTAAAATGTTAATAATACAGCTGTGTGATGTTTTACAGGTGACAATTTAGACGGAAATCACTACTCTAATGCAAAACAGAGTTTCATAACCAAGTGCGTACTGATGGTAAACAGAAGGCGCCAAAAAAATTATGTCATTGCTAGTCTGGGACAAGTGGGTTTTCTTGCTGGGCAAGTAACTTTTAAAACTTGCTTGCCAAATGTGTGAGGATCCAGGCAAGTCATCATCTAACAAAATCATTAACTAAGACAAGCAAGCAGTGGCCCCTGAGGCAAGAAAAATGAGAGGGCTGCCTGCCCAAAACACAAGCTGCCCATGCCAGTTGCATTTTTTCAAAGTTTATGTTTTCGTTAGAAAATGACTTTTCTTTTGCCAGGGAAGCTCAGGAACAGCCGACGTTTAACCTTGGGCTTATTTTAACTTAACTGGGGCTATATTTTTTAATTTGGAACTCTTAGAGAAAATTAAAAACCAGTTGTTATTGTTATGATAGTGTAAATCAGCACCTGTACAGCTTTGTCTTTAAAATAACGAAGAAACACACTATAAAAAGTGGAGTCTTGCTAGAAAACGTGTTGCGTCATAGAGTGAAAAGAACCTGGCTGAGACGACTACAATCTTTAATGGATCACGTTCAGTTTCTGAAGGTGATTTCTTGGAAAAAGGTAGCCCTCTACATGTAACATGTCCATGCAATTTGTGGTACAGGGATAATTTCATTTCAAACACACAGTTAATCGCCCTTGTTGTGGATAACAGAGAAGCTCTAACAGTTGCCTGTTAGCTGCACATTTGTGCATTTTATTTTAAAAAGTAGAAACCTCAGGAGTCAGCTCGTAAAATCTAATCTACGGTACTGTTATATTTTATCAGAATCCAATTAAATCTCATGCCATAGGATAGTTGAAAGAGTGAGTTGATGAGTCATTTAAGCAATGCTTCTTAAGAATTTGAAATTGTTTCTCAAGCCATTACTGCAACGTTAGGAGAATTCAAAGAAGTATTGTCAGCCAGTTTTGTACTGATTAAAACATAAGCAGCTAAAACTATCATAGTTGTCTATCACTAACTGACATTTTTTTGACAGGCTGGTCTGCCCCCACCATTACAAAGCTCTCATGATGTTTCTCTGTCAAGTCCAGATTGTAAGTACTTTATTGTTATTTAACTCAGGCACCGTTCTACCTTTCACTGGTTATTAAGTTATTAAGACCCTGAGTAGTCCTATTTTGAGGCACAGTTTACGGACCAAAAGATTTAAGTAATCATGAATCACAGAAGTCAAAATTTCATCTTAGTTTTCGAGTCATGATAATCAGCATGTGGAGTGCCGTTTTTTTAGTCAGGTTCTTAAGAAAAGAAACAAGTGGCAAAAGAGTATCTGAAAAAACAGCAAAGTGGCAAAAAGGAAAAGAAAGACTCGTACAAATAGCAACTGACAGACCTTCATCATTCTCATTTGACGTTTTCATAGTCTTTTACTCATCTTCCAGAGGTCTCTAAACTGAAAATCTTGAGGAAAATTGGTAATGAAATTCCATGTATCACGGAAATACCCCTGTACGACCCTCTATATTTTCTTCACTGATCTACGTTTTTCAATAAGTTTGTCAAGTTTATTTTTACATCATAAAGTGACAATTAATTTTGCAAACTGCTCTACCCACTACTCTATCAGGGCTAGTCTAGGCATGTGAAGCAAATCGGGTAGGTTGCAACATACTGAAGGTCTAAGTAAATAAAATAACTAAATAAATTACTTAAGAAACAAAAAAGAATTTGTTTAGCAACTAAGTAGGGATTCACCTTAAATTAAAATTAAATCTAGCAAGGATAAGGTAAAGGCTAAACAAAGCTCATCTGCGTTACTGTACAGTTATCTTGCACGAGAGGTGCCCACTTAATACCTACTGTTTGTACTTGTAATCTGTAAGTATTTTGATACGTACATGTTTACCAGTATTTAGCAATAATTCCTCGAAACCAAATGGGCTCTGAGTCAATAGCCCATGAGGCCGAAGGCCAAGTGAGCCATTGACTCAGAGGCCATACAGGTGAGTGTTTTGGTAAAATCCAACTAGTTGGTTAAAAATATCGTGACAAAACAATTTTAGCTAGACTTAATCCTTTTTTGCCGCCAAAAAGCCGGCACTTTTTGCTACTAATGGGCTATAACATATAGCCTAGTAGTAAATCAACCAATCAGAATGCAGCATTGATAATAGACCACCAGTTGGATTTTACAAAAAAGATTTAACTGGTCTTCTGTTTGCATTAATGTCATTCATTGGCTACCTGCCTGCTCAGTGAAGTTTACAAAAAGGGTAATGCATGTATTTGCTAAACTATTCAAACTATTTCAAAATGGTTAATATAACAAAACTTGGAAATTCATTTGTCTCAAATCAATAGTTTCCTATTGAGAAGGGCTTGACTAATGGATGCATCTGTCATCTTTGATCGATAGGGAATTGATTTTTAAATTAAAAGAATTGAAACACTTTATCTTAAGTAAACCATAGCATTCTTCTCAGGCAATTGACGTCAAGTACTATTATACTGATCATGGTTGTTTCTTTTGCTTTATTCAAAATAATTTGAACCAAAAAGACCATCGCAATTATGACAATAGAACTTAATTAGTCGTGGTATTCTGGTATGTGCATATAATATTGTACGTGCATGGATAATTTAAGTATAGTTTAAATGAGAAAGGACTGAGGAATAACAATGAAACTCAAGCTGCTGCAGTACAAGACTGAGACAAATTGAACAACTGATGATAGTCTAATATGATTTAACATCTAAAACTTCATTCAATTAAACTTTGTTTGTAGAATAAACATCTAAAACTTCATTCAATTAAACTTTGTTTGTAGAATATCCAACATAAAAAAGTGCTGAACAAACAATTTGTTTAGGGTTGTAGCATAAATATATACGTATTTTAGAGTAGGTCTTTCCTAAATGAGTGCTGTATGGGTAATCATACGCCTAACTAACTTCATGCAAATATGAATACCTCCTCAAACACTTGTTTGTTTAACTGCCAACCACTTATACAGAGGTAGAAAACTGATAATTATACAAGTTTTCAGAGAGGTTGTTTATTAGTGTACGTGTAGCGGTGTTGTAAGGCATTTAATTCTGCATCTTTGTTAGCTCATCTGTAGAAATTACCAGAACACAACTGAACTGAAACAAATACAGCTCAGTAGTAGTAAATATTTATGAAGTCAAGATATGAATACCGCAGAATACAGAGCACACATATTAATACTAGTTGTATAACTGAAACATAGATAGTGATACAGGCTCTTACAGCAACTACCTTAGATCCTGGTTAAAAGTACTTTCCCTTTTTTTTTTTTATCTTGGCACTAAAAAGAGAATTCATGACAGTGCACTGCTTGGTTAGAAACACAGCTCAAAAGTTTGAAAGTGATTACTTATTGCTACTTTTTAAACTTCATAATATTCTTTTGTCTGTTTAAAGAATCTGTTAATATATACTCTACAGTTAAATGTTGGAATGTAAACACAAAGTAACAAAGCTAATAGAAATTTTGCGCAAAACTATGTGAAGTATTTAAAAATATTTTTGCAGTGCACAACAACTCACCTGCTGTGAGCATAATAATTATTATCCTATGTTTTTCATGGTTCTAATTGTCTGCGATTTTGAAATCAGAACCTTTGTGTGCAAAATACACTGTTTAACTCAAGGATTAATGAGAAGTTTAGGTATACAAGCAGTACAGACAAATAGAGTAATCAAATGACTAGTAATTTTCAATCCATGGTTTGTAGCATATTAAAAAACAAACATGTACCTTCTGATTAAACAGTCAAACTGTTTCACTTCACTTGTTTGAAACTGACAAATTAAATTTAAGCCTTTCTTTTGTGTTGGCTGGCTTACTTTTTATTTTTTTTTACTTGCAATCATGATATATATGTAAAAGATTTGTACAAAACATTCTTGTGGCTTGGTTTCTTTGTCTTTCTGATATTTAAGAATGGACTAGAATCCCTTCCTCTAAAAATGTTATTATTTAAAATTGTCTATAAACAAAGGTTTCTTCATTGCTTGAATAATTATCTATATTTGGCTTTTTGGAATGTTGCCTGAGGCATGCAAGAGTATTGTTGAGTATATGAAAATTAATTCATGCTTGAACATGTTAACCCTTAGATGTCACTCTTTCTTGACTAGACTGTTTTTAAGTAGTTGTGAAAGAAAGTACAGCAGTTTATTATTCACTTTTCATCGGGGGGTTATATGGTTTAATATGTTTAAAAACTAAAAGGTCTCAGAGTGAATAGCTCAGGAATACAAAAATAATTGGTTAATTTAAATTAACCAATTTACAAAGTATTTTAGACACACATTTCCCGAATTCATGCACATATACCATACAATGTGAAGTGGATGGATTTTTGTTTTTTTTTTTTCATATTGTTTTTGTTAGAATATGTGAATGTATGGTACTTAACGTTAAAGCTGGAAGGTCAGGACCTCTTATAAGCAGTTATACTCTCTGCTTTTGTCCTGCACAACTATGTCACACAAAGCTAAATTCAGTACTGATATGCCAATAGGCACCTTGGTTGTGACAAGTAAAAAGGTCTAATGAACATAAAGAGCAAAACGTTATGTTGAATTATGGGGAAAAAAGCTAAAGGACTCCCCCGAACTACACATACTCTTACTTCCTCTTAAAAATTAGCTGTACTGTATGTTTAGAGAGTGCCATATTAGGAGTAGGGGGAGATCGCTACCCCATGAACCTCATGATTTGCTAATGCAGGAGGTGATCATGAAAACTAATGCCCCAGTGGATATTAAAGTGACATCTGGGGTCAAGCCAATATTTTGGATTTTCTGTTGGTGAACACCTGTCGAGTTCTTGTTTACAAATAGCATAGTGTTGGGATGACAGCTCCTTTAAGTTCTTGTGCAGGCTATGTTCTCCTGTATTTATATTGGCGCTATAACCCACTAAGCCCCAAGGCTCCACGGTCCCTAACCAAGATTGGTTACCACCAGTGATGGGGACTTATCATTATGCTATGAATCCCTCTCAGCCAAGTATTAGATACAAAGTCTTTTTATGACAACAGTAGGGAAATAAAGTTTATGGGGTCAACCCAGGGAGAATCTTCCCAGAATTTTTTCCATCCCACTATACACACGTGAATTTATATATCACACGTGACTTGTGCTCGATTTTTTTCTTAGACAAATATTCACTTGCAGGATATTTTTTCCAGAATCACCCGGTCCCCTCGCCCCCTCAGAAGTAAAATGGTTGGCCCCCTTAATAGAGCTTTGAAAAGTGACATTTAGATCATGTAATTTTAGACTGTTCACGGTCCCTTACTTTTCTGTAAGATCATTGAGATTGAACACTCTGCCTTAATCTTATTGCTGGCCATCTTGGATGATCGTCAGATCTACTTACAGGGGTGGGGCATGGTTTGAGAGGAGGCAAAAAAAATACAGGGACTGTCCTAACATCACTGCAGCTTGCATTCAGGGGGCGTGACAGGGATTTCACGACATTTACCATTTTATTACTTAACAAACTCTGCTTTCAATGAAAACTGTGCCAGACACATTTAGCATCATTTAGCATGTTACAAACATCTCCTACCCAATTTAGAAACAGGGTTTTTTATATAAACAGTTACTGGAACATTCTTCTGATTAAAATTGGCAAACATGCACTGTTGAAACATTTTCCCAATTGAAGCAGCAAGCATAATTGCTTCAACACCAATTACAGTGGAACGCCGCCTTATGGCCACCTCGGTAATACGGTCACGTCGTTATTACAGCCACTTTTTTGGCCACCTGGCAAAAATCGCCATGCATTTTCTTGCAGAAAAACCCTTGTTAATACGGCCAAATTTTTTTGGTCCATTGGTGACTGTATTATTGGGGTTCCACTTACTGTAAAACAGTTATTAAAACCTCCGGATACAAAAGCCAGAAATTTTTGACAGGGGGTGTCTTTCTGCATCTTTGTAGCAAAAATTTCAATTCATTTTGGAGATACTCTCTATGTCTTTATTCAAAACTCCCCAACAGGCTACTTGGCTTAAGTGGTTGTTCCTCAAAATTCCAAACTCAGCTAATGCTAGGAAAGTAGCGATTATTGGCATTTAAAACAGCCAAGTGGCTTTATGTCATCTCTCCTGCATCAAGTGTCAAGAAGAGTCTGCCCTACTTCATGCCAATCTGAAATAAATTTGTTCCCCAGATTCTTCCTCCCAAAATGATGAAGATCCAAAAAAAATAACACTAAAGATTGGTGAACAGGTATTTATGAAAGCACTTTTAGAAATGACAACTTATCAATGGCTTGTCATTCCTGGCAACTTTAAAAACTAAACCAGTTGTCAGTGCAAAGTAACGTCTATTGTCTAGTGATCAATCAGATACCTGCAGTGCTGTAACAATGCGCTCCTTGAACACGAGCAGCAGTAATGTTAGGACAGTCCCTCTATTTTCTTGCCTCCATCCCCCCACTGCTATAAACCCCAATGCCTGCCTCCTGGATACATGTGAAACCCAAGATGACCATCCATACTGGTAAGCGCTCGACCATTGCAGTCACTTTTATAAAGTGATAAATCCAAAAAAAAGTCTAAAATCTTTATGTTAATTAAGAGAATGCATGCTGATTATAGCTAAAGGATACAACCCTCCAATTTGCTACCATTTCGGTTACCATGGCGCCTAAAATTTTGGAGCTGGTGACTTGATTTGTAAAAAAGTCTCCCCAAACCAAAAGAGTTGGTTGCCAAATGGCAAACGAGTCAAAACTTTAACTTGGAGGGTTGGGATATGTGCTCTGAGATAACATAAGTCACCACTGTATAGAGTTTTAAAAGCAGAAACCTAAGATAACATAGGACATGGAAAATGATTATAATTACATAAGAAGACATCTTATAAAACTGATGGCCCCAAATTGAACAGTAAGACACTGAACTGAATAAATTGTCTGCTGCTTAAAGTGGTAAAATTACACATTGTATTTTTCCTCTGCTAAATAAACACTGGACTGAGCTGGCTTTTCATCCACTTCTTAAGAAAGCTACAACAAGGAGCAAATAACCCACCTAAAGTGCAATACTTGTATTTGAAAGTGTAAATTCCGTGAAACAGATCTTCACATAGAGCAGTATGTAACTATGGACGTTATTACTAACTTAAGAGCAGTTTTATTAGTAGTTCGATTTGTTTGCTTTTTGTGCACTATTTAAGAAGCTATAACTAGGAACAAATAACCCACCTAAAGTGCAATAAATGTATTTTAGAATGAATGAATGAATGTAAGGTCATTTCTATTGTTCTCAGTGCAGTAACATGTAACCTTTGAAGCCAAGGGACTGAGTTGCATACCTGCTATATCCCCCTTTTTTTTACTCTTTTATAAAGCATTGTTATGACAAGGAGGAATTTAATACTGATTGTTCTTAGAGCTATTTTATTGGTTCAATAAGATGTTATGCTCTGTTATTTTAAAAAGGTGTTTGCGTTCATGAGGAAAGGTCTTTCAAATATCATATTACAGGAAATGTGCTTTGTTTTGACTTATGATAATTCTCGAGGTGATTTAGCCAAACTGACAATTTCTTTGCTATAATTATTTTCTATCCATTCGTAATTGCTTTATGTGTTGCTTGAGTTGTTCTAGTAATTAATTTTTAATAGTTGGTGGAATTAAACATAGAAAATCACAATGTGGGGAAATCCAAACATGAATCTGTCACTTTTACTGTGTAAACATTCAATTATTAATTATTAAAAATAAAATGTCACAAATTTGTAGAATTTCAAAACAACTGACCTTTTTAAAATTTTATAATATGGTAATTTTGTTACGACATTTGCGTGCTTAATCTTGGCAACAAATTACAATAGTCCGAGAACTGTATCTGTAAAAGTTTTAACATTACCTGTGGCTGCCAAATCAACCTTGCACGCTACAAAGCACTTAGTCTTATAGCATGTAACAAAGAGTGACAAAAAGTGCACGTGTTGATTAGAAGTCACTACCCAACATGACTGCCTTGAAGAACAATTTTGTTTTACAAGCACGTGGTTTTTGTACAGACTATTCATTGCCAGTAAGCTCATGTCCTCTCAGAGTACAGCAATCAGTGTTGCCTACCTGAACATGGTAGCACTATGGACATTATTACAAATCTTAGACCAGTTTTGTTGGTAGTTCATGATCAATTTGTTTTGGATTTTTTTTGTGCAAAAATAAAGATTTATATGAAAGTGGAAATGATTCTTGCAGTTGAATTGACAACCTAAGCAGTTGCTGAAAAAAATTCAAGCTTGACCAAGAATCAAACCCTATATTTGCAATGACTGGATGCAATGCTCTATTCATGGAGCTTATCAAGCTAACTGAAGGGCAGGCCATTGTGAGTTCATAAGATACCCAATGGTGGAAATGACACGAATTAAAATATATAAAATGAATCATACTGTAAAATTCGGAAAATAAGCCCCGGGGCTTGTACTTTTCAAAGGCCCTTTTGGAGGGGCTTATCTACGGAGGGATATTTGCGTTTCAAAATTGATTGGGCTAGCCTTATGGTTGGAAATAAATGTACTGTTTTGGCTTTGTTTTACTTTGTATTTGAGGCCAATTTTTCAAGTACAAGTCCCCGGGGGGCTTATATTTGGAGGGGCGATTTAACAGAGGGTTTTTTGCATAATTTACCAGTTTGGGGGGCTTATACGTGGAGGGGCTTATTTTCGGAATTTTATGGTATTTTGAACTGTGGATAAAGATGTGAAAGGGACCATTACAAATACGTAAAAAATTTCAGGCTAGACCAGGAATCAAACCCTGACCTATGCAATGACGTTGTAAATATTCTCTTTCTCTTAATTACTTTGTTTCTAGGGAGAGGATCAAGCAGGAAGTATAAGTCCAGCAAAAACAACAGCTCCCTTTCTGTGAGTAAATACATTTTAATTATGGGATTTAACAGTCAAATTTACAAGGTTGAAAAATACACTAACCTTGATCTTCTAGTCAGGTCAGGCCATTAATTTCTTATTCAGCTCTGATTGCTAGTTTGAGACTGAAAATGAAATCTGTGAAAAGAGAAGAAATATTAGGCATAATGTTATTGTGTCAAGGTATTTTAATGCCTTGAACACAAGCATTTTTTCTTAATGTTTTTGCTTGATCATTTGGTGTGTGCTAATTTGAGGGGGAACAGTACCCGTAATTTGCAAACCAGAATGGGTTTTTTTTGTCTCCCAGTCAGACAACATGTGAGAAATAAAGGAAAAACATTCCCTCACCTGGATTAAACATAACCACAAAATTCACCATCCTCCAATACATTACTTCATTGTGACAGTGTCGGTTAAAAATTAACTGTAACAAACCAAAAAGAAGAGAAAACAAGTAACATTGGAGGAGTGGTACTGCACAAAGGTCTCCTAGCTGCCTATCCTATTTGGAACTTCTAACTGCAACTGTAAATAGTACTTTCAACGCATGTTTAAAATGTGCCTTATAAAATAATACTTGATTGTCACATAAAAACTTGTTTTTTGCATGGAGCTTATATTTTGAAATATTTTCCAAAAAATTCTGCACACACTGACAAATATAGAAGTCATTGTTATTGCCGTTACTGTTGCTGCTGATGGACTAAAAGCATGCAGCTCAAAAAATTCCAACTCTTGCACAACCTGCATTTCCTTTATTGACATTATCTTTGTATGGTCTATTGAGGAAGAATTGTTGACTTTTTTTCCAAAAATTGCCTGTGTTAAGTCTGAAGTCTAAAACAGCTGTTAAAGTAGAAAGAAAAGGCTTCCAAATTCTTCACCTGACTGTAGAAATTGTGGTTTCCTCTTTCAAGATAAAATTACAACTGAATAGGCCCGGTTCTGGCAAGAATCATTGACACCTTTTGTCACATGATAGCCTAATTATAACTTGAGTGCTTGTGATTGGTAAAAAACATAACCAAGATCATTGTTTGGATGAAAGTATCATCTTACAGTAATTAGATTATAGTCCTAATGTTGCCCGCATGAGGCGCTGTTAGGAAGCAGATTAAATAAGCCAGACAATACTTGGCCTGTTTTTTAGTGCAGTGAATTTGCTAAAAGGTTTTTCCATGTGGAGACATCCATATCCTCACCAGAGGCCTTTACTTCCTTACCATGCCAGGGGAAAGGTATTACTGATATCTCTGAGTGCATTTGAAGCATTTCTATTGAACTGTGTTGTTTGAATATTGGGTTTATTTATACGGATGTCACATCACTTTGACTTCAAGATGTGTCCTCAGAGATGAAACAGAAGGTCTTAAATTTTACCTGTGTCATTTCTCTCAGCTAAGATTTTGATCCTAAATCAGTCATAACAGGATGTAGATAAGCTTTGGGAAGATTTTAGAACCTCCAAGAGCTTTTAAAAGTGGTTTCTTGATCCCATATGCTGAGTAACTTGAAACAACTGTTACTTTACTGTGACCCCCCTGTGAAAAGACAATTTGCATGTGCTTTTGCTCCCCAATTATTGTTCTCAATAAATATGTAAGAGGGTTATATTAGGGAGTATTTTGACAAGCCAGCGTTTAGAAGTGACTCCTGTCCTGATATACCTCTTGATCTTGTTTTATCTTTGTGCATGCTTTGGCATCCTAAATGCATCTTTGTCATTCTTTTGAGCGCTAAAATTAAGCACTTTCTCCTTCGTATTTCAGGTCTATTCGCCTGGCGCTGATGATATAATGCCTCATCCTGGAGATGCCCTAACTCAATCTCATTACTCTCCAAAAGGAGGAATATATGCTGATGCATACTACATGGGTAAGAAGGGATTATATCATCTTAATTTGCTACAACTAACGGATCTCGTGGCTTGTTCTGCTGTCCTTCATCTTGAACAAGATTCTCCTTGCTATATATCTACTCTCTACATATCTTTTCTGATGTGGATTGAACTTTCTTTCTTCTGCCTCATAGGTAACCATCATTATTGCGGTTTGGTACATGAAACAACAAAATTTATTCAAGAAATAATTAGAGCAAGTTTATTTACGTACCTGAGGTTTCTCTCTTTGGTCTTGATAGCAAGCCCTTTCTTAAACAACAGTTTTTTTCAAATACCTTCAAATATCATAAAGCGACTGAAGTTTTCTCTGCTGTCCACAAAATATATCACTTTGTGATGATTGGATGAAGCTGAAGATCTAGAAATGAGAAGAAAGGACCAAACCTTGATGCCACTTCAACATCTTGTTGGATTGAAATGGTCAAGTCACACTTAGCACATGTGTTAAAGATGGTGTTGTTCAACTGACTATTAATGATTACAAGTCTGTTGAAGACCTGCAGTGGCTTAAATACGCACATGATGACTTTTTCATTGCAGGCCATTTTCAGAAGTGTGGTGTGCACTGGCTGTTTTATACATTTATGCTCTTAAGCACTTGATTTGTGGTTTCCAGCTGAAGTAACATTATTCTGTCATCAGCCAAATGTGTGTTTTAAATCAAGAGTGTAGCGTAAACCCTTCTTCAGTCCAATTTCCTCTCATGCGGGATTTCTGGTTTCTTTATACAAGCATAATACTCAGTCAATATTATTTTGAATAGCCTTATAAAAGTATGAGAAATACTCATTCATGCAGCCAACTCAGTTACTCCAAAATAATTGTACAGATAAAAGTTTAGAGCATTCTAACAAGATAGCCACTACCATTTTGATTATAGAGACTGCTGGTTGTTTCTTTGCTTTTGTGTTGGGTTGTAGTAGCATCTGGCTGATAGATTATTGACGCACCAGATGAGAATGATAAACCAACATCTTGACCAAAGATGCTCTGCATTTCTTTTGTTTGATCTGCTTTTTAACTTAAGTCTTGATTGTCATTAATATAAAAGGAGCTTAACTCTGCCCAGATTTAGTTTTTGAATTTTCAGACAGCATAAACATTTGCTAGTTTCATTTTCCATTCAGGGCTTGCTATCAAAATCTTAATTACTTATTTGACTGAAATTTCTGATAGTCACCGATTCCATGAATTCCTTAAGTTTTTTTAGTGTTGCCCTTCTAATATAATGCAGAACATTGTTATTGTTTGTTAAACTATATTACACCTTTTTTGTTTACTCCTTGTTTAATTCATTGATCTGATGTTTATTGAGAAGTAGGTTTGTGTGGTATATCAATAATAATCTATTTTCCCCCAAAAATCAGACATTGAAAAAGGAACTTTGTATCTTAAGAGAGATGATCGAAACCCACTGACCTCCCTTTCTCTCTGTGCAACGACAATGTTGTAGACACCTTTTCATCCTGATTCTGTCTTTTGAGTTTTTCTTACTTAGAAAATAAAGTAGGAATTATTTGTCTTCTCATACATGTTGACAATAATTATGTTTATTGCTAATCAGCCACTACATAACCAGGGAAGATTTCTTAGTCCTTCACCAGGGAAGGTTTCTTAGTCCTTCTCCCATTGTTATTTTATAACTAAAATGATTGTCAAGGAAATATGAAATGGCTCTTTTTGAATGATATCTATGCAGTGTTTCCTCCTAACAATTATCATTCAGTTAATATTTCTCCAGTAATCAGTTTAATACACCTACATTACAAAACAGCCAGACTGAAGTCTTCTGACTAGACTGAAAGATTATTTCAACTGGAAATGTTATAAAGAGGCCACTACAGTCACCCTAGTTATAGTATTTTCCGGTTATTACAAACAGATTTCTCACATGTTAACCCTTAATAATCCCCAATATCCAAATACAAATTCTGCAGACTGATCTCCATACATTTCCTTAAAGAATTGGCTGAGAGGATTTGTTTGCTGATCAAAACTTTTCCCATTAGGTGATCATTTCATTGATTCTCACAGTATTATCTCTAGATTATCTATTGATAATGTTGAGAGAAAATTGACTTTGGTCACTCTTGGGTCTTAAAGAGTTAATCTCCTTTGTTTCTCTGGACAGATCATGGTTCACCTGATCCATGGGGGCATGCAGGTCAGCTTGGCCCAGGATCTTATTCAGGCTCAGCGGGGCCATATGGCAGTGCTTACGGCACACACCCAAGAGATAGCATGGTACGTCGTGTATCTTAACTGTGTGCGCAGTTTGGTCTTTGCATTTTCTTTGAAGATGGGTTGATTTTTGGATTGATTTTAGTGAGGGGTTTTGTTTATTTGTTTGCTTTTAGAGTGATGTACGTGGTATTCCTGTTTCAGCCTTTGCAAAGGGCTCAGCCATTCACCAGTCTAGGGTGGGCACTTATTTATGGTGTTATATACACACGTTGTATAACAGTCAACTCTGTGTTGGCGACTTCTTTCAAGTTGCTTCAAAGTGCTAACCATTACACTTGGTGAATGTAAAGCTCACTGTTGTAGTTAAGGGTGTTGGGTTGTTGTTTCATTTATAATGCTTTGAATGGTGGCTATGGGTTGATCAAAATGTAACAGACTTATACAATAAGCTTGCAGTTACTTCCTTAACCAAACTTGAATGTTCTTTCGTACTAATTTTGTGTACAATGATATTAACAGCAGTACTTATTACTCTGTGTAACAAATGCCAACACTAAAGAGCCTCTCTTCTGTAGAATGTTATTTGCAAAGCTCAAACTATATGTTACCCTAACTGAACTTAACAATAAAAGATTACTATTCCACATGTTATGGAAAAATTGCTCACTGGACATTGATTAGATAATAATTTAATTTCTTATTGCTCTAAACAGCAACAACTTAGTTTTCTCTTTACATTGAATTTCTGCATTTTCCTGCAACAACAAAGCTACAGCAGAACCCAAATAACTCAAATTCCCTCTAACTCGAACTAAATTTCCTCTGCCTTCATCAAAATTTCACTGAAATTCACCCTGATAGCTTGAATTCCCCGCTAACTCGAACTGTTTTTCATTTACCTTCAGAGTTCGAGTTACCAGGGTTCTACTGTATTTGTTTTTTCTGAAAAGAAAACATCCTATTAAAATGCACAAAAAATGTTTGTGGCAAGTTACATGAGAGCAAGTGGAAAGCAAACCTGGTAACATGGGCCAATATGCACCTTAAATCCTCGTCATTTATGTGGAAGGTTTTGATCATGAATTACCAGTATCTACCACTGTAATTAGTCGGGATCTTGACAGATGATGTAACATTGTTCGTGTATAATATGAATTTATGAAAAGTAAAAGTTCATTGTGTTTCCAATGAATTTAAATCTTCTCAATTTTTCACAGGGATACCATCACTTGGGCCATGGGGAGCCAATGGACAGACTTTCAACATTACCACCAATGACATCCTTTAGACAGTCCGGAATGCACCATGGACCTTCGTCTCCATATCTACACTCTTCAGTATCACCCCCTCTAAATGGAAATGATCCCATGGGTAAGCATTACACAGTAAAAACACGGAAGTAAGAACCTGCATTTTCCCAAGTTAGCCTAAACAGGATCTTACATAAATAGTAATTAGCACAAATTTACACTATTCAAGTTCTTAAAAAGGTCCTTATTTTCAGAAGAAAAATAATATAGCTAAGCTAGGTTTATGTGAGGTAAATGTAGCTTGCACAGTGAACGAAATCAACCATCTGCAGTAATCAGCAGTTAATTCTCTTTGTCTGTGGCTACAGGTGTAGCCTGATGAAACTGTTTATTGTATGCTCTGTCATTTAAGAAGAGCCATTCAGTTGTGTTTTTATTGTATTTTTATTTTTATCTGTAGCTGCTCACAGCTCCAGAGCACCAACGTCTGGCTCACAGACTGGGGACACTCTAGGAAAAGCCTTGGCATCAGTAAGTGTGAGAGAATTCATTAAATGGGCAAAATAAATTATTTTTCTCGCAGGAACAAAGCAGGCAATCCAAAACAGGCAAAACAGGCCCACCTTGCCTAGTTTGGTAGCCAATAAAAACACAGTGGTCACCTTCCGATCAATCAAGGCTTCTAGGAAACTGCCTAACTACCCCTCCCCTAAGCCAGCATTTTGCCCTAAGTGACAAGTAAGTGTTAATGTTGGCTTAGGGGAGGGGTAGGTGGTCAGTGTCCTAGAAACCTTAATTTATCCCCCTCATCTGGCTATTGGGTCAGAGGTATGCATATTAAGGAGTCTCATTGACCCTACATTTGAGCTTAAGCTTTAAAGTAATAATTACTTACTAATGTAATTAGTCTGCAATTTGGCTACCAGGGTTAACAAATGAGATTATTTTTGAAATGTGTATTGCAGTCACTTCTTTGTTGGGTGGCCGTCTATTAAATAAGTAGTAAATGAGTAGTACGTCCTAGCTCTTGCCACTTTCCCCAGGAGAGCTGCTTAATAATTTCATTTGCCTTAAGTGTGAAACAGCGAAATGAATTGACCACTTATGTTGTCACTAATTATGCCATGACACTTAATAAACATGTGGATGATAGTAGCAGACCCACTTACATTAAATGTGTTGTGCAATGCAATACTAAATAACAATAGAGAGATTAACATTCACATATTTGTACCAGTTTATGACTTCTACACAAAAATATGTAGTTTCAAACCAGTTTTATCCATAAGAATTGTTCTGAACAGTTTTTATCTGCTTATTTTCTATTCTGAGAAATTCTCAACTTGAATCTGACGTTTGCGACTCTTAATCTCTCTAATCTAACAATAAACTGTTTTGTAGATTTACCCTACAGATAACGGTGGATCATACTCATCCAACCCATCAACACCAGTTGCTTCTCCTCCCCCTTTGGCACCTGTATCAGAGAGGCCCTTGTCAGGTACAGTCAAATAGAAGTACAGTAGAACCACGGTAACTTGAACTCTGAAGGGAAACAAGAAAAACAGTTTTAGTTAGCAAGGAATTCGAGTTATTGAAGTAAATTTCTGTGAAATTTTGATCCAGGGTAAGGAAATTTAGTTCGAGTTAGCAGGGAATTCGAGTTGTTAAGATTCTACTGTAATACCACCGCTCATCTAGACAGATTTCTTTCACGACCTTTTTTAGCTTAGGTAGTTACCATCACACCATGCAAGACTTGGCATTGTTTGAGCATTCTGTTGAATGGTTACCACTAGGATTTCAACCGAAGACTCGATAAGCGTGTGGATGTTTTCTAGGGATTCAGCTACCAGCCAATGTCTACTTAGATACCCTCCAGTGCTTTGGCATCAAGAAGAACCATTTTAATGTTTTCATTTTACAAGAATGTCTTAATATTCATTGTTGTCATCATGCTATGCACATCTTACACTCTGTGATTGCAAGTGCAGCGATTTGGAAACAGTTTCCATTAGTTGTTGTTCTTGTTGGCTTTGTTTCACTATTGAGTAAAGAACTTAAACAACTTGCTTTCTGTGGAGTTACGCCTTGTGCTTTGTCTACTCATAAAGTTGTACATGGCAATCATTTTTTTTTATTATTTTCATTCCAGCCGGTTCAGGAGCTTCAGGCCATTCTGCAAGCTGGGGAAGGACAACTCAACCAACCTCGCCTCCATATGAGAGCCACCTACACTCTCTAGTAAGCAACATAACTGTTTTCATTCAAATTAAGCACTAAGGAGTTTAGGGGAAGGTAGATGCTCCTTATCTGTTTACAGCTGATGTAGCTCTCTGCCAGAGCATTTTAATAAATGGGTAAAGAGTGATCTTGATGAAGTTGCAAGTGTCTACAACAAAGATTAAATGATTGCATAGTGTTTGGAGTTTTTTTTGAAGTCTTAAATGCAAATATGTGCCCTGACCTTCTACTTAGTGGGAGAGAATCAAAATTACTGCAAAATATATTTCCTCTCCATTAATTCCTTGTAGTATTGTCCTCCACAGCAAAGTCGGATGGAGGAAAGGCTTGATGATGCTATTCATGTTCTGCGTACCCATGCTGAAGGAAGTCTCCCTCCTGGCTTAGCTAGTAGCCTACTGAGTGCAGGAGCAGCAGCGGCAGCAGCAGCAGCAGCAGGTGGTGCTGGTGTTCAAGGAGTAAGCTATTCCACATCTGTGGGCAGTAGTGTACCTTCAGTTGTGCAACCCATGGAGCAAATGGTGAGCCAATCTTTTAACCCCTCTCACATCCTAAAGTGGCCAAAGTCAAAATTCAGAAAAATTTTGAAATTTCATTTTGTACAATTCTGAGAGACAAATGGTGCCATGTGAGAGTACTTCTGAAGAGGTTTCATTCAAATGGTCACACCATACGATTTCGTCCACAGTCTCAAAAGTTAGAACTACCGGTACATACTAAATGTGTAGAACCATGTGAAAGTACTGCTGAAGAGATTTCATTTGAATGGTAACTCCAGAGGATTTCATCCACAGACCCAAAAGTTAGAACTACAAACCAAATAAATAGTACCATGTGAAAGTACTTCTGAAGAGGTTTCATTTGAATGGTCACACCACAGGATTTCATCCACAGACAATTTAAAATCACCTCACAAGACTCGATCATTCAGTATGAGATTGAAAGGGTTAATTCATTGTTAGCCTGAGTATCAAGCTTTTCTGGAGGAAAGGAGATGAGGGAAGCAAAAAGGGGAGGGAGCAAAATGAGAGCTCTCTTTCTCTCTCTCTCTTCCCCCTTCCCTCTCCCTCCTCCCACTAAAATCTCCTCTCCTCTAACCCCTAAGGGAAACCGGTCATTACGAACCCAAACGGTGAAACTGCACAAATTTTCTTTCACTTTGAACATAGTTTGCGCGTGAACGAGAAAAAACTTTTTGGGTGAATATTCTTTGTTCTTTTAAGCCAAGTATGTGGAACTATTTACACCTCGACTGAATAAACTTGTATCAAAACGACTAAGGAAGGCCTGATACTCAGGCTAATTAGCTGTTGTCCAAATAGAAATATTTATAATTTAGACATCTGTAAGAATTGCACCTGCACATAGGTTGCTGTTTGACAAAGGAAACAAAAATGTGACATAATGATCGATACCTGTCCTGATTTATTTTCATCACTCATGTTTTTTCTTTTTCCAGAGTCACAGTGGAATGGAAGATGACCATGGCATGACATCTCCTAGTAATTTATCAAGTAGAGGAGCAGGCTCACAAATGTCCCCAAGTAACTCGGAGACTAGTGAATCAAGATGTATGCGCCACGTTTGAACTTTTCCTTGTACTTGTGCTGTTTTGCCATGGTTTAACCCTTTAAGTCCCAATAGTGACCAACATCAATTTTCTCCTAACAATATCCATACAATGTCAAGAGATTAGGTTATGAGAATTAATTAAATGATCACCGAAGAGAAAATGCTATGATCTTTTATCAAACTCTCTTAACTTATTCTTTAAAGAAATGTATAGATCAGTTTGGAGAATTTGCTTGTGGATATTGGGGCTTAAAGGGTTAAGGCATTTAAAACGTAAATTTCAGTTCAGTAATTGAGGATACAATCAAACTCCTCTTTACATAATATGTCTCTGTAATGGTCAGCTCTCTTGTTCCCTAGGATACCACTTTATACATTTCTTATCTCTGATAAGGACATGTCAGTTATGTGGATACTTAATTTTAATCTTTTGGTGTATGTATGGAGGTGTTTTGATTGTACCTCTATTGTTGAGACAAACTGTAAAAAATCCACTGTCCTCTCAACGATATTGACTCTTCCCACTTTACAACAGTTATAGCCAAATCTGTTTATTAGGGTGGGTACGCACTTACTTGAGGGTGGTGCTGTTTGTAACCTAAAACTTTAGAATTTATTCAGTTTGGTTGATTGGCTTGAGGATGAAAGTGGACCTCAACATCTTCCTAGGGGAGGTATCTGTTATCAATATTAATTTATTAGTGTACAGTGAAAACCCGTAACTAAGAAACCGCATTTTCCCAAGTTAGAATAAACGGTCCTTACCTTAAGTAATAAGCGATTTCCGAGTTCCTCCCAGGGCCTCTGTATCAAAACGAGGTTAAGTGCTCAGCCTCTGATATGAAAATGATTTTTTAGTCTCATGCAAATAGAATTCATTTCCACGAGAAAGGTTGTGCACTTGGCCTCATTTTGAAAGTGAGGGTTTTTGGGAACTCGGAAGTGGCCTATTAGCACAAGTTTAGGCTATTTGGGTTCTTACATGTAAATAGGTTCTTATTTTCTGAGGAAAAAACACATTACATAGCTAAGAGAATTAGTGGTATTCAGGTCATTTCTTAGGTAAAACTTGTATACCATTAGAATTGCAGCTGGACTAATAAGGCTGAATGTTGACTTAACTTATTTGCCTAAGTGTACAGAATTTTCTAAAGGATTTTAGAAAATAAGAACCTGTTTCAAATTTTAGGCTTAACTGGTTCTTGTATAAAGGGTGCCTAACTGACCAATTTTAGTCTAAGAGGCTCTTAAAACTCGGGTTCCTAGTTGCGGGTTTTTACTGTATATACATGTACAGTGAAGAAAACGTTTCCTGACTAACTCTTCTGTCACAAGACTAGTTTAGTCTAAAACAATGCTGTATATTGCAGTGGTAAAAAGTGTTGTTTATCTACTTGTAGATGGCTCTAAAATGGATACAGGCGAGGGCTCAAAAGGGAGCAAAAAATCGTCATCCGAACAAGACATGAAGAGCAGTGGGGATATTGGAGAGGATATAAACAACAGGGACTTGGTAGTGGATGACCTTGATGATGACGATAAATTAACAGACGATGGTATTGAAGAGGGGGGCAGAGTCAGAGTTGTGCGAGAACAAGAAAGAAGATATGCCAATAATGCCAGAGAAAGGTACAGAATGATCCACTTCGTCTCTTTCATATCACTAACTAATGGAGGTTATCGGTCGTTTCGATACAAGTTTATTCAGTCGAGTTGTAAATAGTTTCAAGTACCTGGCTTGGTTTACTGTCAAGTCGCCCGAAAGTCATGTCGCCCGAAGTTTTGTCCCCGAAACCAGAGTTATGTCGTGTCGCCCGAAATTTTTAGCCAAGTAGCCCGCAATTTTATGATGCTCAGCAACATCCTTACATCTTAATCGCGCTTATTTCGTTTCATCAAATCTTTAAATGAACAAGATATGTTACTCTTTTGACGTTCTTGTTTCGTTTCATTAAGGCTAAAAGAACGGGATAGGATACACATCCATCCCGCTTCTTTCAACTTTTACAGAGTTGATTAGGATTCCATAGGCAGGATTGACAGGATGCTGTTGTGTCGTTCAAAATCTTGTCTAAGATCCCATAGTATCTTGACTAAAATTAATAACGATTTTATAGGATTTTGTCTAGGATCCTGTGAGATCCCATAGGATCTTGTATGATTCCACTGTTTAAAATTTTACAGAGTGCTGTGGAGTCCTTTCATGCTTGTCTAAGATCCCCTACCCATCCCATAGGATCCTGTAAAATCACCATAGCATCACTGCCTAAAGAACGAGACTTTTACACAATTATCCCGCTTGTTTGGCTCATTATCGCTTACAGAACGAGATGTATTACATACACTCTTTATTAAAATTTCGGGCCACTTGAATCGACATTCTTCGGACGCGATGACTTTCGGGCGACTTGACCCGTTACCACTCAGCTTAAAGAAACTCGGGTCAACATTATCTTATTTCCGGGTTAGTACTATTTGGCCTTTTAACAAATGGGCCTAGGAACTTTATATCCCACAAATTCAGAGTGCTTTTACTTGTAATTTAACTTAAGGACTTGTGACGTAATTAGAAAGAAGGTAGTAGTGACGTGTGGAATTGAGGGAATATCGATGTCGAGAAAAATATTATTTTATATATTACAAATTTCTGCTTCAGAATGAAAAGAAGTTGTCTGTAAAGGGTCAAAGTGAAATAAATGATTTTCCCGAGGTCCAATTTCATTCAATAAATCAGGGCTCGAAATTAACGCTCGCAAACTCGCAAAGTGCGAGTGATTTTGATAATTTGCGAGTGAGAAAAATATCCACTAGCAAACGTTTGTGAGTTAGAATCATCCGTGTCTCCCAAACAAAAGGAAAGAATTTGCTAGTGGTCTCACCAGTTTGCTAGGGGAAAAAATCTTACTAGCAAAACTTTGCAAGTGCACTAAAAAGTTAAAGGGGCTGTGTCACGGCAGTCCAGTTCATTTTGTTTAATTTTGCCAATTACTCGCCCTCAATTGCTATTGAACTTAAAGTAAGCAAAGAAATTACATGTAAATGACAAAATCATAGATCCGAGACAAACAAATATGTCTCCTGAGCATTATTTTTGAAGTTGCAAGCAGCAGTGATCAACTTTGAAAAACTGTTAGGCTGAACAGTTTTCAAAAACCGTAATTTCAATCCGTTTCAATCTTCTTTTGTTTTGCCCATCCGTGGCATCTGTTGTTTCTGTTATGTTGTTTTAATTTTTTAAGCGGTTATTTTTTTTGTTTCTCTTAATTTAACAGGCATTTTGTACTTTCCTAATTTGGCTGAATTTCGTCACACAGCTCCTTGAACTTCGAGCCCTGTTCTTGTTCTCTAGCCATTAGTAGACATTTGTCCTGTCACCTTGCCTTAACAGGTTGAGAGTTCGAGACATAAATGGAGCGTTCAAAGAATTGGGACGAATGTGTATGATGCATTTACAGGGTGACAAAGGCAATGCTAGTTCTAAACAAACTAAGGTGAGATACAGAACTAGCTATCTACAACTCAAACAATGATGACTGTTTATTACAGGATGAGGGTCCGAGACATCAATGGTGCCTTCAAAGAATTGGGCCGAATGTGTCAATTACATTTACAGAACGACAAACCCCAAACAAAGGTAACATTCAACAGGTCTTATAGTGACAGTTGTAGATGTCTCATGAACAAGAGTTGTTGAGGCAGCTTGTTAATCTCTGCCGTGGCACTGTTTGCTTCTGCGACCAAGATCGTGAAGACTCAGTAGAACTCCCTGATTCTGACATAGTAAAGCTCTGAACTGGGCCTCCGATGAACGTTTGAGGAACCTCTTAAATTCATTTTGTAAATCGCAAGAGAACAAAAAAATAGTACCAACCTACTGAACCTAAAACATAGCCAGAGAGGTTTCTATTGAATTGGTACAACAAGTTATTTCTTCTCTAAACACAGAATCAGTGACAGATAGATACAGGGTTTTAAAGCGCTTTTTATAGTAATTTTGCAACTGCTTTGGTTTTGTGTTGGAGTGAAAAATATCTTGCCACGTTTTCAGCCAGTGAACGCAAGACCAAAACCAGTGTTGACTTGATAGATCGCGTTTTCGTTTCCTCCGATATCTGATTGGTTTATTATATTGCCTGCTCTTATTGCGATCTGCTGATGTTATGACTCGGTTTGGGTTGTACAATACTGACAGTTTCCCTTGGATTAATTGGTAGCATGCATGGCGCCCAGTTACATCTCTATACAGTTACTTACATCTCCACATCCAGGGTGATGTGTTCGTTATTCTTCAATTCTTCTTATACACTAAATTGCCGCTTTCAGTTCCTTTCATTTCACGAGTTGTACTTGTTTCACCTTTACCGTGCTTCTTTTATGACACGTGTCGTTTTTTCACAGCTTGTCATTCTTCACCAAGCAGTGTCAGTTATCACGAGTTTGGAGTCTCAAGTGCGAGGTGAGCTTTTGACTTGTGTTATCGTGTGCGTCTACGAACAGGTGATTATTGTGATGATGATGATATTGGTGATGACGACGATGATTTACAGTGTTTTTAGTTTGTTTGTTTGTTTGTTTGTTTGTTTGTGTCGTGTATGCCAAAAGCTGTTTTGTTTTGAGAAGTAGGGAAAACGTATATCAAAGCTCGAGTAAGATTTGAAAGTGTTTTTAGTTAACTCTCTAACTTGCTTATTTTGGCTTTACAGAGCGAAACTTGAACCCAAAAGCAGCTTGTCTCAAGAGGCGGGAAGAAGAAAAAGTAGAAGAAGAGGCGCCTGAAAAGAGAGCTGTACCAGGTGTGGACAAACCATTCGATACCCCAGGGGCAGCTGCTGCTCGAGGAAGAGGTCGACGGGGTAGAAGGTCCTCAAGAGGTGAGTGGGTGTTGTTTCCATTAAGAGAGAATGAGGGGACAGAAAAGTAATCTTAAGGCGTTGGCCGGAATATGTGAATTTCAGTTAAGTTATTTTTAAAGGTTTTAATGAAACGGAAGTCTTATTCCTAAGACGTCCGCGCATTTTTATGGATTGTTTGAAAGGTCATCAAGTCCAGGCGCGACTACCTGAAAACGAACAATGTAGGAATATTGTAATGGCGAGTGTTGAATTCTGTCTTGACAACACGAAAACTCTGCCTTAAGGCCTGTCTAAATTTACAGTTAAACTGGATTCTGAGTGTCTTTAACCTGAAAATCAGCGTTATAGCGCGACCATTCAAAAATAACTGTTTCTTTAACGTGTTTAAGTTACCCTGCTCTCCTTAGGTTGATGGGTTGTTGTTTCTATAGGCCAGAAAAGAAAAAACACCTTCACCTTGTCGTTTCTATTAACAAGGGCCTTAAACGGAGGAGGCCGAGGCATGTACGTGGTAAATTTACCCTGCTCTCCTTAGGTTGATGGGTTGTTGTTTCCATAGGCCAAAAAAGTAAAAAGACCCTCACCTTGTCGTTTCTATTAACAGGGGCCTTTAACGGAGGGGGCCGAGGCATGCCTTGTGGACCTTTAGACGGATACGAATCGACGGACCATGGAGATCCACCCTCCTTAAATGCGTGACAAAAGTAAACATGGAACAAAGTTTTTAATGGATAAAAAAGCTATCAGAGTTTTATGTAATTTACAGATAAAGTACTAAATGCAGGAAAATAAGTTTAGACAAAAGAAGCAAAAAAAAGAGAAACTATTTCATCCACATTGTCAACATTTTCACTTCTCTTTGTTCATGACACTATTTGAATCGTGAGGCTTTCACGAACAAGGCTGCTAACCTTATTGTCGTGATTTCTATCCAGAGTAACGAGACAGAGGTCACTTATTATCATGGTCACAAAATGAAGGTTGAACACCGTCAGCCAACGAACTCTGTGGCCGTATGTGGTAAACGTTGAGCTACTGTGAGTGTCAACAATCCCTCACGGCTCGACTCTCTTAGGAATGAAACCCGATTTTTGTATTCCTACGGTTGATTCGATATCCACGCGCCTTTTTTTTCAAACTCTAAGTTCGTGCCAAGTCGTACAAAATTCTGCTCTTAAGTTGTAAATAGAAAATTACGTCCAGTCCTTCAATCGTCTTAGTTCTATGTAACAGCGTATTTTAAAACCATTTTGAGCTTTAATCGTGTTCTGTAGCAACCCACATTTCGTCATCACCAAGGTTCCATAAGATCAAGGAGTTGATCATTGTGTTCTTGCTTGACACTAAAACTTTCTAACACCGTCCGTGACCGTCCTTTCCCTCGAGATGTAGTGTTAATGTTGGTGTTGCTGTACAGAACGCTTTTAATTGGGCGATTACCATCCGTATACTTGTCGCTTAGACTACCAAGCATTTTAGATGATATTTTTATGAATTACAGTAACTATTTAGAATAACAATAGAGTAGTCGCGTAATATCCAGACTCGCTCCCGGGCCTTTATTGTTTTTAGAACGAAAGAAGATTGGATGCAAGTGAAGCGATGTTATAGACAAGCAAACAAAAACATGCGACACTTACGTCCAGTGCCTTCTCGTCCTTCAGTAAAAAAGGAATGGTGACGAATCTGTCTTGAGTATTTCCCTTTGTAACGTAATCACCCAGACACGGCCTATCTAGCTATGTATTTATCCCGAGCGCCGTTTTAGAGGTGTCCACTTACAGGTATATTCTATACCTTTAAAAAAAAAAATCCGCATTAGCTACCATCATTCCAGACTGCTCCTTTCTTTCTGCCTGCAGCATATCTATTCTATGCCACAGATATCAAACGCTCACCCTAGTTTGGAGATTTTGTACAAAAGATTAAGAACCTCTAGTTATAGGCTCGATTTCCGTCGCGTCGGTTCTCGGTCCTCCCCTCCCCCCCCCCCCCCCCCCCCCCCGAGAAGAGCCTAGGGACCTTACGATCCGACTACCGCGACTTCCATGAAAACCTCGCTGAAAAATAGATTCCGCATCCTTTCAACCATTTCGCGATTATCCCAAGTCGCCTGGTTACTTAAAAGAAGGGAATTTATGTTTGAGCTGAAGAGAGGGGACCACACCCGAGTTCAGACAGAGACGGTAGAATTTATCGCCTTGCTGTTCTTGTCCTTAAAAAACTTAAAATTTGGTCGGTGTACGTCGTAGTCGTGCATGGACGGCAGAGAAATGTACAAAAAAGCCTGCTGCACGTGCAGAGTTGTTGTTTTGCCAACTAAACCTATTGCTTTTTGACGTTGCTGTTCCCTTCGCCGTCGTAGTTTCGTAAGATCCCTACTTTTCGGGGGAGGCGCACGAACAAATTTCCCGAACAGCGGTTGGTAATCGAGCCTACGCTAGTTATAGATACGAACTGCTTTTTTCTGAGCTGTATCTGGGTGATAACTTAATCACTGGATCGCCTTACGGCATTGTTCGGTAATAGTAGAGAAATAGTCGCTGATGTACATAGAAATAAATCCTGATCAGTGAAATAAATGACTAACTTGCATACGATGTTTTGCCGCAAAATTTTGAGGACTAAAAATACGTGCTACTCTGTCATTTTTTCCTTATGTTGTCGATACCCCAAAAAAGAAAGTTTTAGGTTGCGTGCAAACGGACGCAACAACTCCCAACATTGTTGCGCCCACAATATTGGGAGTTGTTGCGTGCGTGTTGGCAGTGGTGTGCTAACGTATGCAACAATGTTGGCACCTGCAGTGTATCGTGGGAAGGATACAACCCCATAAGTCTTTGTAAACCATGCGTAATGAGCGTGCTTAGCCCCAACAATGTTGGAAGAACTGTGCAAACGGATCCAACATTGTTGCGCGACACTTCGGCGATCACGGAACAAAAGAGATGTTGGGAGTTGTTGGCTGAAAAGGTTGACCGGTTTCAAACTTTGCGCAGCAACACGCAACAACATGCAACAGGGTGTGCAAACGGACGCAACGTGTAACATCCAACAATGTTTGGAGTTGTTGGTCGACAATGTTGCGTCCGTTTGCACGGGGCTTTACAGCTGTTCAGGGTCTTTTAGAAAAAAAAGGTGATGTACTGATGCTCTTTTTTGAAAAATCAACAATGATCTAAGGATTATGATGAGGGTCTCAGTGATGCTGGAAACGACAAAGGATATGAGAGGAAAGTGCGTCCTTTATACATTTTGATGAAAACTGTGCAAATCGGTCACTGGTCGGTAACTATTGGAACTAACCACTTCGCGCCCGTGCTTTATTGCGACCAAAGTTCTGAAAAACGAAGTGCCTGAGGAGAAAGCAAGGATTTACATGTCGACCGAACTTCTTAGCAAATTGAGACTGAAAAACGAGGATTTTTGGAAATTTAGCCTACGTAGCAAGCGTTTCCGCGCGAGTTCGTGGAGAATGTTGGGATGAGAGCAAAAAAGAGAAATTAACTGAACTTTCATTTCTTTTGCTCTCACTCCAACTTTCGTGCGATCACTCGAACGGAAACGCTTGCTTCGCCGGCTATGTCTGGATAATATCCACCTACACCGAAGCGTTATATTTACACAGAGGCTATGCCATGGCCATGCTGATGACTTGTTTGTTAATTTTTTTTCTATTTACAGAAACGGTTATGTCATAGCATCCCACGCAGGCGTTTTTCCTCCCTCCCGGGAATGACGGAGCATTTACCCCCAAACCCTCGCCCCTCCGAAACGTTACTTTTTCATTTTGTCGCTGTCAAAAAGGCCGGATAATTAAACACTTTAATCTTCAAATCTTCTATGTTAGTGTTCTAATTTATCATTACGAACCAGCATGAAATACAACGATAAGTAGGTATAAAACTTTGCCTTTATCATTTAAAAACCTTTAAAGTGAACTTTCGACTGGTTTCAAGGGAAACAAAACTTGCAAGGACAGTGGCGGATCAAGACATTCAGATAAGGGGGTGGGGTGGGGGGCGGTCATCCAGATCCTGACCCTTATCGGATAAGGGGGAGCCCGGTCTCAAAAAACCTTTTTTTCAGCCCCTTGGGCCTCAGTTTGGTCTAAAAATAAGGGGGCCTGGGACCCCTGGGACCCTTCCCTGGATCTGCAGCTGCCACTGCAAGGAAATACCTCGGGGAAAAAATTTCCGCACACTGATCCTAGGCAAGAAAGCAAAATCCTACCAATGCCATTTCATACCAATGCAATGAAATTTGTTTGGCAGGCCATGTAGGCTATACTATTTTAGACTGGAAAGACAAACTTGGACTATTAAACTTTACCTCTGTCCAGTTCCTAGTTTGTGCTGGAGCCTCGATCTACGGCTCAAAACTACAGCGAGCGAAATGAGGTTAAATACTTTTTACCATCAGGGACTAGACAGAGAATAGAACATATATATAAAATTTCTCAATAAATGCTGGTTATAAAAATACCGCTTCAGCATTATTTTTTAAACTGTTTTCTGTCTGTTAATAACAGCCTGCGCCGCCAGCGATTCCGTGCAGTTTTGGAGCAAAGAACGAGGAACGAGAGTCAAATGGGGCGAGTGAAACAGGGGCACCCAACGAGGACATCGTTCAAAACCACTTAACATAGCATTGTTGAACGTATTTTAGTATTCAAACGGTAGGTATAGGCATATTTTTATCCCCTAAAAACTTTTCATCTGTTCGGATTTCCTAGCTGAAAGTCTAGTGATCCGAAAATTATAGGGATAAAAACTTACTTTCCCGAAAATTTCAGCCAGGAAAAGGCTCCCGAAAATTCTAGGTGGCCTTTTTTAGGGTCAAAATCCGTTAAAAATGGGTAATTATACCATTTTGTATATGTTCGAAAATCCTAGGAGAGGCAAGCAAGCAAGAAATTTTACAACAAATGCTCCGAAAATTCTAGATCTCAAATCGTCTTCCGAACAGATATTTTCCCGAAAATTGCCGTTGGGTGCCCCAGGTGAAAGAGCTCTCGTTCAATTTCTCGCGCGGCCAAAACCGAAAATCCCGCTCCTCGGTCTTTCTTCGCTGGCAGGCTACATTTTGTACCTCTAACTTGACAGAGCATAAACGTAAGAGCGATTTTCTGAAGTAAAAGTCTTTAAAAAAAGCCTTTTATTTTGGGGAGCTTGAAACATTGGCGCCGAGTGAAACTGTTATCTGTCACCTCATTACCACTTCTTTTATGGTAATGATGTTGGAAATTCAACGACAGCTTGGCTCTCGTTGGAATATTTCAAGAGGGTTTTGGTTACTAAAAATCCGGTTTCTCCAAATACTGATCATAATTAATCTTAAATCAAATTTATTTTACAGGGCCTAGTCAAGTAAGAGTAATCTCTAAAATACCAGTCGGTAAAAAAACACAGGATTTAAACTAATCAATTGTCCTTCGGGATTTAAATAGTCTCGGGAATCAGGTACTCGGACAAAGCAGCCACCGGGACTTTGTCGACTTCCCGTGACCTAATAATATACGTAATCATTTTGCAACGGTCCAACCTACTTCACTGTAATGGCGAGTGAAGGTAAGTTTTTTTGTTAGATTTTTGTCTCTGTTGTATATCTGAAGTGCTAGACAGCAATATTTAGCTCGAGGACCTAGGTTAACTTCACGTCGATCAGTACGATATACGTGAGGTTCTTCACACACACGGAGGTTAATTTGGTAAACCCAGAAAAAGACAGCCGTGATAGGTAGTGCGGCGCTGCGCCAGTTTTCCTTCTCAAAAGTTTTCCCGCTTTTAGTTTTGCCCACTGACTACATAAAATGCAACGGTAATACGACCAACAGGTATAAAACTGTGGCTTTCATTTTACTAAAGGTCCGTATGCCCAGCCTTGCGTGACCCACGTGCGGAAGGGCAGCGAAATTTCCTTTTATTTTAAGCGGCTGAGCTTAAAGTCTACAATGTGACTTAAAAGCTGACTAATTTGAGGTTTTTACAGAATGTTTACTTTCGTTTAGCAGATTTTTGGGTATTTTTCGGCGCATTTTAAGTACCAATCAAGTATTTTGCAACATCGTACGGATCGCGATCTTTAAGCTGCGTAGCTATGCGTCAGTGACCGTGAGTCAGCACGGAAGAGAGTTAGGTTTATGATGCGGAAATAAAGCAGGCATACTTTGAAAAAACTTTCTTGCAGCCGTGTTCTATCTCGAGCTGTGAAACGTAGGAAACCGGTAACAAACGACCTGCATGATACATGATTCAGTGTGATGATAGCTTGGACAGTATGTCAGTATTGTTAATCCAGCATTAATAAGAACAATAGCACTGTGAAGACGTTACAGGCTGTCTGGTTCAGTCGTCCGAATTTTAAACGTCGCGCTTGTAAAACCTCACAGAAGCTTATGACCAAACAAAGGGCCGAAAAGAGCAGAGGTTAAACAGGCGTTAAAAAACACTTGTTATTAACAGTGTATTAAAAAGGCGTGAATGTGCGAATATACCGTCACAACTGAAAAGAAAAGGGTAGAGTCAATATAATTAACTGATCTACATTTTAATACACAGAACTGACTTTATAAATAAATTAAAAAAATCCTCGCCCCCTCACCCCCTCCCCAATTCATTCATCTCCTATCTGATCTATTTATATTTCGGGCATACCCTCCCTGATTTCCCATTCCCGTCTGTTGGCCATGACAGATGCAACAATGCAACAACGAGCTTTATTTGCATGACCATACAAGTACATACAGTATTGCAAAAGCTATTTTAGGAAAGATCCTGCCTCGAAAGACCGCTGTCACTCTCTAGTTGGTCAATAAATGTTGTTGCTGGGCGCCCCCTTGAGCGTCTGCCGTGTTTTGGATCCCAAAGTGTTAGTTGGAAAACAGTCTTCATTCTACTTAATTTATACAATTCTGGTTTTATTTATTGTGAGTCAACACTTGTTAACATTTTGTGTTCACTGTTCAAATTCTTACAAAGGAAACCTTAATGGGCCAAATTGCGATTAGGCCAAATTTTATTAAGCGGCTTAATTCAGTGCTACCCCAATCAGTCTATACTTTATGACGAAAATTAATAGTATTTATAGAATTCTTACTTCAATCCCGTTACCTTATCCCGACCCAAATTTTCGCTCAATCCCCCGTAATGCCGAGGGTTATATTCAGCATTCCACACCCCGTACAAACTTCAATCCCGAGTCTCGCTCCTATTTTGGTTTAAAACTCTGAATCTCGTCCTTCAAATAAGGAAAATCCCGCATCCCTAAAATTATATTGCGCACCCCCTATAGTCGGACAAGAGAGGATGATCTGACTGCGTCATGCCTTTTTTGGACAGTTAACTTAAAATATGGTTGCTTAAAAGTGTCACATACTTGAGCGTTGATTGAGCGACGCGATCAGTATTTTCAGTTGTACCCTATTCGACTGGTTTTGGTCGTTTTCTGAGTTACGAAAGGCTTGTGCCAAGCAAAGAAAATTAAAAAGTCGTAACAGAATATTAAAAAGTCATTGGGTACTCTTCCGCGATGTACAGGGCAGAAATGCGAGTCTAAGGTACGGGAAGGAGGCGGAGAAGGTAAGAGAAATATAGCCTTTCCGCCCTTTCTCCGCTTTTTACTTCAGGTCGGGTTCTGTTCGATTTTCACCGGCCTTAGAGGGCTAATTCAAAGGTACCGAGAGATCCAGAGTCACTCTTTAAGTGAAACCTCGGGTTAATTCGTTAATTGGGGCTTAGTAAGCTCAACTCGAATTCCTTGTTCGTCTCAACAAATGAAAGAAAGAGGGTTGAAAATGATGGTCTTCATAAAATGTGCACGCGGACGTTTTTTCTCGAAAAACATGCGAAGTCCAATTGAAATTAGCAAAGTTTAAGCTCTGCAAAACTCTGTTCCAGCAAGGAGAAGAACCGACAATGTCGCCGGGAAAAAATAGATAGATTTAGCTAACTTTTCTAACTATGACAAACTGTGCAGTATCAGCTCCGGACGTATTTTGGCCAGCCCGTTCCTGGTCTGCAGGTTCAACAGTGCTAAGACAAAAACAGAGCAGAAGCGGAAAACGGGTCGATAAAATAAAGCAAGTGATCGGTCTTACTCAAAACTGTTGCGTCAGTTGAGGCGTTGAAAATTTAACGATGTAAAATAGAGAACAGTGTACGAGTCTGTGCTGTTGTGTATTGAACTTTGCATTCCACTCAGGGACTCGTGATTACCTTGGTCCCAGAGGTCTTCCTTGAAGTTTTTTCTCCGCGAGAAAGAACGTGCCCCGTGATTTAGTATTCAGTAATTGACATCCATTTAGCCTTAATTTATATCGTAATTTTCCGCTTATGTGCACCCCCACTTGTAAGCCCGCTGCGCCAGTTATAAACAAAAAAATACATCCTGTTATAAGTACTTCCGGATATAAGCCACCCTCCAGCTTTTATTGAAATAAATTCGATTTTGTTAGACGTTTTGAAGCTTAAAAAAAAAAACAACGTAAATTAAAAAAGTATTTTGGTCAGCGCTGCTATATAGCTTTGTTTGAAATGCTTTTCAGTCCGATGGTAAGCACCCCTACCCCCCTACCCCCCCTCCTCTCCCACCCCCATCACCTTGGGGGGATAAGTCCTCCTAAACCCCCTAACGAAGTTTACGGTATGTTTGAATTATTATTTTCAGACAGCTGCTCTTGTGGTCCAGGGTATGCGTCACCCCTGGATGCCATGAAGGGCCCCAGGGAACAGATAGTTTATCTTCCCTGCATCCGTACAAGCCCTGGTGTTGATAAACCGGACTATCTTGCTACCGTTGATGTGGACCCTCGATCTCCAACCTACTCGAAGGTAGGCCGGGAAAGCCTGCACTTATTTATTAAATAAGTACCTTTGTCCTTCATTTATACACCCAGGAAGACTTGATAATAGTAACACAGGCAAAATCTTAGTTGTAGGAGTTGACTGCAAAGAATCTTTGCCATATCACACGGCTTCGTCCTGGCCCCAGTTATTTAAAAGCTGGGTAGCGGCATCCATTGGATAAAGGCTATCCACAGGATAAGTATGAAAGGAGACTAACTGCACTATCTGTTGAATAGAAATTCATCCGATGGATAGCGTTAACCAACTTTTGAACAAAAGGGGCGAGAAGAGTAGATTAAGATATAAAAGGAACGTTTTTACCCTGCTCTTAACGCTTGCAGGTCATTCATCGTTTGGAAGTTCCTTTCAAAGGAGACGAGTTGCATCATAGTGGTTGGAACGCCTGCAGTAGGTATGTTCCACTTCCCCTCGACTCTTTGACTGCTGCCCTTTCACGTTTCTTTTCTGATTTCCCTGCAGTGAATTCCGTTTTGAGGCTACGGCAGTTAATGTTAGTCGCAATGGCCCGGAAGCCCTTTAGACTTTTCTGGCTTGAACGTGCACAACGTTCAATAGCATTCCTATAATTTCAAACATTAACAATTTGCTGCTGTGAACAAAAAAGAAAAGATTATGCACCGTTAGAAAGCATCCAATTTATAAAATAACTAAGATAGTAGGCGCGTTCTGATTGGTTAAAAACCTATGGTTTATTGTGCCGGTAAACTCATAGAAAACTTAAAGTTATCATTTTTATAAAAACAATAGAGCTCACTTTCTATGGATTTACCAGCTCGGCTCTTGAGTTACAAGCTTTTCTCGTGTTCTCCCCTAACATGCCGCGTGGGTCATCCCGCCGGTAAACCCATAGAAAGTGTGGTCTATTGCTTAAATAAATTGTACCCCCTTGTTTTCCTCTTTCATACATGTAATCAGTGTTAGTCTCCAGTAAATATGGACTATTTGAGCGAGATGTCAGTAAATCCTAACTCCTCCAATAATTGGGTTACCCATAAGCCCTAGTGGACCTAGTGGCGTTGGTTTGAGAGGAGGATGGAGGGGAAATTCGGGAGCTCTTGACGCAGACTAATGGGCAATATTAGCTTACTACATGTTAGTAACAGTAGGACTTCGATTCTGAGCCAAGGACAACCTAGTCTCCCACACAGGCATTTTTACGAAGGGACGAAATACGAGCTTCCCTAAAAACGCCTATATGGGGGGCCAAGGACAACTTATTGTCAAGCAGTTCCATGCTGCCAGATTGTCGTGGAAAACAAAAATATGTCCGTACATTCGCCATGTTTACTTACATTTCAGTTCCGCTTCTCTTGTGCTGTCCGTATTCGGGCTGCGATTTCCCGCGATTAAGTTACTGGAAAATCAGCCAAACACAAGCATTTTGATGTATATCGAGTAAAGGTACGGTAAAACCCGCAACAAAATCGTGCCACTTGTTTTGCGGCATTACTGCAAAACGAGTTGATTAGCGATGTTGCGCGTTTTACCACCCACAAACCAAACCTGTCCTGCAACAAATCTGGTCGTTGCAGGTTGCGAAAAGTTTTTGCAGAAAGTAGAGAGAAGTTCTACTTTTTGCAACAAAATCTGAACATGTTGCCTGTTTTACCTGCCCAAGGCAAACTGGTTTTGCAACAAGTGACGTAACTGCCTTGAATGGCCCGACTCCCGCGTAATTTTATCCAATCAGACGTCCATATTCACGCAACTTGCAACAGCCTGATTTTGTTGCAAGGCAGGTTTAGACGTAGTGGTTAAAACGCGAAAATTTCATGTTTTCAACTAGTTTTGCGCAATATTGTAAAAGAAGTTGCACGTTTTTGCTTCCCGTTTTACCTTGACTTTAAGACGCAACTGAGAGAACAAGAGATGTGTTGCAAAAAGCAAGTCTCTTTCTACTTGATGCAAACAATTTGTTGCAGGAACTTGCGAACTTGTGAAAATATGGTCAACAATGCGTTTCCATTTTCATTTCTACACAAACAAATAACACTTCAACTTTTCGTTCTGTTCTCTCATTTACGTTTTTTTTGGTCGTTTTGTGCCATTTTCCAGTTGTTTTGGTGACTCGTCCAAGAACAGGAATCGCCTTATCATGCCTTCCTTGATATCTAGTCGCATTTACATCTTTGATGTAGAAACTGATCCCAGGGCCCCACGGATACACAAGGTGAGGATAAAGGTTTTATTTTCTTTCGTTTAGCTCTTAAACAAATCGGTAATACAGTCGAACATTCTGTAAGTGACCAGCCAAAATGCGAAGATTTATTTTTTACCTACGAGAATGGAACCACAGGGGACAGATGTACGAACTCTTGGAAAGAAAATTTACAGCATACAATTTCCGAGTAACGATATACGTAGTTCTAGCTGATCTCTGTCACAGTCACTATGTTCCACGTTGTTTCGCATATCATAGAATCTGAGTATCAGAGTACATGCAGCGAATATCGACCACGCGTCAGATGGACGCTTACAAGGATTAAAAATAATGGGGAATAATTAGACCATCATTTTAAAAAGAGGTCGCAGTTGCCTAGAAAGGAGGTCGTTTACAAGAGAGTCCAACTAAACTGAAGTGACTGGGAAAATTTTGCGGGTGTTTTAAGAAGGTGGTCGCGCGCTTACGACAGTTGGTCGTTCACGGAGGTTCGACAGTGAATAACGTAGACTCCGATTGATTTAGAAAACATATGTATATAAGTTTGGTCTTGCTATCGGATTCTTACGTCTGATTACTTTCATTTGAAAAGCTAAAACAACTAATAAAACGTACTGCAATTGGCCACTACAGAAAATACCATAACATACAATAATGGTCTTTGTTTGTCACCCCAAAATTTTGCAGAAACATTGTTTTCAGTTAATCTTGGGGCCATTTTAACTCCCAAGAGAAACTGAAGACAATGCTTATGCAAAATGTCGGGGTGACAAACAAAGAACATTATAGTATGTTATGGTATTTTCTGAAGTGGTCAATTTCTCTATCTGCCGAAAACCTGTAGTGAATATTCATTTGGATGAGCACAATAACTCAGGTCACCCTGGGAGAAGGATTCTAGAGCGAACCCCTCAGCAGTACCAGCCTACGTAGCTGGTGGTTCTGGTGTTTTTTTCATCTCTGGTTCGTAAAGTAAGAGATACATCCGCGCACTCCCCTCACCCCCACCCCCGTCAATTTCTCGTTTGACCTCGGTTCAGCTTTCGCGCGGATGTATCTCTTTTACGAATCAATGACGTAAAAGAAAACAAACAAAAAAAACCGCCAGCTAAGCAGACTAGGTTTTAAGGGATGTTTGTTATGTTTGAGTGAATAGTTCGTTCTCAATCCGAGGCAAAAGCACATATTTGAGGAGTATCTGATTATATGTTTATAATCAAGGTTTAATCTGTGGTTCTGTGGTAGATTATTCCACCAGAAGAGGTCGCAGAGAAGACCGGACTTGGCTATCCTCACACAACACACTGCTTGGCAAATGGGGAAGTTATGATCAGCTCGATTGGCAAACCTAACGGAGATGCAGAAGGTAATTCGTACGAAGTGTACTGTAGTGAATACCTCAGAAAAAGGGACTCGTTTAGCAATGACTGAGCTACAAGCTACCATCGTATTTAATTAAATCAATCTGTGAACATTTGTCATTTTCCAACCGTTTCTTTGAAGGAGGATTTGTTATACTGGATGGCAAGACATTTGATGTTAAAGGCCGTTGGGAGAATGGGTCCCCCGCCCCTATGGGCTATGACTTCTGGTATCAGCCTAGCTTCAATGTGATGATAAGCACGGAATGGGGCGCGCCTAAAGCTCTTACTAAAGGATTTAAGGTGGAGGATGTTACGGCCGGTAAGCGATGTTATTATCACATAATTCAAACTTGGAGGTTTAACCTATCTCTTAAACGGTGTAAGTTACACTTGAAATTTTTACATTGCACATAATTAACAAACCTATGTATCAGACCCTATCAGAAAGCAAGAACACTAAGAGAGCAAAAAATTCACCTGGGGGGGGGGGGGGGTCACCTGGGGATGTGTATAAAGAGCGAATAAGAAAGAATCCTCTGCTGACTTCGATAGTCTGAGTAACTCTATCAGAACAATGATCAGAAGATATGGATAAATCAAAGATGTATTCGCCACAACTAAAAAAGATTAATAAAATGTTTCTGTTTTGTTTATCAAAAACGTTTTCTATAAGTACAATGAAACTACAGCTGTGAGACTTTCTATGGGTATTTACGATGAAACGGATGAAACGACGATCTTACATATTAAAAAGCGATGATGGCATTTCCATTCCGATCACGTTTGACAACGTTAGTCATGCGATGACGGCAAAGAAATCTGCCAAATAGTCTGCCTCACGTTCAGAATTTTTGCTCCGCTTTCTTTTATTTTCTCGGTGCTGCTACATTTATTGTTACAGTTTGCAAGTTATGCTATGGTGTTTATGGAAAATGCAGTTAAAGTAATATATTTTTGTTTTGGTTCGCTTGAAATTGTCCCCTTGGTTTTGCAAGTGCCTCACTCTTATGGGACATTTTGGTTGGTGTTTGTCGAATTGCACTATGGGACTACGAAGTTTGACCCAACTTCCTCTCCTTCGCAACTTCTTAATAGTTCATTCTCTCTTGTAGCCAATGAAAGAAGCAATAGCGACGCCATAACAGTCCCATGGACCAATTCGGCCCAAAACACACCCAGTCTCTCGTTTAACCTAAGAAATGGCCGGAAATTTTTACACATTCTCGGAGACCCGTCAAAGCTGCTTTTTCGAGTTACGAGTTTACACAAACAGCAAACTTGGGAGCGTGTTCTCAATTAAGATCCTCTTTTGAATCTTTTCCTTTTCCGATTAAACATGGACGACTAACAGGGCTAAAAATTCATTCTAGTTAAGAGCGTTCTATAGGTAAATGTTAAGTCAAGAAGTACGATTTTGGCTTCCAGCCTGAAGCATTTTAGAACTAAAAAGGTTCCGTTCATTTTGGTTCAGCGTGGGCTCCCGCTTGTACGCCGGTACTGGTCGGAGCCACAAGCATACATAATCTATTATGAATCTTTTTAGGGCAGTATGGTTCTCGCCTACACGTGTGGGACTGGACCAAACGCACTTTGAAGCAGACTATTGACTTGGGAGCCGGTACCATTCCCCTGGAGATCAGGTTCCTGCACAACCCTGACCAGCCGCAAGGATTCACGGGATGTGCTCTAAGCAGTACCATCGTCAGATTCTTCCAAAACGAGGTAAGGAAGTATGCGATGAAGAGAAAGTGAAAAATGCGAACAAAACCCAACTTGAACCCCAGCCCTATTAGTAACCTCATTTTCAATTCTATTCTTTGATCCCCTTTCTCCATTTTCCGTTCCCCTTGCTTGTTCCCGCTCCCCGCTCCCCGTTCTCCGTTTTAGTAATATCCAGCAAGGACTCGAATAGAAAGCAAACAATAAACACATGCGGACACAAACAGCCCAATCCTTCCAAAGCTGTTCTGAGTTTCTCGAGGTAAGTTTTGACGGAGATCTCGATTTTTTAAAGGTTTTTTTCGCAAATGTTATTTCTTGTTAACTTCGCCGCGGCTTTGCTAGTCTTTTTCTTGATGTGAGGTATCTTCCAAGGAGTTCTTTAGAGTAATAATAGTCGGTTTAATTAAAGAGCCCGTGTACATTATTCTTATTGTTAACGTTAGCATACTGTGGTAGAATCCACGTTGGTGACGAGGCCTTCTCTCCTTAATATTGTTACTGAACAATAGATTTTCTGTAGTTACAAAACAAGCCATACATGTCATGTCATAGAATGTATCTTAATGTGGGGTTGTGAATGTACCCCATCGAATTTCCAAGGTAATACTGTTCCACTAAACTACCCGATAAGAATTTACGTTATAATATTCACCCACTCGCATCCAATGCATTATCCAGTTTATGTATAATTCTGTTGTGTTTTATCAAACGGTTCTTGTATTTCAGATGGACTCTTGGAGTGCAGAAACAGTGGTCAGCGTTCCAGCCAAGAAGGTTGAAGGCTGGGCTCTACCGGAAATGCCTGGTAAGGAATGCGAGAATCAGTACATTGATTTATACGGAGTGATTTCACAAAGACGGGGCCTAGAGGGAGGGGGGGGGGGGGGGGGGCGCACTCAATAAAGCTTCGTACTGGGAGGCTCCGCCCCGAGGTCTAACTCCTTACCCTTTTATATAACAACTGCAGTAAATGCACATTCTTTAAAATATGAATAAGTCACAAAACCAGAACGTTTTCTCGATTTTTCACAGCCATAAAATACATCTGTTAGCCCTTTTTATCAACCGAAATGACAGGTTCCCTCCCCCTTCATTAACGTCAGCAAATGAAACCGCTACCCTTTTATAACCTGAAAAAGGTACCACTTTCACGCGGAGCCTCCCTCTGTAGGCCATTATAGGGGGAGTACCCCCCAGGAGATAGGGGCGATAACGGAGTCACGTTTCTGAGGAAGCGCTCTCCACCAGCCGAGCGCGATGGAGCTTCTTCCCCTACTTGAATTACCTGACTCCTTCTCGCAAAAACAAACGTCGAGAGAAATAAATTACTAATCTATCTAAATATTAACCTGACAGGACCCCACTGATATTAACTTGGTACTCCCTTATTAGGTCTGATAACAGATATCCTTATTTCACTGGATGATAAGTTCCTGTATTTCAGCAACTGGATTCATGGCGACCTCAGGCAGTATGATATCACTGATCCCAAGCACCCGAAGCTTGTCGGACAGGTAAATTAAATGATGAGGTAAATGAGTAAACCCGGTCATGTGTGGGGGAAAAACAACATTATGGCGTTCAAAATGCTGAAAACAGTGATGCAAACCAGGAGCCGCTCCTGTGCAAACAAGACTTAAAAACTAACTAGCCAATCGCATTATAATTAAGAACAAATCATAAGCCAAGAGACAAATTGTTCTTTTATGTTTCTGGCTCTATAACTGTTTATTATTTATACATTTATTTTTGTATGCATAGAATTTGTCGACTTATGATTTGTAGAATAATGGACACGTGACATATCACGTGACTCACTTAAAAGGTAGTTATGTTTTAAATTATTTAGGGCGTTGAGGTCTCTTTGTGTACCAAATTTCGTTTCAGTTCCACTTTCTTTGCTGGAGTTATAGCCCATAAGGTAATACGATGGCCTTAAGTCGTGAGACTAATAATTATCATTACTCGTTTCTAAGAAACTGCCCACCTACCCCTCCCCTAAGCCAACATTTTGCCCTAAATGAGAAGAAAGTCTTAATGTTGGCTTAGGGGAGGGGTTGGCGGGCGGTCTCTTAGAAACGTATAATGATCCATATTTTCATATCATTTATAGCTGTTTATTGGTGGCAGCATTGTCAACGATGGTCCAGTTAAGGTGGTTGAAGACTCCGAACTGAGTGGACAGCCTGCACCAGCATACGTGAAGGGCAAGCGAGTAGAGGGTGGTCCACAGATGATTCAACTCAGTTTAGATGGAAAGCGTCTTTATGTCACTACTTCACTGTACAGCGTATGGGACAATCAGTTCTACCCAAACCTCTCTAAGTAAGTATTATTGGTTATCTCTATTGGCGTCTTAAGATGGATTACTTCGAAAACTTCCTGAACGCGAATGGGGAGCATGGCGAAACATTTAGCACCATCCGCCTCGCCTTCTCTAAAAGAGGTATTTAAACAATCAAAAGGTCCTTTGCAACTAGTCATCAACGTTGGACAAAACGCCCTACTAGAGAAAAAGAGATGCATTAACGCAAGAAAAACAAAGAGCTCAGATCTTTTAAAATGGTAGTAATTTTCTTTGTTTGTCTTCTCCCAGTGCGTCTCTTTCTCTCTAGCATGTGACAGACCAGGGCACGTGACTGATCATCCGCCAAGGACCTACTGACTGTTTAAATACCTCTTTTACCATCGTGGTAACAAGGACTGGAAATTATCAACCTTTTTAATGGCAACCATTGTCTCAATTTATTTCAATCATACTCTCCCCGAAGGTGTTTTTCGCAAGGTTAGTACCCTTTCGTTCTAGCCTGACCATAGACGTTTTTCTTTTTCTTTGACAATTTCGACAACGCTGGAGCGAAACGAAGCGAGGTAGAGCGAGCAAGGAGCACCCTTTCTTTGCCCCCACCCTCGAGCGCTTGCGGTCAATAAATCCCCAATGGTTTTCATTAGCGCGTTCGACGATCTCTAAGGAGAAAATAAAGGCTCTTTGAACAGGCCACTTTCGTTCTATAACTGAGCCTTGCTCTATCTCTCCAGGAAAGGCGCCATGTTGCTTCAAGTTGACGTTGACACAGTCAATGGTGGTCTGACCTTGAATCCAGACTTTTGTGTGGATTTCGGTGACGAACCTGGGGGTCCATGCCTCGCTCATGAAGTGCGATATCCGGGGGGTGACTGCTCCTCTGATATATGGTTATCTGACACCAAACCCGCAAAACTGTAACATTTCAAAGAGAGTACTAAGAAAACAGACCGGACACAAGAAAAGGCAGAAGAGCTATACTGAACAAACTAATATAGGCTGGAATTTCCATGAATCATTAAAAATAAAACAGTTTTTCCTGTTTGTTAACTGGTAACTTAAGTTTTGACTAGGGAATAAAATGTGAATCATACAGAAATAAAGGCAGAACTCTATTTTGCGTCTTCGTACTCAATGGACATAAGTTCTCGTGATCAACGCGTCAAGCAAAACTCAATCCAAGCAGAACAGAGAGGAGAAGTGTGACGTCACGTTACCATGGTAGCAAATTTCTGGATCACATGTACAACAATGGGGAGTTTTTGCAACGGCGACGGCGAGCAGCAAAAAAACAATAGGTTTAGATTGGCAAAAAACACAACTTAGTAAGTGCATCACGCTTTTTTGTACATTTCATAGCCGTTGTTGCACGACTGCGACATGAAACTTCGGAGTAGATGAGCACAACACAAAAATTTTCTTTTTCTAAACTCCCCAACATTTGACAAGTTAAATGAAATTAAATTAGATCGATGAAGTTTGAAACAGTACGAATCCACTTTTTAAGTGATGTTTGGTTTGTTGTCATCCACAAATTTTGCTACCATGGCAACGTGACGTAACGACTTCTCCTCTCTATTGAAGAACGGACAGGGCCAGGTACCTTTTAGGAGCTTGTTACTTCGGCGGAGCGAGAAGTAAAGGATTCGCGAGGCTCAGGAATGTATCAAAGTTGTCTTTTTTTGACAAGATTGGGCACGTAAAGTCTGTAGGTTTTCGGTTTTATTCCGCTATTTGACGAAGTGAGAGCCGAATTAGTTCGAGATATCTCGAGATCACTTCGATTTCTTTGATTTATTCTTTAACTTTTTCTAGGAAGAAAGAATTATTATTTCGGCTTTCCCAGGGTTTGAACCGACTCACCTGTGGGACCCGTCAGATCAGAGCAGACTCTAAGTTGAGGGATTAGCCGATTGCGCTACTGCGACCCAAGGTAGTTGCATATGAAATGGTACACTAGTTTCGGGACAAGATTGGGCCTGCAAGTTAGTGACTTTTCGGCTTGTTTCGGCTATTTCACGAAATGAGACCTGACTACTTCGTCATATCTTGAGATCACTTCGAGTTTAGTCTTTAATTTACTCGAGGAATAAATTGAGGATATTACGTGGCCGCGCAGACACGAAATTTCTCGTCAAGTGTTGAAAAACATTTCACGAGCCCTCCTTTCGAACTGTTTCAAAGTTACAAAATGCGGCACAAAGACATTTTGTCTTTGTTGGGTGTTACGTAGTAAAATTGCTTTTATGCGTTGCCTGACTTTCTCGAACGTTCTCTACGTTTTTGGATTATTCGTGAATAATTAATTAGGGCATGTTTACATTTCAGCTTGAGTCAGCAGATTTGCATCAGTTACTGAAATCATAAAATATGTCGAAAAGCTACTACTATTCGGCTGTTTAGTATTTTCTAGAACCTTATGTCAAAGGGTATACAAGTTCCAAGAGAGTTCTTTTGACGAACTAAGTTTTTTCCCATGAGCTGGACTGCTGTGTTTAGTCAAGTGTGACGAAGGTTGAGTTTACAAGTTGGCGGCTGTGTATAAAAGTGGGATGGGGACAAGGGGACGGGGACATCGGGAGGCTGTGTATAAAAGTGGGACGGGGACAAGGGGACAGGGACATCGGGACGAGTGTGTGGGGACTTGGGACTTGGGGACGCGAGACGAGAGACTTGAGGACATCAAGTATGGGACGTGGGGACGTGTCGGACGGGGACGCGGGGACGTCAAATACAGGGACGTAGGGGACGCGGAATAGGAAGAATTATTGCAAAAGTCGGAGGTAAATGCGATATCAGTCACTTTCCTCGTGAATATGTTTTGGTGAAGGCAACCCACCCTGCCCTCCTTAGGGTTCCTCCATGCCTGTTTACGAAGCGAAGACTCGACGAAGACCCCCTGCATTGAAGAAAGTGAAACCGTTGTCCTTGTCTTCTTGCTGATGGAATATTGGAGCCCAAAGCAGGGTAGGGTGGGTTGCGGTCGCCAAAATTTTGGTAGAACAGCATTCGATTCCAGATAAATAAAAAATTAAGTGGCATAAGCGAGCTTTGAACCCCGAAGTGCTAGCTCCGTAATCCATCGCCTGTACCACGAATCCACGGGGGATTCAAATATTGTAGCAATATTTATTGTGTCCTACATATTTTTAGTGGCAAACCTAACAGTAAATGCTTGCTAACAATACTTAAAGGTTGATTTCCACTGACGCGTTTTTGGCTATGCATGTTAAAGTAAGTAAATTTTAATCACGTAAATAAGATAGAGGCGAGATATAAATGGTTGAGATTAAACATAAAGTTGAGCGAGATTCTACTTTTACGCTTACGTGCGACCTTTCAGACATTGCCTCTATTATATTTTCGAACGTAAAGTTTACGTAGGCATGGAAAAATTGCACGACAGCAAAAATCAATTCCAACCCTAATCACGGTAGTCAGTGCGCTTACTCCTATTATAAAGAGATATTTTGTGTAAACATCATAAGGTGTCCAATGTGGTTTTGGAAGATGGAATCATAAATAACACATTTTCACGAAGAAAGAGATATCGCATTTACCTCCGACTTTTGCAATAATTATTCACATCCCGCGTCCCTTGCGTCCCTGAATTTGACGTCCCCGCGTCCCCGTCCCACACGTGCCCACGTCCCATACTTGATGTCCTCAAGTCCCTGACGTCTCGCGTCCCCAAGTCCCAAGTCCCCACACACGCGTCCCGATGTCCTCTTCCCCTTGTGCCCGTCCCACTTTTATACACAGCCCAAGTTTGCGGAAGCCGTAAGATATCTGAAGTTCAAGTGAAAGTTTGCCATTATTGGCAGAGCCTGTTTAGTTTAAATTAAGTTGAAGCCATTTTGTTTTGGCGGATGTTGTGTTTTAAAGCTCTGTAAAGGCTATGTTCCTTTGGTATTAAACTTCTTTGTGTTAATGCGACATCCCTACGTGCTGATAGTCAGTGAATAATTATCCTCAAAACATTTGAACTCGTAACATTGAGTTTGAGCTAATTCCATGCTCAACGTAATAGACTCCTTACCCATGCCTTAAATATCTTTAATCAGTACATGAGACTGTTATGCTCTTTTTGAAGCCTGATGTGACTAAGAAAAATAGAGAATTCTTTTTTCACTGTTTGTTTTTTTAGACTTGTTATTCACCGCCAGTAACCTCGTATTTGACTTAGGTCTAAACGTTTAGAACCAAGTCAAATTTAGAAGGATTTCTATGGAGTCATCAGAGTCAACAAAGATCTTAATCGATTCATGCAGAGTCTTTCTCAAGTACGCCAAAAGAGATCAAGTGGAAGGAATGCTTATGCTGGCAGGGTGGTCAGATACACAATGCGATAAACCAATGTCTAGCCTGCTAGAAACACATTAATACGGATTTTAAGATACCACGATGGAGACGGCAACAAAAACGGCGAAAACGCAAAAAGTTTAGATTGGCAAAACAACAACTTGGCACGTGCATCATGCTTTTTTGTAGAGTTTCTTTGCCGTCGTTGCACATCTACGACGTGAAACTTCGCAATTTCACCTTATATGGAGGACGGGAACACGAGACAACGATTTTCTCTTTCTTTTGTGAAGTTAGATACAGTCCTTTAGAATTCCACTCCTGAAAAAATCACCAACCCATGACAAACTAGAAGAGTTGGAATAAGAGCGATGAAATTTGAAACGGAGCAAATCCTATTTTTGGGTGACGTTTTCGCTGCTGTTGCAGTCGTCTTTGCTTACGATCCCTAAAAACAAGATGAATTAGGAGCAGCAAGAATAAATATTCCGATAAATATAGAAAACCAGCGCAGCTTAAGCCATTTAAACTTTTGATGACATTGACTTGAAATCAGTGATCATCATGAATTTCTTGATCAGTTTCATCTCAGCTCATTTCCGCGCTCATCGCCAAACAAGATCCGCTAGCTACGCACAGCATGTAAATCAAAATCAAAATCAAAACAGTGGGCTCACATTTTTTGGATTTGCAAAGTAATTAGCATCCGATGAACAAATTTTTATCGGCCAATCAGAGATGACTTTTTTCCCGATTTAAACCTGGAGGTTTATCCCTTGGTGCTGACCAAAAGGATCGCAGTCTCTGGGTTCTCCAGTGTACTATCATGCGCGCGCAAAAGAAATCAAGCAGGGGAAAGCTGATTATGACGTCATTAAATTAACGTACAAAAATCACTGACTAATATTTTTGGCGGTTGGCTTGTTCTATTTGCGTGTTTAAAATATTTTAAAATGCCTTCGTTTCGTGAGTTAAAAGACAAAATCAGAGTTTTAGAAGAGGAAAACAGGACGTTGCGTGAGGAACGTGGAGAACATAGATCCAAACGAATTTACTTGGAGAGGAAACTCATGGAGTGGCAGGGTTATGCTGAATACAAGAGCGAGATGTTAGAGGCCACAATGCGAGAGAGAGAAGAGTTTAAAAAACTGTATGAAAAGACGAAAGCTGAAAATAATATTCTGGAGTTTCATTTGGAACGCCTTCAAAGGCACTATCTTTTGTTGCAAAAGGGCTTTACATCATGGCTTCGCGTTGGCCAGCAAATGTATAACGAATATATATTATTTAAAGATGCCTACTTTGGTCTGCTGGAAAGGTATACTTGGGAGACAAGAAGTGACACCGTGGACAATGACAACATTACATCCACCCTGGCTATCCCTTTTTCGACTATGCAGCCTAAAGCTCCTCTCCACAGTCTACAAAACGGTTATCTAATGTACACAAACGCGCTGACTTGTCAATCGCCGGCAGCTGTTCCTGTTTCAATGAGTGCGATCCGGCTCCAACCAGCCGTGGATTACTGTTCCTCTATGCTCCAGCCGATCAACTTTAGTGGCGCAGAACAGATTTTGATTTATGGTAATAACCAATCAGAAAGTCCGACGATTCGTATTGTAAACCAAAACATGGCGCTTCTATGGAGCCCACAAATGCTGATCAAACGAAGAAACCCACTTCAGATCCTACCAAGAAAAGAAATTGCCTGTGAACAGACCAACAAGGAAGAGAACGTAAGAGAAAACAACGAGCACTGCGAAAAGGAAGAGAGAGTAAGACAAAACAACGAGCACTGCGAAAGCTTATCAGTGCAGGATGAAGACAGTACCTCGCCCGCTATGTTTGAAGGAAAAAGCTCCAAATTAAAGGTAAGCACGCCAAGATTCTGTAGCACAGTGGGAATGGATCCGCAGGGAAGTATGGGGGAAGGGCCCGCAGCACAACTTCCTTTTATCCTTATTATTGATCCATATTTCTCTTTCTTACTTACTCATTTGTAAATTAAAACGATGAATACGTTCATATACTCCCGTAGTTCTCTCGAAAACGATACCCGATTTAGCCAGACCAAAATGCATGGGCAAAGTGTATACCCGTTTTCAGACCAAAACGGCGCAAAAAGCCTACCCGAATGGGACTGCAAGTAACTATATAGCTTGTGTGAGAGAGTACCCCCCCCCCCCCCCCCCACTCCCCTACACACACACCCCAGGGTACACAACGAACTCTTGTTGTGCTATAATGTGATTGCCCGGAGGCTTTGGGTGGCTTTGATGATCAACTGATATCTACTTTCGTCTTATTGAGTTACAGTCCTCCGTCAAACTTTAAAATCACTTCCGCTCTTAAAAGGTCCAAATAATTGATCATGCTGCACCAATATGCGGCGCTTAACCCATCCGATGTACGAGGTCTCGCTTTCGAGATCGGCCCGGCACAGCTTCGCTTCATTACAGAAATAGCCGCTCTTTTAAACATAAGCAAGAGTATGAATGCTACCTAAACATTTTCGGCATAATATTCTAAGAATTTCACAGGAGACTGTGTTTACTTTGTAGCAGTCCTTTCCTGCGCAGACGTTGGGATGCTTTTCACAATAATATATTAACACCTGATTTTTTACCTTGTTGTTTTTGTTGCCGTTTTTTTTCTTGCAGAAATCCCGTGTTCGTCGATTTTTTTCGTGGTTAACAAAGATCTGTTGTTGTGGCAAGCCACAAATAACAGATTAATATCATTTCTTAATTTTAGAAAACAAGCCAAAAAAATTACAAAATTATAGGATTCCCCTTTCCACAATAAAAATCACCAGATTCCGGAATCCTAATTACCTTACGTAAGGCGACAAGCTGGTTTTTTCAAAGGGGCTGGACAAAAGTGATGTAAATAAGAAAACGAGAGAGTACATTTTACCAATGAAGACAATTTTAGTATTGGTGAATGAATGTAGAATTATTTATGTATCTCAAACAGTACTTAGTAGGTATATGTTTACCGTGTTACACCTCGTTGAAGAGGCTACTAAACATGAAAAGTGGACCCACTTTCCCGTTCCGTTTATTTTTTTGTCTTTTGCTGTTCCACAAGATTTTGCGGATTTTTTTTTTTTAACATTTGTGGTCAACATATATTGTTTCTACTCATTAAATTATTCTGTCGCCCGGCTGGGAGCAGGCGAAGCATACTGGTTGATTTATATTATTTTACACTTTGTTTTAGGGTTCATCAATTTATGTTGAATAAAACATGAAAGTTTAAGGTGTCATGCAGTTTGCTTTTCTTTGAAATGAGCGAGATAATTGCCTGGAAAACGTTTCTCCAATGACGTTACCTGTAAAAACAAGTCGTTTCAGTTATGGCGAGCTTCTAAAGCAACGACGACGGCAACGAAAACAGTAAAAAAGCAAAATAACAACACTGTACGTGCATCGCCTTTTATTTTACATTTCTTTGCCGTTGTTGCGCGACTACGACGTGAAACTTCCTAATTTCTCTAATTTGTTCCTGGTACTTTACAATTATTCCTCAAGCTCGAATGGGCTCTGAGTCAATAGCCCATGAAGCCGAAGGCCGAATGGGCTATTGACTCAGAGGCCATGAAGGCGAGAGGAATAATTACTTTGGCGGAGCGCGAAGTAAAGGATTCGCGAGGCTCAGGAATGTAACAAAGTTGTCTTTTTTTGATAAGATTGGGCACGTAAAGTCTGTAGGTTTTCGGTTTTATTCGGCTATTTGACGAAGTGAGAGCCGAATTAGTTCGAGATATCTCGAGATCACTTCCATTTCTTTGATTTATTCTTTAACTTTTTCTTGGGAAAAAGAATTATTATTTCGGCTTTTCCGGAGTTTGAACCAACTCACCTGTGTGACCCTTCAGATCAGAGCAGACTCTAAGTTGAGGGATTAGCCGATTGCGCTACTCCGACCCAAGGTAGTTGAATATGAAAAATAGTTATGAAATAGTACACTAGTTTCGGGACAAGATTGGGTGTGCAAGTTCGTGACTTTTCGGCTTGTTTCGGCTATTTCACGAAATGAGACCTGACTACTTCGTCATATCTTGAGATCACCTCGAGTTTAGTCTCTAATTTACTCGAGGAATAAATAGAGGATATTACGTGGCCGCGCAGAGACACGAAATTTCTCTTCAAGTGTTGAAAAACATTTCACGAGCCCTCCTTTCGAACTGTTTCAAAGTTACAAAATGCTGCACAAAGACATTTTGTCTTGGTTGAGTGTTACGTAGTAAAATTGCTTTTATGCGTTGCCTGACTTTCTCGAACGTTCTCTACGTTTTCGGATTATTCATGAATAATTAATTAGGGCATGTTTACAGGGAGGAGATAAACCTCTAACGGTCCCCGACACTTTGATGTAGCCGCCGACCACATTTGTCGTCGAAACTGGATGGTTTTCAAAACCGGTTTAGGTTAATGTGGAATACACGTGCCCTATCGAGACTGCACGCTGGAAATTTCTGAGCTCACGGTTGTTTTGGTGTAAACCGTTTCAATAAGTTGTGTCGCACGTGACTAAAACGTTACTGGTTGTTAAGGAAACGCCAGTGCATGCGTGATAGAAAACGCATCGGAGGCCGGCAGAGATCTCTCTCTCTTCCGTATCATTTCTCTCTTGCCCTCTCAGGTGTCCCCATCTAATTGGGGACATATTTAATTTAAACATGTTTGTTTTTGAGGAGAAAGAGAAAACCGGAGTATCTGGAGAAAAACCTCTCGTGGCAGCATTTAAGAACCAACAATAAACTCAAGCCAGATATGGCTTTGACCCACACCACATCGGTGGGAGGCGAATGCTCTCACCACCACGCCACTCTTACTCCGTTCCCCTCCCCACCCCTCCCCCCGACAAAAGCGAGGCTTAATTTTATCAAAGAAGTTTGAAGTAGTTATAGTTTTTTATTGTTTTGGTTATGAACGAAGCTGGAAAGAAAAAAGAAAAGGCTAAAAAGAGGGAGGGGTCATTGGAGTCAGATGTGTTTTTATACGGAATTTACCGGCGGTAGCAAGATATAAACCACCAAGAAACCAAAATCCACCAACATTTTAGTGTTTTACTTACAATAAAATACATTGCCGTTTTATAACATTGAAAAGAAAGAAAATTTTTACAACAACGTGAAAATTGTCAACGCTTTCGTTTGAGTGTAAATTTATTTACCTAATAATGTACAATGACCTTGGGGTACAATAAATAATTTCCTTCTTTCCGTGAGCACTGTACATGCCTGTAATACCGCAAATCGGGTGATGGGTTCGTTGATTTTTCTCACTTTCAATTGAGCCTAATTAAAATCTGCTGATGGCCTATGCTTCTCTTTACAGCAATAATCCTTCCTGCCACAATCACGCCTCGTCCTGTTGAAAATAAAGCAAATTATCTTCACGAGTCTGTTCAAGTGATTATTCTCATACTACAACTGGCATTAGGTCAACGTTGACTCTCGATCAATGAAAGTGTTCAGAGACCTTGGATTCCCAACAAAAAATGATAAATCACAAGAGGCCAACGTGAAAAAATAAAGCAAATTTCAACCGCGTAGTGACGTCTGAGAAACGAACGAAGAAATTCCATTTTGATGATGCATCACTATCCTGAACTACGCAGTGCTTCTGATGGGTTGAAAATTTGCTTCATGCAATCAGAAGCAGTATACCACCCATATTTTAAGAGAATGAACAAACGAAAGCGTACAAAAGTCCGTGATTTTGTCATTTCTTTAACCTAAATAAAGTTCAACCTCTGTTAGGCAACAAAGTTCCGAATGACTGTACAAGGAACAACAGGTATTAAGGACCGGGGGGTACTCGACCAATATTTGGGTATAGGTGAGCAGCTGAGGGTTTGAAACCCTGACCCTGTTTAGGACAAAAAATTCCTCAAATACATACCCTGTTTAGGTCAAACGGCAAGAGGCACGCTGCCCTGTTTTAAAGCCATTTATTAGCAATTGCAATAGAGCAAATTCACGTTATGGTCATTGCTTTTGTACACAAAATTCACCTGAGAAATCAAATCAACCGTGCAGGCAATACTCTTTTAACAGCCTCACAGGAAATCATATTCACTGCTTAGGACAGACACCCGAAATTATATACACCCTGTTTAGGACAGAGAGGCAAAAACCATACCCTATCCAGCGGTACATATAAGGGAGTACCCCCCCCCCCCCCCCCCGCCCCGCCAGATTAAGGAGCAGTCTGTACAAGTAGAAATGTTAATAATGTAGGAGAGACCTTTGTAGAGGCCCCTGTCTCGTCCACAGGGCTTGGTTGTGGTGGCTTGTAAAATGGGTCACGTGTCTGCATTAGATCCGTTAACCGCTGGTACAGAAGATTGTCTGGTGGAAAGAGGTTCCTCTGCAAGGCAAGAGAAAAAAAATGCATCGCTTGATTAAAAATAACTTTTTAACTTGTATGTTTTGTTTTCCCATTTCAGACCACGTGATAGTACCACAGAGAACTATTTCCAGGCGCATCTAAATGCATATCTTATGAAAAGACAAAAGGCAAATTCCCTGGACAGCATCACGTGGTCTGAATTGAGAAAACAAAGCATACAAGCTAAAAAGTTCAATTGGGCCTCAAGAAGTTGGGTGGGTCTTCTCCTCCAGGACCAGCCTCTAAAATGCTGGCCAAGGCTAGCGTCTGAAAAGGGGGATCCTGAACCCGCATTCCCGCTCTTTTTTTCACGAGAATCCCGCATCCCGAACTTTTCTCAAGTGCTATTTCGAATACTTTTTTCTTTCCCAACCCGTATCCGCGCCAAATTTTGCCCAATCCCGCTTCTCGGGTAGCATTCAAATCCCATATGCCGCCCTATATTTTGGAGAAATCCCAGGCCCGAGAATACCCTTCCAGACATTGCAAGGCTGCCTGCGTGAATACTGTACAGATATAGACCAGTTTAACAGTCACGTTGCACTCGATAAAAATTAATTTCCTGAGACTATTTCCAAATACTCTATATCGCGCGCATTCGATTAAACGCCGCTGCGTTAATTAAATTTTACGCGTTTCCTGCCTTTCTTTACTCCCTTTATTTGACTCTCTATAAGAAGGACATCTCCCTTAGACGGACACTTAGAACCGGTCCAAAAGACTGACTTGGAAAGAGCTGACTTTATTTTAAAATCACTGCGAGCAAGCGCTCTGGCAACAATCACGACAAATCATTTGTAGAAAATATTAATTAAAAGAGACAAATTTTTTACGTTCCAATGTCTCGCATTTTTTGCTGAGATAGAATCGTAATTTTTTGGACCGTGTAGATTACCAAGTTATACCGAGTTTTTTCTCATATCCTCGAATAAACGCCGCATTGTTCTGATTGGGTGCAGCGTTTATTCGCGGGCGCACTTTATTGGCAATTTTGCTTCCATCTTCGGCGTTTAATCGAAGACGGCATTTAATCTAGGACGGCGTTTAATCGAGTAAACACGATGGCATTTGCTTCCTTTGAATTTACATTACAAAAGACTAGCTATGTCACAGGATTTTTTATCACGGACGAAAACATTAAAAAGGTGTTACTTACACTCAGTGAAAATCTCATGAGTCCTGTTGGTTTAGCGCCTGATGAAGAAACTTCTGCCTGCCTTTGTATTGAAATAAGGAAAGCTTCTACACCGGACACATCCACTTTATTCCCTACAAAGTACCAAACACAGTTTCCATGTTACTTTCAGTTGCACTTTTGTCTCACCTTAAGACGAAAAGCAAATCACAAAAACAAAAACGGAATTATCAGAGAGATTAACAGTGACGTTACGTCAAACGGCAAACATCAGATTCAAGTCGAGAATTTCTTAAAATAGAAAACGTGAAGCTAAAAAAATCCAAAACAATTTTTATAGACAAGAATAACGTAAAGCTGCTAGTTTTGGGGTAGAAGTGATGAACAGAAAAGAACAAGTTAAGGGGAAATTTGGTCACGTGGTACAAATTCACGTTTGCTGTTTGTCGTTAAAGTGACTCCAAATGAGGGGACGCAGCTGAACTCGCTTGCGCTGGGTCATAGTTGGGCTAGTTATGGCTGGGTTCAGCTCCCTCGCTTAGGGGGCCGTTTCTCGTAAGTCCCGATAATTAACAAGTCCTGGCCGGGCCGGGCTTGGCCGTACCGGGCCGGAAATTTGTTGCTGCTTACATTCTACATGGAGGTTTCAGTAGTAGTACAACATGATAAAATTATCAATTACCACAAAATGGACTGGTTTGTTCGCTATTGATTGCGCTATTTTTCTTTAGGCTTTGATTTGCATATTTGATTGCAGGCCCCAGAAACGGGCAAACGGGCCCCAGACCAGACAAAAAAGGCGTTCACCAGGTCCCGCGTTGTTTTTTGTAAGGACAATAAGGCTCGCAAACTCTTTCTAAATATACCGCCTCTTATTCTTTCACTTTACACTTCCCAAGAAAATCATGCTAGACTGGGACCTTTACTTTATGAAATGATTTCATGATATTTTTTGTTTTTTCATTTTTTTGTTATTAGTTTGTGAATGTTTACAACAAAAAAACGTACTTGACAGATTGAGGTTGATAAGAGCTCTGTTTCCAGGAATAATAATTTCACCACCTTCTTCTTTCAAAGGAATTTCTAGCAGCGGATTAGGAAACTCCACAACTTCTGGTTGCTGTGAGAAAAGAAAACAGGCATTTTATGGCTCGTTTACTCGTAAGGAGTTTACTCACTCCGTTTGCGATAGTCGGGTGTCCTTGAATGAAAATAAATGAGAGCTCCTGCTACTATGAGAGAGAAAGCTACTTTGCTTATTCTCGCCAACCATTGAAGATTTGGGTCTTCTTTCCTCGACTTTCCACTACTACGATCAACGACAGTTCGTCTCCGTAAACTCTCCGCAGAGAGATATTCACCCTCTGAACGTCCGCAGCAAATTTCCGCTCCATGTTCGAAACGCAGTAACATCAGCAGCAACTGAAAGCAACTTCCCTCATGAAGCGGTGTAAATGGAAAATGTGGATATTTTGACAGACAACGGCAAGTAAAAGAAATTTAATGTACTTTAAACTTTAAAGTCTTTCAACTAAAACCCGCCGAATTTTTGAATGCAAGTTCTGGTTGTACAGTACTGTAAGCATGTGAAAATCGGAGTTTTCTGAACCATATTTCGGAGAATTCTTGAGAATAAAGTGGTTAACGCGTTCACCTCCAAGAGTCAGTACGAGAAATTAAACAGTGAAACAAAACGTATCATCATCATCATCATCAGCATCAGCATCAACAACAACATCAATGAGACAATATGTAACGTTCGGTGGAGCCTACCTCTTGTTCAGGTTGTTGGAGTTTTTTATCCCCCTTTGTAGTGTTAACTTTCTTTCCTTTGCCCACACTCTTATTAACGGCCTCTGTCGAAGCAACTGGCAAACAAATCACAGTGAACATTTTGCCCTGCGTCCACAAAAAATTCACTGGTAATGAAACATGCACTTGCCCTCCCCCAACCCCATAAAAATAAAAATGCTCGCCCTCCTCGTTCTACGACATTTTTTCTGTTGAAGACTCTCTCAGATTTTGTCGGTGTTCCTTTTAACAATTTTTACCAGATTCTGCAATATAAATCTTGGATAGATGTCTAAGCGATTCATTTTAGAGATGCATTTTTCAAATTGGTATCTGAATCCTGACTCGTGTCCAGTGTCTACATTTGGATGCGGGAATCGCTAGCCTTGTTTGAGGGGAGGGGAAGGCTGTATAAGCGGGGGACGGCACGCGAGAAGCGTGACCGAAGGAAGCGCAAGGGGTGTTAGGAATGAGACCGCGCTTCTCTCCTTATCAATAGGAGACCAAAAGACGACTGGGAACGAGTCAAATCTGAACCAGCTTCATATCGGTATCACTCAGTCATTCACAACCAGTACCCAAGCCAACAGAGACTCCTTGCTGATCAGTCTGTGAATATGCAAAGCGGATACTGAAAGCCCTGACCTAGTGCTTGCTCCATTGGTATTACCTTTTTTCGTTTTTTCTGTTTCTTGTTTTTTGTTGTCCTAGAAAACAAACCAAAACAGTGGAGTAAAGCAAATATTGTACTTCAAAAGCAACAACAAATTTGTACGCACTAATTTAGAGAGATTGAACGAAGAAAACTTCAAACATGTTGACCCTCTTCATTAGAAAAAAGACCAAGCCTGTTCGTTCATTGGCTAAATTTCTAGACTCAATTCCACAAAGATAGTGCGTGTGCTTGCCTCGAGGAGGGAATGTCACCGTTTGAATTTCATTACGGTGACAAAATGTTAAGCTCACTTCTAACCGCATATTGTTCAGTTTACTTCAAAACCGGGGTGAATCTTTAGAACCAAACGGTGCGAAAAGAAGTTTACATTATTCGAGGGACGAATTCACACTGGTAGAACTAAGAAATGTATATTTCAGATCCCTTTTCCACTGTTGAATGATACCCACTTAATCGCCGTTGAACAGTAAGAAATCAAAACCATCCACCGCATCTGAGGCTTGACTACGAGCAGTCTCTCTTTTTTCTTGGTCCGTCGAGAAAAACGCACGAGAGACGCAAATAACTACGCGCGCCGCCATCGTTTCTCGCGTCTCTTGGTTTCGCAGCTCGACGCTCGCGCGCGCGTGCACTGCCTTCATTAAATCTGAAGAAAAAGAGCGACTGCTCGCAGTCTACACTTGAGGCCAATAGATAATGCTGGTAGAAATGTTCACTTAACCCTGTACGTCCCAAGAGTGACCAACATTAATTTTCTCCTTACATCATCAATACTTAAACAAAAGAAAAAGGCAATGAGAATCAATAAAAGTATCAGGATTACTAAGGGAAGTATTACTTTGATCCTTTATCAAATTCTCTCAACTAATTCTTTAACAAACGTATAGACATCAGTCTAGAGAAATTGTACGTTAACATACATGTGAGTGTTAATGTTTCATAAGTGTGCCAGTGTGTTGAAAAAGTGTTAAAATTAGATTCACATTCAACTACTAACAAGAAGTTTAGTTGCCAATGAAAATGTTACTGCTGCTCGCGAGGTCTGACGAGCCAGCTAAAAAGAAAAATACGTGAAACCAGCACGAAACCAGTATGTCAGTAGCCTGCGAACGCTTCTCGCTTCTCTGTGGTGGAGAGAAGCGACGACCAGAAATACCTCTGTGTTCGTAAGCTAGTATGTCAGTAGGTAGAATAAAAGGGGTACTTAAATAGTTGTTAAGGTTAATCTTAAAAGCATAAGTAGGATAGTTACGTTTTGAAATGAAGGCAGCAACGTCTGTTAATGAAATAGCCGCTACAGACGGCGATGAGCGAGGATAGACGGCTGTATTCGCAGGCTATTTGCAAATGGAATGGAATGTGCCGTTTGAAGATGACTACCGCACAGGTTGTTGAAATTTCAGTTACTGTACACAATAGTCCTGTTCAGGACTAGACACTCACCCGGACGATCATATTCCACCTACATGTACTTATAAATGTACATGTATTGTCTAGACAAATACTTATACACTTCTCTTTTCTTCTTTTTATTTAGGTTTTGTAAATATGCGTCTTCTATTAATACGTGTGTAACCACTGCGTGCCTCGACTAACTTTGTAGCTCTTACTGCCGCTCTTACCAACTGCATGAACAACCTTGTTGCCAAGGTCCTTTCCTACTCAGCCCCTGAAGCAAGAGATGGGGGCGAGTAGGAAAGGAACCTGGGAACGAGGTTGGTGCAGGCAGTGCACATTTTTGTAAGATATACCGCAAATCCTCTACTAAGCCCCCCGTCTCAAATAAGCAACCTCCCTCTAATAAGACCCCCCCAAGAAGGTTAATAAGCCTCCCTCTCTATTAAGCCCCCCCCCCCCCCCCCCCCGCCCCACCCTCCCTTAATTATTCTTCAGTAATAAATGATAGACTGTATTAATGAATCATGACTGCAACCCTTCTTGTGGACTGATCCTGGATGGTTTATTTACCAACTGGAAGTTCGGATTTGATTCTGATCCTGGGCTGCATGACCTCCAACTGCCTGAACTTAGCTTTATCACTTTGTATTCTAGTTCTTTATGGAGAACCGATACCATCGTCGTTTCTAAATTAAATACGTCCCCCCTCCCTCCCCGGCCCGGGGGCTTAATAGGGGATTTACGGTATATAAAGAGTTAATAAACTGGATTAAATTGTTTATTGTGTTCTACACATACCTTCTTTTTCTGTGAGTCCTTCTTTTCTCTACTTTTCTTGTCTTCTTTGGAAGCATGTGTGCTAGAAGCAAAAAGTGCATATTCATTTGATTATCCATTTATTTGCCTCACGTATTGATCGTGGTGTGCACATCGACACTGGTCAAAATAATGTTATGGTCAAAAATTGCAGCTCATGAATGCAGACAGCGCTTTCTTCCTACCACATTTCGCAATTTTTAGCCAAACATAAAAAAAAGAATTGTCAATAAATCAATCAATCAATTTTACAGCGACTTGGACGCGGCAATATGTACGTTTTCGCGTGAACCGTTTGGCATTCAATTTTACTTAAATTGACGCGCACAGTTTGTCCGATAAAAATGCATTGCAGAATATATATTCTAGGACAAATCAGGGTCCTAATTCAAAAATTGTCAAAGGAAAATATTGTCCCGATTAATTTGGTAGAGACCACCAGGAATTGTCATTCTTCTGGGGAAGGGCTGTTAGTCCAAGATGTGTATTTAAAAAATTCAGAAATAAAATATATTAACAACAATTATAACAGAGCTTAGTGCTGTTTGTATAACTTACCCACTGCGTACACTTGCCGGTCTGTCTTTTGATCCTCCAGTTGGAGCGTTCAAATTTCTAGATGGACTCGTCTTCATACAAATGAAAATGATAAGAACACCGTCACTTTTATAATATGTACAAAATAAATATATCATAAATAGATACACAAGTAAATAACGATTTATTGGTAGTGAACGCACAAAATGGTTCTTTTTCTACCATTTCGGAATTCATCGAATTCGCATTTGGAAATGTTGGAGAAACCCGAATACCAGGAAAAATAAAAATCAATCAATCAATCAATCAATTGATAAAAAAAGGTCTCCGAAGAAGGAGGAAAACTAGCCAGTATGCGAGGCTTAAAATATTGTCGGGACAGCAGACAAAGAAGTGAAACGGGGGTGGGAGGTAGGGAGCGAGGCATTTTTTCTCCCTGCTCCAGCCATTTTGCACCATTCTGAGCGCCTGGAGGAGGATAGAAGAGAACGAACAACTAACTCAACCCACGTCAGTGGGTCGCCCCCGGGATTCGAGCCCAGGCCACATTAGAGGATGGCGCGTGCCCTGACCAGTGAGCCACCGTTGTTCTCTGGTCAGGTGGTATATTAGAAAAGGCTGAGAAAATACTCACTTCTTCTGGGTTCTTTTTGGAAATAAGAAGTCTCCTTGCTACTATTTCTTCATGGGAAAGAGAAAAGCTGGAAAGCACCTAAAAGATAAGATCAGAAAAGATAGCAACCACAAGGTTAGTATGACACGTTTGGAAACAGAGCAATTACACACTTTTTATAGGAATATATTTTATAAGAATAACGAGGCTGAAATCTGCGTAATTTTAAGAATATTTTAAAAATAAACCCAAGGCTGAGTTTTTGAAACGGACATAATTTTGTTTATTGGAAATCTGTAAATATAATCCAATTATATGTTTTTAACCTAGCCGTATAAAAGTGATTATTCCTTTTTTAAAAAGGCAAAACAGGTTTAACTCCAAACATTTGGAACTGATACGCTAGTACAATTCTGAAACGGAAATATCATAAGCTATAATTTAAGAATACAAAAATATTTTAAGTCCAAAATCGGGACAAAAATAAGAATATTCAGCCTAGGCCGGAAAACAACATTCTTATAGAAAAGAGTATACTTAAATTTTGAAAAATAAAGAACGGATGTACATTAAGTGTGGAAAGCTGGACTTTCCTGGCCTTCGAGTGACATTGCTTACTTTTTTACCACATTGGGTTTGCTTGTCTCATCACGTCACTTTACCTGTGTTAACAGGCCGAGTTTGTCGTTCTACTACACAAAGCTTACCAGTTTGTTTTACGAGAAAAATTTTCTAACCTCCGCTAACTTGGATGCTCCGTTATCACCGATAAGATTACTTCCAAGGTTAAGAGAAAGGAGAGTTCTATTCATTCTTAATCCCTGAAAAAAAAAAAAAAGAAATCACTTTTGAATTAGATCAAAATTTTTAAAGTGCGTCCTTCTCAAATTCATGATAAACCTTTTTCTTAAAAATGTTTAATTTACTTTACTTTACTACTTTACTTTGTTGAATTCACCACGGTGACAGGGGATGAAACAGGACTTGCGTCCCTTCATTACTCACCCAGCCCATGAAAGCTTGTTCCGCACCATCGAGGTCTAGGCCCCCTACCCTTTACGAACAGAGTATGGGTTCTTTTACGTCCCACAAGAATCAGACGAGTGAAAGGCAAGCATTAATTCAAACGTTACAACAACAAAAATGAACTTCGAAAAACTGTTAGGCTAACAATTTTCAAAAACCTACAATTTCAATCCGTTTTAATCTTCTTCAAGTTTGTGCCTACTTTTATATTTGCTGTGTAATTAATACTTTCTTTCAACGTTTTTGGGGTTACTTTTATGTTTCACTCCATTTGGTGGCAGTTAGTTATAATTTAGATAGAAAATGTGACACAGCGCCTAGATACTCTATTACTTCACTTAGATGGTATGTTTCTAAAAGTACCTTTGCTATAAATCCAGCTCCTTCACATGTGATTTTGTTGTAACACAGATTCAACGTTGTAAGTGACTTGTTAGCAGTCAAAGCTCTGCCAATCATCTTTGCGCCCATGTCATTCACATAGCAGTTTCTCAGAGAGAGAGTTTGTATTCTAAAAAAAATTGTTCAAAACCAAACAAAAATGCAAATTAGGTCCTGTTCACAGCTCTACAACTGCGTTTTCGGACGCGAAAAACGCAGGTTTTCGAAAACGGTCCTGAGAGTGGAGTTTTTTAAAAAAATAACGGTTTACCGATTTTGGTGTGGAGAAAAGAAAATAGAGGTTTTTGCATACGCCAAAGAGCGCATGACTTGTAAGGGATACTATCGTATTTCGATCGTTTTAGCGTTTTCGTGTGGACGGGAGAAAACGATTCGAACGCGCTGCGTGTGTGTCGCGTACTTTTTCGAAAACGGAAAAACTTTTTTTTTGGCTCGTCACGCAGGGCAGGTACGCGTGGGGCAGGAACGCGTGACGAAACCCTAAGAACGTCTGCGTGGGACGCTATGTTTGAAGCTGGTCAAGCCCTTTCTCGTCACTATAAACTCAGAAACAAGCAAACTACCCAAGAAGTTAAAAGGGCTCGCTTAACATTTGAATGACGATAAACATTTTGATACTGATCGTGATGTTTCCAAGTCGAACTTTAAGCTACATTTTGATTTGTTTCTTGGTGCAACAATACAACTTTTAGATTTTTATAACTTTTGTTGGGTTACTTGTTTTGTTTGTTTGTTTTACTTCTTTTTTTTTCGCTATTCTTCCTCGTTTTCTTTATCTTTTGCTGGGCTTTAACTAGGCTTCAATCTTGTTGGAAAAATTACTGTGAAAACACCACGACGTCCCAAGCATGCTGAAAATATTTCAAAGGTTTATAAAACATCATCTTACGTGCTTTCTTCGCCAAGAAAGACTCCATATCGTTGAAGAGTGACAGGATTGTTATCAAGACATAAAGTTCTGTAAATTGAAACAGAATATAAACAAAATCACCTCCTGGCACTCATTGACATCTGCCCAGTTGTTAATGCGGTTTTGTTACCCAGCCCTCAACTTGCAACATGCAATGCTAAACATATTCTGAAAATCTTCTACAACTCTCTAAAAAAGTCTTTCATTAAATTAAAATTCTTTAAATTTTTCCTTTGACAATAAGTACACCTCTAATTGTCCATAAAATTAATAATAATTTAAAAACTCAAAGAAACCAAAGAAACAGAAGCTACATTTCTTGAAAACGTTTACCACCAAATGCACCTTTTGTGTCAAACAGGCCAAAACATTATCTCCAAAGTAGCCATTATAAAAACTAAGAGTGCAACCATTGCTTTTTTCTCTTCTCCTCTTTTCTTCCTTCTCGCTTTTTCTCCTTTCCTTTTCCTTCGTTAGTATGATTTTGGAGCTTATTGGGCTTATAAGTTATTGAGGAACACACTTCAACGGGAAGTAGACTTTTTGCTCAAGAGAGCATTGTTTTTGACAAAATTTTCCTACAAATCATCTCTATGAGAGTGAAGAAACTCTCTAAATCAAATTTGGTAGCTTCAAGACATATAAAAAGGGAAAACCCCTGAATTCCGGTTGACGTGCGTCGCTTAAAAACATCTATATACCTGAGATTGGGTAGGTGAGACGAGGCAATAGATGCTAAGGTATTCAGACTGTTGTCTTGAAGACCAGTGTTCCAAAAACTAATGAGATAGAAAAAACAATATTACATATCTTGTTAGTACAACTAAGAAAGCCATTCAACTGAAGGGACAAGTTAATCAGACAGTAAACAGCGACAACCTAAAGTCAAGTGTTAACAGGGGTTATTGAGGTGTTGTTAAAGGAATTCTCTGCACTTGGAATTTGCCATGTTAGAAACGAGAAGAAAGGAAACTGGAACAAGTAAAAGTTCGCCAAGACTTCTGGGACTGTTACTAGGGAGAGGGAAAAAATTAGCCAATAGCTAGACTGCGAGCAGTCTCTCTTTTTCTTCAGATTTAGAAAGGGCAGTGCACGCGCGCGCGAGCGTTGCGCGCGCAAGCGTAGAGCGGAAAAGCCGCGAGACGCGAGAAACGAGGGCGGCAGTCCGAGAAGAAAAAAGCCTCTCCCGTCTCGCGACTTCAGTCACGCGCGTGGTCATTTGTGTGTCTCGGGCGTTTTGCGCGACGGACCAAGAAAAAGGAGAGACTGCTCGTAGTCTAGCCAATAGCTGACAGGCGCATCGCCAGTAACAATCCCAGAAACAATTGCGGGACGCATTTCGGTTCCAATTACCTTATCGTTTCTAAAGAGTCCAACTCGCTAACACATGAATTCACTGACTGTGGCTAACAGGGCTCGAGAAAAGTATCCTCTGGTAGTTAGGGACAAGTAGATTTTTATGCTGGGAGGGTAACTTTTAACGCATGTCTTGTCCAATGGGGTATGGTCCAGGCAGGTCATCCTAAAATAGAGGATGAAGTGGTTCCAGGCAAGCAAAATGTGGGAGATGCTTGCCCAAGCACAAGCTAGAATTCACGATTTGTTCGCGCCCTGAGTAAGTATAACTTGAAACAATGTTGGCCAGCAGTCGTCCTGCTTCACATGACAGATGATGTTTCATCTCTCCTGTAAATAGGCAACAACTGCTCTTCAGCGGAAGCAAAAGAAATTTGGTCACATTGTTTCCTAGTTATCTGCTTTTTGAAGCCTTTATTGCCTTTTGTTTATCCCTTCACCTCTTGGGTAAGTAGTAGTACAAGAGGTACATGTCATTTGTTACCCTTTGCTTGGAACCTACTTCCTGATTCTACCAGTCTCACAGACATCTTTAACGATGCTGTGCGCTCATTTATTGTTGAGAAGGTTTTAAGCTTTTGTGTTAGTGTTTATAGCATGATGTAATGTAATTGTAATGTACATCATGCAATGTTACGCAATGCCATGTACAATGGTATTGTGATGCTGTGGCCTCCCATTCAGATGTTAATTTTGGCTTGTCACACAGGGGCAGGAATGCGTGACGAACCCCCGAAGAACATCTGCGTGGGAAGCTAGTGATGCTGTAGAGTATTTTCATAAAAGTTTTTTTATGTGTAGAAAAGGGGATCATATACCTTTAGGTGAAATAACTAAACTAAACATAAAATCAATTAATACTGGAAACTTAACAGTTATTATGATAAAGTGATACTTATAGCAATGTAAATCACTTTTAAGCCATTAAGTCCCAATTGTGACCAACACCAATTTTCTCCTAAAGATATCCATACATTATCGTGAGATTAGGTTATGAGAATTAATAAAATGATCACCTAAGAGAAAATACTTTGATCTTTTATCAAATTCTCTGAACTAATTCTTAAAGGAAATGTAAAGAGATCAGTTTGGAGAATTTGTATGTGGATATTGGGGCTTAAGGGGTTAATACAGTTACAAGCACGTTTCAACTATTTTACCAACTTACTCAATAGTGGTCAATTTCTCCAGTGGTGGCAATGTTATAGTCAAAATGTTTAAAATTCTTTCATCTATTTTCCATCCTACAAGGAGAAGAGGTTTAATTAATTACAGAGCATGTAGTGACTGTAGTTATTGGTAAATTATTCTTTTTTTTTTAATTTTTTTTACCATAATATTCTTCAGACTGAGGTGTCTGTTATAACCACCAGGTACTTTGTAACAGACCCATTAGACAGATAGGAAGTCACGCACCTACATAAGAAGTGACCAGTCAAGGATTCACTGAACTGTAAACGTGGCACGAACACCTTCCAGAAAATGGAAGCTGAAATCTGATTGGATATTATGCGAAAAGGAATGTGGTTCCGTTCTTAGCAACCAGTTGTGAGAAGGAGCATTGCATGACAACTCAGGGAACGGCCGTGAACATGGTGAAGCAGACTGCATGAGAAGTGAAGTGAAAAAAAAAGTAATACATGTACACTTCTTCAACAGAGTGAACACAATGTTTTTTGTTTTAAATACCTGGGTTTAAAGTTTATTTTTAAATTAGAAGTCCAAAAATAACTTTTTCCTGTAAGTTAGTTCAAGAATAAGAGGTCCTGAAACTTCTGCACAGTTTACAACCTTAACATTCTTGAGCACAGACTCACCTCGAATGTAAATTTCCTTGATATGGGATTTATTACCCTCCTCTTCAGTTTCCACTTCCACTCTGGGCTTGAAGTAATGATATTTTTCTTTGATGGTGTATGTTGTCGGTGGTTCTTCAATTTCACCAGAAACCATTCCTGCCTCATCAGTCTTACTACTGTCATCTTTTGATTTATCGGCTGTTGAAAATTAATAACAAAATAATTCACACGTAACTAAATTCTTGAAGACCTGTGCAAGTGGATGATTTCAATGGAGAGAGTTAGACTCCCCGAAAAGCATCCATTGTACATGTACTGCTTTAAGGATGCTAAGGGTGTTACCTTGAGCTAAAAAATTGATGAAAACAATATGTGTACAATTCTTTTTTTACAACTGGTTAAAAGAAATTTTCATCCCTTAAAGGCACTAAGACTCACCCACCAAAGAAATACATGGGTACCATTCAGGTGTGTTTTCAACATTTTTTGGGACAAACTGTGACCCTATAATTTTTAAAGGGAATCAAGCTGGGAGTGAACATAGCTATGAGATTACAGTTTTCAATCCCAAGGCATGAGTGTAAGGTATACAGTGGACACTCTTCTTGGCAGAAACCTTTGTAGGACATACTCCTCCCTAAAATGGACACTTAGAAAAGGATGACACCTACCATGATTGTAATCAACCATTGCCTTTCAGCCCTTGAGAAGGTACTTAAGGAATGTTTTGGTAGGGATGTGACGTGCCACTCTAGAATCCTTGGCCTATACCAGAACTAGTTTGGCTGAATTTTGCTACCCTAAACAAGACTAAACTCCCACAATCTCTTCCTATCCTAGAGTCACCATTTTCCAGAAATAACTAAGGTTGCAAACACTTTCCTTACTATTAAACTGAGTTGGGGGAGTCTGATTTCTATTAGCCCTATCCCAGACTAAAAAGCTTGAAAATCTGATACCCTTTGCAGCAGCCCATACATGTACCTATAATATATCCCGTAATATGGCAGTACCAAATGTCTTAGCCAGAGAATTCTGCGTAGTAAACAGAGGATTCTCCAATCAAAAACATGGTGAACATGGCACGTGGATTTAATCATTGCCAAGAATAAAATTGCATGCTCATGATCATTAAGACTCATTTGAATACAGTGAAAGTTTACAACTGACCCGACCAGATAAGCTCACCATTGAAGTTTCACTGAAGTTTTTATAATTGCTCACAAAGATTCTTCTTTATTTCAACCACTGAAGTACTCAGTTATTCCAAAGTAATCAACGCTTTCAAGCAATAGAATTCGTGGACCGACCCATTCCAGAAAACCTCAACGTCTTTTATATATGTCATGTCTGATCCCCAGTTTCTATGGTCTCCGCTTGGAACGCCTGGGACCATGATCCCTTTTTGGCGTGCAAACACGAAAAAAACAAAAAGAAAACTTGACTAATTACAGTTTACCTGTCAGGCAGTGCAGTTCTAGCTATAATAGTAGAATTGTCCTTAAGATTGGAATGATCTGGCCAGCCAGTAATCTGACAAATGGTAAGTGCCCTTAGATAGACACTCAATGCCAGGCCCAATAATACCCATCTAACAAAATGTTGACTGCACGTACACCTTTAAGATCACACACCTACCATCTTTCTTATCCTGCTTGCCCACTGGTGTGCTGTCCTGTGGAATGACACTGGGTGTTGGTGGACGATGAGGACGAGGAACGACATGCATAGTGGGAATACCTGCTCTTGTACATAACTCACAGAAATCCACTTCAAAGTTACCAGTTGGTGTGTATGGCTCTGCAGTACGAGGAAAAATGGGATTATTTTACAGCAGATTTTAAATAAATCGGCATACAATTTAACATGTCTTAAAGAGGGATCAATGTCTACATTCATGCGATGTGGACTGCAGCTTATTACACTGCTGCCTTCCACCCTCAGTGAAATGCAGGCTGCAAAGGTGACTTAATCCACCGCAGTGATGTACATGTACAGGATTACCTACTAATAACAGAAAACATGCAGTGCATGACGGTGCACTAGTACTTAATCCCAGATAAGTCCCTGGCAGCTCACTTTTGCCCTTAGTAACCAGGAAATCTTATTAAATTCTTTTTACATTAATTGTATGCTGGACATGCTAGATTTCAAAGTTAGAGCTTTAGGCTACACTGTAATTCCGGTCCTACAGTTTTTCTATACGTAGAAACTTGCTAGATGACCCTGGAGTTTCAACAGTAAATAAGGCTAAACAATTTTGGCATAGACTCACTTAAGTCCTAACAAGTTTTACATACATATAATCTATAGTAGTTTCTAGGGACAACAATTCTTGAACTTCAGCTGGACCAAAAGTTACATCTGACTTAAAGGAGAATTTGAGGAGTCTCAATCAATTACTGTAACTTTATGGCATGAACATGTAATCAGTCAATCAGGTGATGAATTGACAAAAGATAGATTGTCATGGCACTTTACGATCAGAGTGATATTCTAGACTGAGTTGTTGTATTACAATCAAGTATTCTACAATCGTCCAAAAATTTTTGAAGCATGTAAACTACACTCACTTTGTTATTCATGGGTATGCGTTGTCTGCAATGAACGTTATGGAGTTTGAGAAATTATAAAACAAACCTTTTGCAACTTGAATGGGCATGCTGTTATAACAGGGCTCAGTTGGATTGTGTAAGATCCCTAACTTTTGTTACATCTACAAAAGCAGCAGCTTAGGTTCATTAGACTGCACTTACAGTTGTCAATATTACATTTTCCTTTTTATAAGAAAAAAACAGAATTTCAAGTATCCAGTTCTAAACTAGCCTCTAGTTCTAAACAACCTTAAAAATGTCCTGCTGACTGAAGGATTTGTAAGCTGCAGGGTCTGCAAACTACATAACTATCAATCGACCTGTGACCAGTTCTTGTGTTCTTAATTTTGGCGACAAGAGAGATTTAGTATTCTAGTTCAAGCCTGATTAAAAATAGCTTTGGAACAGTAAATAATGCTTTCACCTGCGCCACAGGGTAAACAATTTGACGCCATGTCAAGTGAGATTTAGAGATTAGCTGAAGATTAACTAAAACAAACATTATTATGGTCACTTCAGCCTATTCTAAACGTTCAGTTTAAAAAAATCTTAAAAGTTGTTTATCTAACTTGAAGACCGTGAGCAACACCAAATTTATGTATATTAGATCCACAAGCAGTTATAGCTATGATGTAGATCAATCGACATTTCTTTGAGCACTTGCATCTGATGGTTGAAGCACTTAGTAATTTCAATTGAAAGTAATTACTATAAAAGATGACAAGAAATTATAACTCTCTCACACAAAAACATTAAAGACTTAAAACATATGGGAGAAATCAAGAGATCTTGCAAAGTTAGTGGTAACGAACAATTAAGTCATTTAAAGTAAATAAATCGATCAAGTTCACAAAATCACCATTTTCAGAAGAACTTGGTTCTGTTTCTGGAATCTCTGTAATGGCCTCCATATTAATGACAAATAACATTACAGCATGCAACCTTAATTCATTTGTATCATTGATTTTGTGCCAAAAATAATTTTTGGGTCGTGTGACCAACAAACAAACAAACATAATCTAAGCTGATTTATTGTCACTAATGACTCATTAGCAGCCAAACATGTAGAAAAAAAATTCTTTTCCACTGTTTTTATGGATTCAATAGCTCCATATAATTACTCAGATTTCGGAGAATTATACCATACAGAAAAATTTAAAGAGTGGTTAATGAATTACCTAAAGTAAAGGTATGATACATAAAAATGAAACCCTATTGATTTTTATCTGTGATCCTTCTATCTTCACTCATAATGTTCATTTCATCTAGATCTATAAGCGTTCAAAGATCCAAATGAATATTTATTACATACTTTGTACAATAATAACATTAAGTGTTTTTCATTCAACATAGAACCTCTTTAGAACTTAGCACAAAAGGGAAACATCAAATTAACATAAAACACATTTTCATTGTGATTGCAAAGCAATTAGTTTGATGAACACTTAAGAAACAAAATTTTTCTTACTTGGAAGAAAAATAATAAATAATAATCTTGGGGAGGATTATAGAAGCTTAAATGGATTACTGCAAAAGACCTTCTAGTTAAGCAATTAAAAAGCTTTTAATAGTGAAACTAATGAGAGAAAAATCTGCCTTTAATTATCATTGAGACTAGGACCAATTCACAGTTAAATGTTCAGAATTATTAGTAGTCCTAATATCATATTCCTAAATATGTGAATTTTACCTGATTCTTATCAAAACATTACTCAGTGTCAAGAATAATACTTCATCAGACATTAAGGTAAAAAAAATAACCATATATGTAACTGTTATCTGGGCCCCAAGTGATCACTGAGTATTTCATTACAATAACAAGAGTTGCTCCAGAAGGAGTAGAAAACTTGCCACAGCTTCTTTTCAAGTTTGTACAGAGACCATGTTACTAATGGGTTTCAACTAATTTAGCAACAGAATTAAGCTTAATTCTCACTACTACAGCTGTATTACCACCAAAACAATGTACATGCACTACATTAAAAAGTTTAAACACAAAACATTTGTCCAAAACACTTGTCCTTGTTCACTTGTCCACTTCCACTTCGGAACATGTCCTTCTCCTTAACAATTTGTCCCTGTTTCTGCCTGAGTTCCAAACAACACAAGTTCATACCTAGTTCTATATAACTGATACATTTTCAGTGGTGATAGCTGAACAGCTGGGACCATCTCTGGGAGTACATTTGAGAGAGGTAACAGCCTTATAGATGTTTTCATTAAAGACAAGGTCAAAGACTGCACATTATCCCTGTAAAACATACCGCCAGAGTTAGACCAAGGTAGAGTGCGCATGATGAGCACCTACACCATTTTCATTTTCATCCAAAAATACCCTGCCCCTCCCGGACTCCAAATTATCTTTGTTTTGCCTGGAACAGGTCCAGAGTCACATAGGCTCAGTGGTACAGTCCCATGGCATCAGATTCGCTAGTGCTCAAGGACCACAGGTTATCATAGCAAGGTTTAGTTGGTTAGAGCACTGCCGGAAGGGGGGTATTCCTATAAATTTTGGATAGGTAATACACTCTTAATTGTGTGCAACCAAGGGTCTTAAACCCTGACCCTATTGAAGGATGAGACAAACGAAAACTGATACCCTGTTTAAGTCCCAAACCTGAAATAGACTACTGTTCAAGGGAAAGATAAAATGCAAAATTTAATGACAACACAAACAGTCATTAACTCACTTTCACAATAATAATAACAGAAGATTGTTTTCATATAGCTGGGTATTTGTTCATTTGAATTTTAGATGATACAATTTGGGCAAAAATAATAACCTATGAAACCACTGGGTAGCAGGTATTCAACTAATATTTGGGTATAGGTGAGCCACTGAGGGTTTGAAACCCTGAACCAGTTTAGGACAAAAAATTCCTAAAATACATACGCTGTTTAGAGCAAAGGACAAAATGCACACCATCCTGTTTTAAAGCCATTTGTTGGCAATTGCAATGCAGCAAATTCACATTATCGTCATTACTTTGTATACTTGGAGGACAACAGAAATTCATCTAGCAAATCAAATCATTTGTGCAGGTTGGCAGACTCACACAAAATTACATACCCTGTTCAAGATAGACTCACACAAAATTATTATACATGTACCCTGTTTCGGACAGACTCATATGAAATTATAAACCCTGTTAGGACAGACAGGTAAAAAACTATTTCCTGTTCAGCAGCACATCCCCGTATAGGCCATATAAAGGAGTACCCCCCCCCTACCAGGATGAAACCATACCCTATCAGGAGGCTCATGCCTATCTAGCACGTATATGGGAGTACCCCTCCCCCACAAGAGGTCCTCAGAATATTGGATTCCTGAATGTGACCTCAGACCCTCCTTTTGGCTTAGTCACCTTTTATTTATGTATCTACCTTATCAATCCTTTAAACAGGTCATCTTAAAATGAATTGACCCATTTTTTTAAATTGAATGAAGAACACTTTTCACCTACAGTACAAACATTCTGGTACATTTGCTAACCATAAAGAAGAAGAACTTTGTTACCTAATAAAAGGGAAAATGTGCGACCCCATTCTAGTAACTCTATTGAAAATGCGACCCCATTAAAGTCAATCCAGTCATGAAATGCAACTCCATCCAGCGGCACATCCCCATTAGCCTCTTATAAAGAAGTACCCCCCACCCCAGGTTATGGCCCTTAATGAAAGCTCTGTTTAGAGCGGTTTTCACTTGACTGTCGAAAGGGATTGGTTTTGATTTTGGTTTTGGTTTTACTACGCCCTTTGGTTGGCTAGTGTATTTACTTTGGTTTTGGTTTTACGACAGTCAAGTGAAAACCGCTCTATCAATGTGTACATCACCTTACATAACACATACAGTTTTCAAACATTTGGTGGACGAGTGACAATCGATGAGATCTACAATGCAAAAAGACCACTGTCTTTACATGTAGACTGGAGGATCAGACTCAATCAGTAAAGCAAACAGCCAAGAGCTGAGTGAATTGACTCGCATGACCCCTTGTAGCTGCACACCAACAAAAAATCAGCTGCAACCAACAACAACACTCTGCTTGAGCTCTCCCAACATAAAGATTCACATGGTATTAGCGTTAAAAATTACATTGAATTGTAAATTTGCCCAATGTTTAAAACGTTCGCGTGACAAGACTTTAGATATCTCTAACACGTGCATACTTATCAACGAAACCATCCATACCTCCATACCACATAAAAGTGCTTAAATAATCTTCTTCTTCAATTTCCACCGCAATCGATGGTCGCGCGCTGTTGCCTCTTTCAGATTTCTTAAGCGCGCGCTTCATCCGCGATACCGATCGAAGAGTGGCGAACATTGTACTCTTCTTGAAGCTTTAAACACGGTTTAAACGGCCAGCATTTATCCAAACACGAAATCCGTGTCCCTAACTACATAAATACGTTTTGAAAGATTCAAATTCAAAAGAAAAGGCTTTTATATCCTGAAGTAAAAGGTCAACAAACGATGACAAGAGAGGAGAATTGAAAATGAACTGATGAGCGCATTTCAACAAACACAGGAAGTCATAATAAAACACTCACTAGGAAATTAAATAATACAAGCCAAGCCCACCAAATTGGAAAAAAATACGATAAGCCATATAAGTAGTTTTTCTGGATTTTCACAAACTTATAGACTTTATATCTTTTCTGGGAAGGACAGATTTTGACTGTGCCTTGACCATTCGGACCATTAATTTTTCTGCACAAAACTATTTGTGACACTTGGTGGGTTCAATTAAAATTTTAGGAAACAAAAAACAAAGGTTAGTCACACGCTTTCTGATAAAAGGATATTTTGTTAGTTGTCATTCAGTTCTCCAGCTGAAAAACTAATTTTCAATCCAACTGACGAACCGTACGTCACGATATTTTGTTTTCATATTGAGCAAAATACCAGTGTAACACTGCAGGTTTGTTTACCAGTAATTAATGGGATCAATCCACGACTTGGTTGAAATTTTAGCAAGTAAAATACTAGACGATACAAATGAAGATATAATTGCCACTAAATATCAAGGAAATTCGAACAGATATCGAACTTTTAAAAAAGTACTGTAAATTCATTTCGTGTACACCACAATACATTTACTCACCTAATTCAACTGGCTGTTCCTCGTTTTCTTTCACATTTTCCACGGGTGTTTTATCTCCTGCTCCTTTCTCACCAGATGTACTTCCTTTCTCAGGCTTGTCCGTTTTATCGGCCCTTTCTGTGGTTGTTTTTTTCGCCATTTAATTCACCGGTTTTTCTCAAACAGAAATGGCGGCCATACTGTCAATCACTATGGTAACTTGTAAAGAGACCGCTGGCTATGTATGACTAAATAGTAGCATCGGGGAATTCAGGGGAATTACACGAGTGTTGTTCGCCCAACACGCGTGTCGTCCAAAACGAGTTTCAGACAATATTAATATTATCAGTAAGTAGTTACTGATATTCTTATCCTATATTCTGAATTGTAAGACAAGGCTTTCCCTGAGTCACCAAGAATGGAACCTGAAAGCCTCAATCAATCAATCAATCTTTATTTCTACTCGAGTTGAAGATCGATGGCAATAAAATGCTAATATCTCTGAGGACAAATAGCTATATAACAAAAAATAATAAATATTATAAATATTGAAAAATAAAAATAAAATAAGAAATAAATATTAATGGTAGACGTAATGATTAAATTACAGAATATGAAAAAGTAATTGATCAACTCACTCTGATTCAGACTGAAAATTTGATAAGATTAACTACAAAATCCTCCGCAGTCAGTATCAAATTTGAAACTAGAAATGGCCAATTTAAATAATAGCTCTATCATTGTTAGGTAGGGAACTCCATAACTTGCTACCGTGATAAGAGAGCTAGTGTATAATATTGGTGCCAAGTTTCAGTTATCCTAAACCGTTCTAACCATGAAAACCATTGATTGGGTGATTTGTCTCCATGTTGTAACCACTTATGACGATAAAGCGAGTAGAGACATTTAAAAGACTAAAAGACTTACTTACTTCAAAAAGGCACCTTTTGAAAGGGATTGGTATAGCCCCCTGGGAGAGGTACTTTAGGAATTCTGGGTGGGGATGTGCCGCTGAGACCCTGGAACCCTTTAACCTATACCAGAGTTACGTCAGCTGAATTTTGCTACCCTATACTAGAGTAAACTCCCCGAGTCCCCCCTATCCTGGAGCAGCTGTTTTCCAGAAACTACTGAGGTCACTAGCACAGTCTAGCCAACACAAAACCTTATACCACAATCCCTAGTCTATATAAAATTTTCAACCAACTCATCAGTTTCCTGAAAAATGATACCCTCTTCTAGACCCAAACGCTCTGATTTATATACCCTATCCCAGAGTAAACTGCTTGAAAACCATACCCTTCACAGCGGCACATACGTATATGGCCCACATATGGCAGTACCCCCCCCCCCCCCCCCCCCCCCACCACACACACACACACACACCCCGTATAGCCCAAGCGACTACCGGACATACGCTTCTGCACTGGTAGGCTAGGATTGTTAAGCTGCATTTTGTTAAGGGTATGTAAATGTCGATGATATGCTTATTTTAATAAGCAGTTATTCTTGCTTTATGATTCGCACAACGTTGATATGATACAAGAGCTTAGGGTAAAATAATTATGAAAACAAACACAGGCCTTAAAGAATGAACAGCAAGAAACTTTCCTAACTTAACAAGAAATCCTTGCTTCAAAAACAAAGCAAGCAGGTCACATAAGAATTGATTCGACATCACATTTACTCAAACGGAAACAGTTTGACATGTTACACATAAACTTCATTAAATTCAAAATAATGCTAAGAGATTTTCTGAGATTCTCTTTGTTCTGTGTCTTTATTATGTTTTAAGCAAAAATACATGCTAAACCAACTAGGAAAACTTACTGTTAAAAGTGATTAAAAAGCTGAAAGAAAAGAAAAGCTTAAAATTTACAAAAAAGGTAGAAACAAAGAAAATGAACTTGACTGAAAATAAACAACGGTACAAGAACAGTCAAGTATGGCCACGGATTAATTACATTTCAGGACGAGTTCACCCTTTAATGTAGCAACTTTTAATTGACCGGTATTAGCCGAAAACCCGCTTTATATGGCGTTCGAGTGTGTTTTTTTTTTATCCTTATCTTGCGGAACGACCAATTCCTTTTTTGGAGACATGGAGATCTTTTTTCAGTGTCAATAGATGACCTGTTGCTTTGCTGGTAGTAAAAACTCCCGTCACCTTAACTATTCTATGCGTTTTATTTTCTCGACCAATCAATGCTTTGCATTTTATTAAAAGATCTACAAAGGACAGATGAAAGGAAACTGTCTGATCGATTTGCGATCCATTAACATGAACCTTTAAAATTTAGCCAAAGATCCTTATTCGGTTGCCAAGTATTTTCACCTCCAGTGGCTCTGATCTAATCTCTCAGCCAAGCTGAACACGGTCGCATCATTGATCTTATCAAGAAGCGCTCTGCTTTGCTTTGGTCTTCAATCAGTCTACACGACTTCATTACGACACCAAACCGCAAAGACTTTTCTCTGGGGTGATTGTTTTCTTTAAAAGGAGTCAAGGACAAACAACGCTCGTTATGACCTCTACATGGTCAACGGATATACGATGGTCGAAACTTCGCCAATTTGAGTATGGAGAACCGAACAATCACGCAGACGATCTAAAGAAAGCTTTACACACAGCTAGCGATGATAGCGATGATGAATGGCTTGCACAACTCGAAAGGGATTACGCCACAGCGAAACGAAAGCACCGTGCTTACTGGACTTCTCTTGAAAAAGTTTTGACATTAGTCCTGATAATCTTCGTTGTGATCACTATTTCTTTAGCTTCTGTTCTAATATATAAACAATATGACATACCACTAATATTTGGAAATAGCAGACATCGTAATGATATTTGCGAAAATCAAGGCTGTGTAGCTGCAGCGTACAATATTTTGAATCATGTGGATGAAAGAGTTGACCCATGTGAAGATTTTTATGGTTACGCTTGTGGGAACTGGGTTAGACGAAGCTTTACTCCCCCGGGTAGTTCAAAATGGACAGCATTTCATCAAGTTTCAGACAACAACCTCATGATTTTGAAGAAAGTTTTTGAACAAACGCACCTAGGTGAAAATGAAACTGCTGTAATGTTCGCCAAAGTTAAAGACTACTTCTCAGCTTGCATGAATAAAAGCATAGTTGAAAGTCGAGGCTCTGAGCCCCTAAGAAATCTTATTCAGTTTGTTGGTTCGTGGGCCATGAACGACAACGTGTCAGATGCGGGGGCTTGGTCTCCGGAGTCTTGGAATTTCGAGCAAGCGTTGAGCAAAATTCACAAACTGAAGAGTATGCCTCTGTTTTATATGTTTGTTTCTGCGGACGACCGTAATTCAAGCCAGAATATTATACAGGTAAGGTATGGTTAAACGGAAACGTTTCTTCATTTACATGGTTGGTTTGCACGCGCGCGCTTAGCCTGCCAAGCTTAGATTTTGATAGGAATAAAAACACCGTTCCCGTAATTTGTATTTCCGCGATTTACATCATCTTCATTCTATGTTTCATTCTTTTCAGGGTTAAGATAACCTCAAAAAATTGGCCTGCACCCAATGTATAGGTCATCATAGCTCAGTTGGTGGAGCCAGCACCGCACCAGTGCAAAGGCTATGGGTTTGAGTCTCATTGAAACCCCGGATATTTTTTGCTGGTTTAATTTTCAATTGCTTAAATTGCTATTAATATTAACTGCGACGACCATATCTTAATTATAAGAATTCGTTTTGTTACCACTATAAGCCGACAAGGGTCCTATTGAAATAATCTGAACAACGTTGTTTTATCTCGTAGATTCAACAAGCAGGAATCACATTATCTGACCGAGATTATTACTACAGAAATGAATCGGACAAGGTAGTCTAATATGTCATCATCGTTTTTGCTTTCTTCTCAAAACATGAATCCATTCTCCAAAAAATGTCCTCTTTTCAATTGCAACCAACCATCTTATCAATGTAGGTCCTGCAAGCGTACAAAGAATTTATGGTCAAAGTGGGCACACTCCTGGGTGGAGAACTGAATGCAACACGAGCCCAGATGGAGGAAGTGTTTCAATTTGAAAAGAAACTGGCCGAGATTTACGAACCAAAAGAGCGCCTTAGAAACATGGAGGAGATTTACCACAAGATAACTGTTGCTGATCTTCAACAACTAGCACCTGCGGTAAGAAAATACGCATTGCAAGGCTGATGATGAGATTCCGACGATAGCGCTGACGTTTTTTTTTTTTAAGAGAAAAAAAATGTTAATTAGAAGATTCTTTTGATGGTTACGAACCACACTCCTTTCTAACTCTCAAAGGGTGGGTGTGCAACTCTGGAATCACCGTGAATGAATGAGAGAGAACGAGAGAGACGGAGAAGCAGGGGCACCCAACGGCAATTTTCGGGAAAATATCTGTTCGGAAGACGATTTGAGATCTAGAATTTTCGGAGCATTTGCTGTAAAATTTCTTGCTTGCCTGCCTCTCCTACGATTTTCGAACATCTACAAAATGGTAAAATTACCCATTTTTAACGGATTTTGACCCTAAAAAAGGCCACCTAGAATTTTCGGGAGCCTTTTCCTGGCTGAAATTTTCGAGAAGGTAAGTTTTTATTCCTATAATTTTCGGATCACTAGACTTTCAGCTAGGAAATCCGAACAGATGAAAAGTTTTTAGGGGATAAAAATATGGCTATATGTACCGTTTGAATACTAAAATACGTTCAACAATGCTATGTTAAGTGGTTTTGAACTATATCCTCGTTGGGTGCCCCTGGAGAAGGGTGTACTGTGCATGTATCGGGCTTAGCAACTCTGAAATATGCAGAATTTCTTGGAAAGGAAAACTCTGGATATTAAGCAGAGTTTCTGTTTTGAGTATAGTAGAAACAATGAAAGATCTTGTTAGGGAGAGGTCGTTGTGAAATTATAGCGTAATGTGCAAAGACAGGCCTTCGACTTGAGCTTCTTGTCTTGGAATCATTTACACAATCACAATTGCAATTGTTGCTCACATCTGACTTCATTTTACGTGACACTTGTCTTTTAGATTTCGTGGTTGGATTACATGAACACGATGTTTTTCAGCCCTGTAACGCATGAAGAGTACGTGGTGGTTTACACTCCAGAATACCTGAAGAACATGTCAAACCTTGTCATTATGACGGATAGAAGGTAACGCTGTCGCAAATTTAATGAGCAACTGAATGTAAAAAGGATATGGTAAAACAGAGCCTCTCCGTGTCAGGTGCAAAATAATAATTAATGAAAAAGATACCTAAGAGCAGTAAATGATGCAAGTCCAATGAAACGCAGTCAGGGATTCAAATTCTCCAAGCCCTCAGACTCATTTTCAGGCGCTCCTGGGACAAATTTGATGAGAATACTTTGCATAAAGGACTTCCGGACGATAAGCTTGCAGCTCTACTGCTTTACTACTGTCTAAAAAAACCTTTGAGCAAGGTGATCCACCCGACACATGAATAAAACTTTCTGATTAGGTCTTGCCTCATCTCTAATGTAGAGATGCTTCAGCCAGACAAAACTGTGTATTCAGTTTGTTTTACTATCTACGACCCTTTGGTCCTTCCCAACTTACCACCCAAATGAGAACAAGCCTACCAATGTCCAAATTGGTTGAGAAAATTATTGCCAAAGGTGTTTGCACATGTTTTTCTCTTGATCTCTTGACATCCTTGATTTATTACAAGGAAAAATTTGATGACTGATAATTTGAGGCAAATAGCCTCGGTATAACAATGCTCGAGCATCAACGAACTAATTTTCTAGAACAATAACTTCCATTGAAGCCAGTTGATCAGTTTGTTTAAATCTCGTAGAATACTCGCAAATTACATGGTGTGGCATTTAATTAAACCTCTGATCGGCGAGCTGTCCAAACCATTCCGTGACGCATCATTGGAACTGTTAAAAGTCGAGAAAGGCGTAGAAGGAGGTGCGCCGCCTTGGAAGACCTGTGTTACAAAAACTAACTCAGTCATGGGGTTTGCTACTGGATGCTTGTTCATCAAGGAGCAATCTGGCAAAAACGCCAAGAAAGAGGTGATTTTGACGTCAAAATGTTTTTCTATTGCCCTTTTATTTGCTCACAATGCTCTTTTAAAATAAATAAGTGAGGCTCAACTTCCGTCTCGACTCTAATCTGTTCAAGTGAATAAGAACTATCAGTTTGTTGCAACTCTGAATAAGGTAAGAAAGCTCCCTTGCAAAGATGTACCCTGGTTTAAGAGGATCCATTCCAAGAGTCTCTTCTTAAGATGAGCTAAATAATGGCATCGCTCATGAACCCATGCAATTTAAATTAAAAACATCTGCGAACCTTCTTTCACCGGGGCCTGGTGACGACGACGATAAATATAATGGTGATCAAAAATGATGATAACAGACCTCCGTGATGATAATGATAATGATGATGATGATGATGATAATGATGATGATGATGATGATGAATGAATGATGGTTGTGGTGATGATGAAGAAAGTGGTTATGTGTAGTATTTAATTCTTTCACATTCTTTTCCCTACCAATTGTATTTTTGAGTAGGCGGAAGACATGATAGCGGGGATAAAGAAAGCGTTCATAACAAACCTCCCGCACGTGGAGTGGATGGACGAAGAAACCAGAGGCAACGCTTTAAAGAAGGTACAGGTTACAACTGACCTTGAGATCTTGATTATAGTAGAGGAGATGATTTGAGCTTGAGTTCTTATACAATTAGAAGAATATAGATTCTTTTTTCACATATGATCTGAATAGAGTAATTCTTTTAAACGATCGAACTGAAAAGGCTAAGAAGAGGGTTCAGTTAAAGTATCATGTCCACCTCTGGAAGGTTTGTGATAACCACACCCAGTTTAGCAAACAACCAAAGCGTGCCACGAGAGATCGCGCGAGCGAGTCGCGAAGCTGTCACCTTCGCACTCCCGTCTCCTTTCACGCGCAGCTCTTACGTGAATTGAGAGCGTGCTGGCAGGCCACCAAGAGACCCAAAAGACAAACTAGGTCAAGAAAGATGTTCTTATGAACTGCCAACTGAAAACGTTAAGATCAGAGCTGACCAAAAGATAACGTTTTTGCGATTTTGTATTTCAGGTTATTGCCACTTTTGACATGATAGGTTATCCAAGGTGGATTGAAGATCTGGAAAAGCTTGACAAGTACTACGAAAATGTGAGTCTGTAATCTGCAGCGATAAGTTAAGAGGCATTCTGCACCAGTATCAGTCAACAGTACTAAAACTGAATATGCTTGCTCTCCGTTGTTCGTAGCTAGGATGAAGTTGATTTGAGAAGGAAATGAGCTGAGAGATACCTTGTTTGGTGGTAGACTATCTGGCATTTGTCTACGGCTAATTACTCCCTTCAAATTTTAACAACCCTCAAATCCAATATTTTCAATTTACCATAATTTTAAAAAACACTGTTCGCCTCAATTTTTATCTATTACTAAAAACATTCGAAAATCATCCAAAAATTCTCACACATTTATTGAACTAATAGCTACGACCTGGAGCTATTTGATTGAATAAAATCTTAGCTAGAGTTGGAAGAAAAAGGGTAGAAATAAACGAAAAAATGCCAAGGACTTTAACCAGATTTACCCCTTAAGCAATGTACACTGGGCTAAATTCTCCCTGATAAAGTTTTAAATTAGAACAGATCGTCCGTTTTCTTTTGATTCGAAAAATTACCTGGACGAAACAAGACTAAGATTCTGAGGCTTTATAAGGGTACAGTATACGCATCAATTGACTTACGTTCTTTTGGCAGCTAACAATTGGAGCTGAAACTAGTTTTGAAAATTATCTGGAGGCAAGGAGGTTTTTTCATAACAAGTCTATGATTAGACGAGGAAAGCCTGTCGACAGACAAGAGTAAGTACTTAATAGCAACATGTATTAAATTTTTACAGTATTGTAACTAAGTTATTCTTCTCTTGCCTCCTAAGTATCCTTAATGACGTTTTTGCACTTTCCTAAGCATCCACGTTAAACGAACGGAAAAGCGTCCTTCCTCATCTCTTTCAATAAAAGCATATTTAAGTGTCCCCGATTAATAGGCCTCCGTAGGCATGCTAGAAGATTTTGACACTTGAATGAAGTTTGTATGTATGTAGTATTTGACATTTTTGAAACATTATTTGTTACATCGATCCCCATATTATGCCATAGTTATGTTCTCAATCATCAGCATCGTGATCTTCAGCAGAATCATGCCTCATCATCATCATCAGATCTTTGCTATTATTAAATTTATCATTTTATCATCAGGTGGCACATGAGTCCTGCTGACGTCAATGCGTACTACAATTCTCCTAACAACTATATAGGTTTGTTACTTTTTAACCCTCTTACTCCTCCATTTCTGGCTGCTATACATTTTAGTGTACATGAGTTTAGAGAAATTGGGGTTATATCAATCTGGCATCCTTTGACGGATGAATTTGCTAATTCGCATCACCTAGTCATCATTACTGGATCGATTAATGCGACGTCTTTATTGGTCAATTAGATCAAAAGTCGGGCCCACAAAAACATGTCACAAAGGAATCTGACAGGCTTCATAACCTGATTCTATGCTATCAACTATCCTCTAAATAACAGATAGTTTTAACTCAACTTAATCTCTCCCTAGCTGATGAGGTTCCTAATTCTTCTCGTTTCTTACACAGCGTTTCCGTCCGGTATTCTGCAGCGGCCATTTTTCGACCCTGACTTTCCCCAGTGAGTATGAAGTGTCATTACTTTTACAGACTTTCTAACCAGAATGTGAGAGCGCCGATTAAGAACTTAGCCCCATTCACACTAAAGCTTAAAAATGTTTGAAGGCTGTTTAGTTGGACACGGATAAAATTTTTGATTGCACATTTAGTGCAAATTACAAAACATTTTGAATTTTGTTTGAATCCTGTTTGAAACCAGTATTCCAGTTTTCCGTGTTGGATTTTCATTTTTTAAAACCTGGTTTAATTTAATATGTTTAGTTGATGGGGCATTACATGTAAATCCTCTTTCCAGGTCAGTGAATTACGGTGCTCTTGGTGTGGTAATGGGACATGAACTAACTCATGGATTTGACGATCGAGGTAAGGGACTGACTCACTGACTCATAAATGTGTTATTTTTGCTGCTCGGCAACGCTTTTTCTATCTTTAAGACATTCCTTTATCGATTGGGTATTATTTAAGGGATAAAATATAAAAAAGTAATCACTATTTTGTACTAACTTCAGGTCGCCTGTTTGACGAGCATGGTAACCTGGCCAGCTGGTGGAACAACCAGTCCGTGGAGGCCTTTCAGCGACATGCTTCGTGTATGGTTAATCAATATGCCAACTTTAGTGTCGCAGGAACGAACGTAAGAGAGACTTTTGTGTTATTATTAATAACAGAGTCATTGTCGACTTCCGTTCCTTTCTTTCCTTTCTTCCTCTATTTTTCCTTTATTTATCTATTTATTTATTTTACTTTTCTTTACATTTGAGATATACTCCACTTGCAAGAAGTTTTAAATTATTTGTTAATTTATAAGTAAACTAGTACATTAGTTAAAATAGAGGAGGGATCCTGTTTCACCGTAAAAGGTAGCATTTAAGGAGCTTCAATAGACTAATAGATGATAAATGAAAGAAAATGATGAAATTTTCTTTTTTCGTTAACTATAAAATATAGACAGACTTAATTTCCAGTTTGGTCTCGTGGCAGGTTAATGGCAAGCAAACACTTGGCGAAAACATAGCGGACAATGGTGGACTAAAGCTTGCATACGCAGTAAGTTTGCTGTCGAACGAGACAAAGATCATTGTACCCTGCTAAAGCTAAGGGAAAACCATATCAGCGACGTGGCAGGGGCAGAGGAGTCGCTAAGGGGAGAAAAAGCGCACTCTTTCTTCTCGCAAACGTCTTTTCCTCCTCTATCCGTTTCATAAACTTACGTTGTCAAAAACTATGCGCTCGACAATTTTCAACACTTTTGATAAAGGCAGGCTGAAACATTCTCTATTTTCCAATTTAAAAACGAAAGGAAACTGGGGCAAGTTAACTTGCACCGTTACAATAGACAAGGAAAAAAATTAGTCAATAGCTGACCGGCCCGTCGATCCCAGAAACAATAGCGGGACGCATTTCGGCTCCAGTTGCCTTCTCGTTGCTCAAGTGGCGAATGCAACTACCTTGTTACTAGGGCCAGGATTCTCATGATGTAGCGTTGTTCGTATTCATGGGTTTCCACTGAAATAAGCTATAACCGGTGATTTAGTGACAAACTGCTTTTTACAACAGACCTCTCTAAGAAATCAGATTTTCGGTGTAGTCCTAAAAAACTGTGAGTGCTAAGAGCTTATCACCTGGTGTCTGATTTGATACCACAGGCATACCAAGACTGGGTGAGGAACAACAGCAAAGAATTGAAACTTCCAGGATTAGACTTCACGCCCGAACAGCTATTTTTCCTTGGCTTTGCACAGGTATGGGTCATACATCTTTTGCGCAATTCAAGACGCGGTGTTTTTCTTTAAGGAGCAAAGTTATGACACCAAGCTGAGTTCCAAAGGGTTACCATGTTAGTAAGACGCATATGTTTCTCCGTCTGTGGTTAAAAATAGCGTCGCATAAAAAATGAGTTCGCGCTTTTCCAATCTCAATTTGTCAGTTGGTTGCGAACATTTCTGAAGTTGAATTCTAAAGGACTCATCCACCTCAGAAAAACAAAATCATGAATTAAGAAGTTTCAAGTCGCAGTCGTGAAAGAACAGCAACGAAATGTACCAAAAAGTGTGACGCAGGTGCAAAGTTGTTGTTTTGCTGAAATAAACTCATTGCTTTTAGCCGTTTTCGTTACCGCCGCCGCCCGGTCGGATCTTATGGTTCCTTAAGGTGGGAAAGAATACATTTACAATGATAACGTTATAGATTGTCATCTTGAACTAAGAATCTCATAAGGAAGTTGCATGCACTGCAAACATTTTGTGGTAGTGATTATTTTGTGGTGAACGAGTCAAAGAAGGAGGGTATCTTTTAGCCTTAACCACCCCTCCCATTGTTCGTCCTTTCACTCCCTCCTATATATTCCTCTGATTTCAATAACAAAGATGACCACCACACACTGGGAATACAGAGCGCTCTCTCACTTGAGAAGAAAAACGCGTCCACTGCAGGCTAATTAGAGTAAACAAAACATACATATGTTCAGCCCTGTGCACACTAATGCGTTTTCAAAAGTATGAGTTTTCGTTGTTATCGAAAAAGCATCGATCGGTTTGCGTCCACACTACCGTTTTGGTGCGTTTTCCACTGTCTACACTAAACCGATAGAATTGCACGCTGTGACGTAAGCTGAACTCTATGCGCATGCTACAAAAAAACGCACCTGCATTATTTTTGGTAATCGTTTTCATTTTGATGCGTTTTCGACCGTCCACACTAATATAACATGTATGCGTTTTCGTTTTGATCCACTTGCAACGGCGTTTTCAAATCGGGTATGAAAACACTCAGCGTATTGGTGTGGGAGGAAGGCCTAAACGCACCTAAATGTATGCGCTTTTAAACGAAAACGCATTAGTGTGGACATGGCCTCAGACAGAGTGAATACGACTTATATTGAGCTCGGTTCAGCAAATTACATTTAAGATCACAACCATTCTTGAAAACCTGATTTAAAACGCTATGTTTTTTTTCCTGCAGGTTTGGTGCTCGGCGACTTCCGAAGGACGAGCTCAGCATGCTCTGTTAACTGATGTACACAGTCCTGAGAAAGTAAGGTAAGTTGACGCGGCTGATTTTTTTTGTTTTGTCTGGGTCCTGTTCCCTCATTCCTATGAGCAAAGACACCAGCTCGAGGCTTGGGGTGATTAGAATGAAATGCTCCACCCAAGCATCGACCTCTTTGCAGCGACGTTTTTGAGCGACTCGCGTCAAAGGGAGGTGAGCTTTTCTCTCTTTTAACATGCCTTGACGCTACCAAATTTGTATTCAGTTGTCAAGTGTCTTTACTCTTATAGTTTATTCGAGAATCGATCACTTGCATAAAAGCTTTTTTTCTCTACTCGACAGTATCTTCTTGGATGTTTTTTTTGTTTGTTTGCAGTGATGGAGAATGGAGGTTTTTTTTTAATTTTTGCTGGCTGACGGTGATATTTTAACCGCAAATAACACACCGAATAACCTGGCGTGAGTGTAGCAATATACTAGATATCCGCAGCCACATTCGTCCCAGGGGGTTCTCCCATTTATCGTCCTGTTTTCTAAGGGAAAAGCCCTAGGATGAGGTTGATCCGGAGCGTTTTGAAATTGTTTCTCAGTTTAGCTTTCTGCAAGCACTTAATAATTCAATAAAACCCATACAGTTACATTAAGAAAGTGCTTAACTTTCAGATTTTGGTAAAAGTACTTTTTACTGAATGGAAAATTCCACGGGTAAAATTACTCCAAATAAACGTTACATAAAACAACTATAATTACCAAATAAATCCTGCAAATATAAAGCAACTAGATCAATATCAGAGGGCATGGGTGGTACGACAGTCAAGCTATCCTTCTTCAAGTTGTATCCTAACATGAAGGACGGCTTGAGTTGAGTCCAGAAATCAGAGGTCGGGGGAAACATTCTTCTCAACTCGCTTGCTTCTTCGCTGGGTTGATCATTTTAAATCATTCTCGTTACTACAAGGCAGCAGGGTTTGGATACGGTCGTGTTACTATAAAAATTGCACAGTGACATTAAAATCTATCTTAGAACGCAAAAAAATAGAGAATGCGGAAATGCGTGTTGAATGTAGCTAAGTCGGTCTAGTTTATAGACTTCTTGTTTTTCTTTTTCCTTTTGTAGGGTTCTCGCAGCAGTTGCAAATTCAGAGGAATTCTCCAAAGCTTTTCAGTGTCCTTTGAATAGTCTAATGAATCCCGTCAAGAAATGTAAAGTTTGGTGACGGGAACAGGATTGATTTTAATCATTTTAATGCAAATGCGCGACATTCTTTTGTTATATATACTTTTTTGGTTAGTTACCTTAACTTTAAGATAAAAATGTTATTGTAAGCGACAAAGCATCGGCAGCCGTAACTATTTTATATCTATTATACTTGCCATTTAGCTGTAACTCTGTCGATGGGGGTTTGGGCGGAGTATCCAAAGCTTGGATCTTGAAGAGGGTTTTCGGAGAGGCGGAAAAACAAAGGAACGAATTGAAAGGAAAGAAAGAGAGGACCATGCCGGCGCTTCGTTTTGTTATCATCCCCCTTCCAATGCTTCTGTGGCGAGATTACTCAGTCCTAGCTTGCGTAGCTGGCGGTATTGTGTGGGTGCGAGATTAAAGTTTTGGCGGCGGAGCCGTGTTCCAAAAAAAAGGAGTAGGCACGAGTCGTGGCAGTCAAATCTCACTCGACTATATTACGACGGCTCCGCCGCCAAATCTCACTCCACTACTACACAATACCGCCAGCTATGCAGGCTACTCAGTCCAAAAATGCTACCGAAAAGAGCTCTAAGCGGTGTGATATCTAAGTGCTAGCGTCTGGCTCAACTAGAAAAGGTCGTTATGGTATCGATCAAAAGAAGCAAGGCTGATTTTACAGTCGGGAAATCAATATAACTCAATGATTATTTATCAACTACTTTGTTCTTCCACTTACGTACACTTACGTAAATGCCTTATATAGTGTGAAATAAAGTAAGATTGATCGATCAATTGAATTTTTTGTTACCAATCCGTCGGAAGGCACGGCCTGCCTTGTTCAGGGTCTTAACATGCTAGTTGACGCTGCACTACTGTCCAGTTTATTTACCAAGGTAAACGAAAAACAGCTTGATTTCATTGTATCCCATCAGAAACAATGGTATAGCGGCAAATAGGGTTTCAAAGAACGCAAGAAAAAGTTACTGAATCAAATAAAAAATATTCTTGCTCTCCGAAATTTCTTACCTAAACAAGTGTCAGAAACAGCGTCTTGTTGTTTAGTTAGCCGCTTAGAATTCTAACAAGAAACAGAACATGAAACAGGTGGCCAATTCGCCGCAGTACAAACAGCGAGGAAACTGGGCCCAGTTAACTTTCGCAAAGACTTGTGGGACAATTTCAAGGGGCACGGGGAAGAAATGGCCAAATGCTGACCAGCGCCTCCTCAGTAACTATCCCAGAAACAATTGCGGCACGCATTTGGGCTCCAGCTCCCTTCTCGTTCCTAAGTGGCGAATGTTCACCTGCCGCTGATCTTTAATGAGCTGCAAAAGGTATTCAGCCCTCACCCCCTGCACTGTAGTAATCTTTGGGCAAATATCGACACTGACGGGGTGTATTGCCTGATACCCGGCCCTCCGATTTGGTATCAGGTGACCTAAAATAGACGATAAAATATATCGCGCGAAAACTAATCAGTGGATTATAGGGTCATATAGTTGAAGCAGAAGCATATAACCCTGGCTTCAGGGTAAAATGCTTCTGGTAGAGGCTGTTGTGAAAAAGGTTTCACCATGTGGTCTCGATAAGCAGACCGTCAAAGCTTTGTTTGATTCTGAACGAGCCAATGGAAACAGCTGCACAAGGTAGTGAAATATAGTGACTACCGTTTGCCAAAATTCTCTGCTAAATAAAAAAAATACAAGTTTTACTTTAATCATTCCATATTAAACTCCTCAGAACCTCTTCAAAAGTAATTTTGCCATCCTTTTCCAGCTTTATGCTACCTTGTAAGCAAATACTGGCGTATTGCATTTCTAACACCCTCGTAAAAAGGTAGCGAGTGGTTGTATCTCGGCATAATTCTCCACCACATACCAAAAAAGTGACTTAAAATTTTTTTTGACTTTTTTGTTTTGTTTTTATGGCTGCACAACCGCCCCGGAAAATCTCAGCAAATGTGGAGTTTTATTTAGCTTTTCGAAAATCACGAAAAAGAATGATTTACATTAAGATAACACTATGTCTGTGTGAATCTATTTCCTTAATTGATTTTTGTCTTGTACGGTATTATTTTATCAACTATGATTTCAAATCTGTTATATTATTGGAAAACACCTTATGATTCTCATATGCGATGTAAATAAAAGTTTCATAAAATTATACACTTATGATGTTTCTTGTCTAATTTAGTTGGTTTGCCTTGTAAGTTGTGTGTTTATTTTCTGCTACGATAATGATAATATTTACAATCCTTTTCAAGGGGATTTTCACAGATTTTTCATTAAAATAATTGAGAAAGTGAAAAACTCATTTAAATAAAGCCACGGAGTGATGAAATGGGCACCTCGGGCAAATCGTATACTGACCGCGCAAGTGGAAATTGCTGATTAGAGTTTTCTTCTTGTATGTTAAGGCTGGCAATATTTGCGTGTCAGGTGAGTTTTAAGTTTTTCCGCTACTTTCTTCTTCTGGAGCTGTTGATATCCACTGACTGCTTATAAGTATTGAACGGAGAATTTGATCTTATGCTAATAGCTTAAACTTGATAGTGCAATAATCGGCACTGCAAAGAAAACTCTTGACAGCAGACTAATCAGCAGTGTGCCGAGAATTTAATATTGACTGCCGTGTTTTTTGTGCATTACAATAAATAAAGATCAGTTAATAGCAATCTCTGATTTTTAAATTCTTTTGTCAATTTGTTCAAATTCTTTATAACTCAGAAACCACATAGATCTTGTCTTAGCTACGCCAATAGTCATTATAGAAGGGTGTTATTCAATATGCAAATTTTTCCTGAAACTTTTAAAAACACACCCACTAAAAGTTGAATTCACTTATCAATTTTAATTTGACGGCTTTAATTTGCTGTTAGTTCGGAACTTTTCAAGAGTCCGCAAATGTATACACAGATCATGTGCCAATGTGTTTTCTAAAGAATTATAATTCGCTATTTGCAAGCTGCCACCATCAGATTCTGACACAGATTCGAGTTTGATCGCGTTACCTCTGTTTGTCTTTGAATCTCGTCTTTACACAGAAATGGCTTTTGCGTGTAAATTTATGCCCGTGGTAAGTTTAAACATTTTAAATCACTCATTTTAATGCAAGGCATTTTGAAATATTCTAACGTCAGAAAAAAATCTTTCATAGCTTTAATTTATATACCGGGGAATAAATATGCATTTTACCCGAATAGTACTTTTAACCCTGCGTCTTTATTATGGCACAAAATATTTTATTTAACGGTGGAGAAAATATATTTTGGGAAGGATTATCGAATACATGGAAAAATTTTCTAACTTATGCTTCAAAGTTAAGTTAGAAGTTTTAAGTAGTCGAAGGTCTCCGTCGAAGACAAAGTCGTTCGATTCAGCTTTTAACTCAAACTCTTTTCAAGTCGTATATTCAAATGATATTTATGCTGTTAAAGCAAAATCGACCTATTTTCAAATCGCCTCTTGAAGGACATGTTTCTTGATTTAATATCACAAAAAAGCGAACCGCTTAAGTAACCTACGGCTATAGAATTGAAATGATGTTTTGTTTTTTTTTTGTGATAATTCAGGGTTGAAAGCCGCTTAGTGGATTTTTCTTTCTAAAAGAAATGTAAGAGATTTAAGGTGGTTAAAGCGCTTACCAATATGTCAAGAAACTTTTTTCGCTAATTGGACAGATGGGATTTCTCTTTTGCAGAAAATATAGTTAGAGCCTGTATTCTTACGTATGACAGGTGCTTTAGGGACACTTAGATGGTTTAACATGACACCAATTATTGATAAGCAAAATAGCAAGTTTTTATATCATGGCAATTTGTTTGTGTGAGAGGTCAGAAAATGTGAGAGCTTAGCGTCTTGTCGTTCATATAAATTATACGAATAAGTAAGAAGTGTCCAGTTACCTGTTACCAGCTGTAGCAAGAGTCATTATCGAAACCTCGCGTTCTAAAAGAGTTCTTTTACTTCTTAAATTTTTAACGAGAGAAAAGTTTTATTGACTAATTATGAACCAAGAGACCTAAGCGTGCTTTTTCAGGCTTTAACCATATTAGAGTATGTTGTTTTTAAGATCCCTTTTTTTTTGTTTGGTTATTTCGTATGGTCAGGATAGTTTGCCTGTTTTCTTTTATTTCGGTGTTCGGCGCAAGTCGATTCCTGTGGAGGCACTTATCGGAAGAATGAGTAGGGGTGTGTCACTGAGGCCTTCAAAACCCTGCCCTTGTTTGAGTTAAAAAATATTCATTTCGATAACCTTTTTAAGACAACACACCATTTTCGATGGCCCATATTTATTTCATTTCGCATACAAAATTAATAATGTTTTTAAATCTAATACGATGCAAGGCAATTAGGTCTTTAAAAAATTGTTGGTATCCCACAAGGAGACCGCAAACCGCCGACGTTCACCCTCTTTTAAGGCTCAGTTCCGGAAAGACACCCAGTTTCAAGACGCTAATTAGTGGATTATGTATCCTATGCAGTGGTATTTACATACAGGGGACCCACTTGGGACTAGGACAAGTGTCCCCTGAATAGAAGTGTGTCATGAATGGAGATTGGGCTGGGGTTTGTTAATAATTAACCAAGAAACAAAATATTTTTCTTATACTTTGAATTGCCTAAGAATCTGCTGCAGTCTTTATTTCAAGCAGCTACGTAGATAATGTACGTATACAAATTCACGATTAACTTATCTCTGCGATGTTGGGTGTTAAATTCTTACAAGTGAAGTGCATCGATTTCAGTGAGATGTTTTGAAAGCTTCCATTGTGACTAGTGAATATTTAAACTTATCAAAGATTTTTGTGGTCAGTCCCTTTTTGATTGGTATGATGTCCCCGGAATGGGGTTAAAGCTCAGGTTTGGGGCCCAGAAAAAGTGTCCCTTTCCACTGAATAGAGGTGTCCCTTCAATAGAGGTAACAAATACAATGATAATGTAAACATTTTTCAGGGACCAAAATATTGTGTCCCTTGAATGGACGTGTCACTTAAATAGAGGTGTCACAAGAAGAGGTTCCACTGTATTACACTCAAGCCCTCCCCCCCCCCCCCCTCCCCGCCAAACCAAACCCTATTCACCTATTCAGCGACACGTTCCTCTGGAGGCCAAATAAGGGGGTTTTTCCCCCAGGATCGAGGACTTGGGACAGCACTGATGTCAATGCCTTGCATCTTTATGTTGCAGCAATGTTTTGGTCCAAGTCGCCAAGCGACCAGAAGTAAATATGAATCCTCGCAATGTTCGGTCAGCGGAGAGGGTTTAAACATGGCAGTGGCTGGTAAACCTGCAAAGTTTACTCTACGTACCACGGGTCCAGATCTTCTCTTCTTAGAGCTCCAAATCACTCGAATTCTTAAAGGTAAAGAAAATCGCGCTAGTCTTACCGAGCCAATTCCTGTAGAATACGAATGTTTGGGGCAGAATCTTCACAGTGTATGTTACTATCCTAAGGACGAAGGTGAATATCACGTGGCTGTCACGTGGAAGGGGAGTCATGTGGCAGGGAGTCCATTTGTTGTTAAAGTTGTTAAAAGCGAACTTGGAGAGGCGGTAAGCAAGGATGATGTATGGAAATTAAGAGAGGATATCAAGTCATCAAGACGTCGTAGAAATGATAAAGTTTAATCGCACGTGCTTTTTCAATGGTACGGATACACAGTGGATTACAAGAAAAGTTGAAAATTAGCTGAGGTGAATGAAAGACGATTCTAAGACAAAAAAAAAACACTTCGTTACCAAGTAATAGAAATTTAGCGAGTGAGTGCCTTTCATATGCATGAAAGTATGAATGGAGTCTGACTTTAATGACTTGATGTAAATTAATCAACGAGTGAAAGATTAATAGATGAACAGACAAATAAATAATTGTAAAAGTGAATGAGTCTGTGAGTAAATGAGTAAAAGTTAAAAAAATTAAAGAAATGAGTGAATGTATCACAGGAATGAATCGAAAACCTAAAACAAAAATTGAACACATCAAGGGAGTTTATTTCAGTTAGTCTGGATTAATTAGCGTCCCCTTCTATTAAGCTCCCCTTTTGAATTAGCTCTTTTGCTAAAAGGGTCAAATACGTCTCCTTATCCTTCTTTATACTGAATATACAGCATACAGTACGGTTATCTCCAGGGAATAAGACATGGCATGTACAATCACTAAAGAATGATCCATTTGAGGGTAATTCTCACGGTCGGAGAAACGGCTCCTCTCATAACGGTAACAGAGGATAGCGACAGAGCTTGGCTATGTCAGAGGACGGTCAAAGCTAAGAAACATGCACCACACACACACAATGCGGAGAATTACGTAGTCAGTTTCGCGTTTAATGTTGTAGTTTTCTTTCATTTGAAATAGGGTTTAAGGCTGAAATTCTGAAGAATGAAATAAGTTCCCTTCTTCCAATGGGCGCCCCCTTCTAATAAGTTTTGCCCCCTCTTTCAACTCCAAAACTGAAACAAAAGCCCCGCCGAGTATTCGGGGAACTTAGACAGCTGTCCAGAGTGAACGTGTGCTGAAACAGAATAGATTTTTTGTGAATTTAAAAGAGTTGAAAAGAGGAGTTGAGTATGGTGTGATGGTGTTATCATGTTCCGCCCAGGAAATATATAAGGAAAATATCAGTAGAAGAGTTGTCAGCCAATAAGAACCATCCGATAGCTAGGACGAACCAATTAAGAACGAGTTGGACGTATTGAAAATCTAATATTCAACAAGTCTTGCAAAACAATGTAGGGAAGGATATGGTCAAACTACAGTAACAACACCTTTAGAGCACTTGTTACATGATTTACTTGCAATGCAAATAGCTATGTTACTGTAAGAAGTACAACTGACTATTACACAATTTTTTTAAAAAATAGAACTGATTGGGCATGTTTGCGTATTGAAATTTTTTTTCGTGTTTTGAGAAAGCACTGACGACTATTTGTAATTGGGCTTGGATTCAAAACACTATCCTTAGATTTTAGCTAAAGAAAAAAATGTTTATAACCAGAAGCCATTAAGTAACTTAAAGAGTCATCTCTTTTGTACGTAGCCAAGAAGAGAAGTCTGGCCGCTACCTCAAGAATAAAAAGCATTAGACAGAGAGAGCGCTACCTAATAATCAAACAATAAAGCCAGGGAACAAACGTAAGATGAATTAAATCGCGAATTAAAAGTGTATGTCACTGACGGAACAATCAAATATGCAACAAAACAGAGCGCATGCTCAGTAGTCGCTAAAGAAAGAATCAAACAACAAAGTAAAACCAAACCCGCAAAATAGAAAGCACTGACTACTATTTTCATTGCCATAGCAATAAAACTACATTGAAACCATGAAACAGCAGAAGCCCTAAATGGCAACTAACCAAATCGAGCTAATCAATAATGTATGAACTGTGTGCCCCCCCCCCCGGCACATTTGCACTTCTAAACATCACCTAGAAGTTTGCTTTCTTAAGACGTCAGGCAAGTAATTTTAAGAAATTTGCTAGAAAGTTAAGCAAGCATATCCAGGTCAAACTGAAAATAAATGATTGCTTGATTTTTCTTCTAAAAGAGTGAATTTTACTTTTTATAATCATTGTTTTATGATATGATGCATACACCAGACAGAAAAATGGGTATATACTACAAGAACAGAAGAATGGTCGCGATAAATCTTCAGGTGTTTTTCTTTGCCTTTTTAAGGGTGTTTTTGGATTCAAAACGACCACAATTTGGCTTTTTCACCTTTTTGTTCAAACTCTAGACCTAACACCGCTCTGTCTCATTATGACCTACGGCTGTGCTTTTCAAATATTTTTGAGCTCACAACATCACAAAAACTACTAGGAGCTGCTAATAACAAAATTGTTTGCTGAACCTAGAAATTTATTAAATAGGCCAAAAAGATCAAACTGTCTAAATAAAGTTTTCTGATAAGTCAGTTTGATGAAATATGATATTTTCTTATCCACAACAGCTCAAGGACAATTTCAATGTTCTTGAGATGAGGTCCGCCGGAATATTTTGAAGTTTTTGCAACTCCGCCTCCCGCAAAAAGTTCCTTGCTTGGACGCTTTCATTTGCAACAAACTAAGAATGTGCAAGATAAGTACTTTACTACCATGCAACAATCGAGCAACTAGACAGCGCGACAGTCGGTTATATACCACAAAACAGATCGAGTTACTCAGAAACGCACCACAAAGTAAAAAAACACTTTTCACTAGAGTAGTAAACAAACTATAACACAAAGCGCCTTCATCAATATCGTGATAATGAGTCCACAAAACGTGGAGTGCGTATGTCTGACAGAACTCACAATAACACAAGGAACATCTGTTACAGACTGAATTTTCTATCGTGTTTTTGCAATTAAGGATATTGGTACACTAATCGCAATGGCAAAGCCATGGTAAATTCCTAATTCACTCGCTACGTGACAAGATAAAAAAAATGCATTCTCGTGCGTATTTGAAACAAAGACGCTTCTTCACTGAACAGTAATAGTCACCCATGCATATTCACTATAATCGCTTCCAAAGGCGCGAATTGTAGGTCGCTGTGCGTTTCTGGCATCGTTAAAAAATAAACAATCTGAATAAGAAGGATCGTAAAATAAAACCACCTACTACTAAGTGATGCAAAGTTAGAAATAACGTTTGTGCGTCTAGTTCTTTTGGCTACATGAAATCCCACTGGATTATCCAGCACAGAGTTATAATACTTAATCATATGATTCGTCTCACTGGATGTAAGTATTTCCGAATCAAGGACAATATCAGCGAATTCTCTTTCCGCCATCGCGGGAAAGCGAATCCCCTTAACAATCCGTTCTCCTAGGGCTCTTCGTTTTAAGAAGCCTTCACAAACGAGGCCTTGCATTTCACATTCTTTTTTAGCCCAGCAATCAACAGCCTTGAATAATTCAACTTCTTTGATATTTAGCGAATTTTTCTCCACTAATTCCTCCAAAACTGTTCTCTCAACTGTGACGAACCCCTCTGATTTTACAGCTTCTAATGTTTGTGTCTCGATCAATTTCCAACAGTGATTCACTAAATCTTTTTCTTCGTATTTCTGTGCATCCTGCAAAACGTAAAACACGTTTAATGCGTTCAAGTTCTCTTGAAGGAAAGCAGAGCACTTTTCGGCCAAAGTAGTCACCATGTATTTCTTTGATAAATACAACAACTGCATGACATTATCAACGTTCAACTTCACTTCGTCGCTGTAGATAAAGCGAAGCAACTCCAGCAGGCTTTCATACTCGCAGTCAGATATCTCCACTGAATCTTTTGTCGTCTCCGCCATTTCACCGAAAAACATGGCAAAAAACACTGGGCTACTGATCGCTAAAACAAACTTGTGAGCTGGAATCCTCTTGCTTCCGCCTTGGGAGTCACGGACCACGAATTTCACATCGCTCAGGAGTTCTTGATTGAAAATAAACTCACATCTTTCTCTTATGGTACCTTTGACTGTTTGCCAGTAAGTGTCTGAAACTGTGTCGACAGACATGACTCAATGATACGACGTAACGGTGCACTTTTTTTTAGGGTTACCTGACTGCATATTCACAACGTTCACGATATTGCTCCTTCCCTGGAGGCATGCATGGAGGGGTCTTGTTACCCAGAATGCTAAGCCCCCAGCTCTAGGCTTGGTTTGTATAGAAGGAGTTAATTTGTGAAATTTTTCTCATCAAAGCTACCATACCTAGTTAATCACATTGTTTTCTGAGGAAGTTTCAATGCAAAATTTGATTCGACAATTCACCTGTCGTGATTTGCTGGAAATATTAATCATGGGTCTCTGGGGATTATAGTTATCTTGTGTCGCTTATCTTGTGATCAGTGTTAAAAGCTAATAATAATGATGATTATGATGATCATCATAGTAATAATAATAATAATAATAATAATAATAATCCATCCATCCATCCATCCATCCATCCATCCATCCATCCATCCATCCATCCATCCATCTATCTATCTATCTGTCTATCTATCTATCTATCTATCTATCTACCTATCTAATTATTTACAATCAATATCTCTAGATATTTAAATGGTCAAAATATATACAACTCGTAACAAATGGATAAGTTAACCGCCTGGATTAGGTATAAGGGCGCTTTCCATTTGTTAGAACTGGCCTACCAGTCCAGTTCAATTGCAAAGAGAATTCCACTATTTGTCCTGGTTATCCAGCCAGATCAGTCTATTTATAAATGGCAAGCTCGGCAGTGGTGGGTTAAAGGGAACATTTGACAAAAAATTTCAAAATGAAGGTTTCGGGCGGCCAGTTCTGACTTTACTTGGAAAGCGCCTTGAGGCTTGCGAGGACTTTACATCATTTGACCCGAAACTGATAAGGACTTTCGAGGGAAGCCCACCTGGCCTCTAAGTCTCGAACGATGTTTAAAAATTATCCAACAGGCATTTTTCACATTTAGCGGTCACTGGGAGAACTAAATGAAATAAATGTACAAAAAGCTAGCCTGGCGCTTTCCTTTGGCTTCAAACCTTGCCGATTTATTTCAGTTAAATAATGCGATTGAACTCTGATTTTGCACCCAATTTGATACTAAATCTTTCGCAACCTCGTGCTCTAAAACAAGGCTTGCTGTAGGATAATTTATCCATTAAATTTACCCAAGGAATTAAAACGCTGGATTGATTGAAATCTGGCTATTTTTAGCGCTGCTTTAGTCCTAGAATAG